>CM042159.1:23659303-23671803 GCA_023376005.1 Doryteuthis pealeii | reverse complement strand
TGTATATATATGTATATTTTTTGGAGAATATGTGCTTAATTGAAATCGTACCTAATTTTTGAAAGTTAATTAATTGATAATAGAGTATAGATAGGAAGTCCGCCTTGTGCGTGATTCGAAACCGCGACTGTCAAGCTGACAGGCGAGCATCTTAACCCATACACCAACCGGGTTACTTAGATTTTTCGTTTTGTTTAGAAGTAGGTTTATATTCCTCTTATAGTGACTTCTACACGACAGTATAAGAAGTAAATACACAGTGGTTGTGTTATGATATGGCTTTTTTTTTTAGGCCGACACTTTTATGTACTGTCTCAATGATGTAGGCCTATAGTAAAGGCCGAAATGTACATACAGAGATTGATTTTTTCTCTATTTGTTTAGCCCTTAATTTAAATAGGTATGCCCGCCTAATCAATTAATTATTAATTAATTAACTTTCAAAATTAGGTACGACTTCAATTAAAGCACATATTCTCCCAAAAATGGTCGATAAAAAAAAGCCATATTCATAAACACATCGCCTGTGTATTTACTTCTATATATTATATGTATGTATATATATATTATATGTATGTTATATATAATATATTTTTATGTTATGTATATATATGTATATGTATGTATATATATATGTATATGTATGTATATATATATATATGTATATGTTTGTTATATGTATGTAATATATATGTATATGTATGTATATTATATGTATATATGTATATGTATATGTATGTATATATACATGTATATATGTATATGTATTATATGTATATATATGTATATATGTATATGTATATGTATATATATGATATGTATAGATATTATATTATGTTATGTATATATTATATATATATTATATATATGTATATATGTGTATATATATGTGTGTATGTATGTATATGTTTATATATATATGTATATTGTATATATATGTTTATATATATATATATATATATATATATATATATATATATATATATATCTATAGCATGCAACGTCCACATAGCACGTATAAAGCATACTATATGTACAAGTACTGACTATACACGTTAACATGCATACACAACACACATTGTCTATACATACTCTATTGTATACGCATATACACAAAAACACATATAAATTACAATCACATATACATACATGCATACATACACACAGCAGCACACACACACACAATAATATAATAATATATATAATATATATGCATCTTTCATAAGTGTTTTTATTTCAGGTAACACATATGCACACGTTAACACACACAGAAAGACATACACATAAACACACACACACATATACATATATATACACCTTACGCTTCATACACACATGATATGATGTTAGTGATTTTTAATATATGGCTTTAAGCCGACAATTTTTGGAGATATGTGCTTAATTGAAGTCAAACCTAATTTTAAAAATTAATTAGTTAATAATTAATGATTTAGGGGGCATATGTAAGGCTGAACAATATATGCCCGCCTAAATTCTAATTTATATAACTATATTAATTTTAAAATTAGGTATAATATTAAGCACATATCCTCCAAAAACACATAGATATGCATCATGGAGACGCTTCGTGTAATAACTAGCGTCGTAGGAGATGGACATGTCGACCCGATTTCAAATCCTAGACGAGGCTGTCTACATTTCCCATAGCACTAATCCATTGGGAAAGGTATGAGATCCAAACTATTCTACCTCCAGCTATGGGGAAACAGCTATGGAAGACATGGGCTCTTTAACACTTTTTATACAGGGGAAGTCACAGACACCTACTCTTCTAGTGATGTTCATTTTATTATGACAGTACTAGGTAAACCACTATGTAGTAACATCCATGTAATCTTTGCTTCCAAAAATATATGACACTAGTTGGAAGCGCGTGGTGTAATGGTTAAAGTCATGGGAAATGGACTCGTCCGCCCGCGATTCAAATCCTGGACGTGGTAATTGCATTTCACTTAGCGCTAATATCCTGGAAAGATATGTTACTCTCTTTGTATGAGAATAGCAGAGAGAGATGGTTAAATGACTAGGTACCAGTCTAGAGAAGGGAAAATCCTCAAACCTGTTAAACTCCACCTAAAATTGACCTTGTGTACATCCTGCTGGGGCAGAGGGTTGGTAAATATTTACACATATCATATACATACATGTACTAAGCAAGCACATTCATGTAACTATATGCACAATATCTAATGTGTTATATACATAACACTCATAAATATATGCCACCCATATACACGCGCACAACAAGCCATCATATACTATACACATACATACATACATACGCATACACAAACACAAATACATATGTATGTGTATTTTCTGATGTCTATTTCAGGTAATACATAAATTACACAATACTCTCTCTCTCTCTCTCTCTCTCTCTCTCTCTCTCTCTCTCTCCTCTCTCTCTCTCTCTCCCACCACACACTGAATTACACACAAACAAACACACGCAATTACACACATAAACATACACATAGACGACACACTACATCTATACACATATACACTCAAACATACACAGACACAAACTCATACACACATTCACACACTCATGAACGCACACAAAAAATATTAATCCACATATATATGTGCATTTTTATATGTGTTTCTGTTTCAAGTAACATACAATTACACACACACTCACATACATCTGTACACTCACATAACGCAGCACATACTCACTCCTATGATATACACACAAGCACATCACACACTACATCACATACGACATTTATGCACATACACACATATTTGTGTATATTTTGGTCTGTCTATTTTAGGCAAAACATACACGCACACATATAATGCATATGCATACTATACACTCATACACATTCGACTCTCCACAAACACACACAATACGCACACATAAACATACACATATATGTGCGATTTTATGTGTTTCTATTTTAGATAACACATCTAATTACACATACANAATAATTAATTAACTTTCAAAATTAGGTACGACTTCAATTAAGCACATATTCTCCCAAAAATGGTCGATAAAAAAAAGCCATATCATAAACACATCCTGGTGTATTTACTTCTTATATATATATATATGTATGTATATATATATGTATATGTATGTATATATATACATATATGTAATGTATGTATGTATATATATATATGTATGTATATATATATGTATATGTATGTAATAGTATATGTATTATTGTTTGTATATGTATGTATATATATGTATATATGTATATGTATATGTATGTATATATACATGTATATATGTATATAGTATGTATATATATATGATATATATGTATATGCATATGTATAATATATGTGTATGTATGTATATATATATATATATATGTATATATATGTATATGTGTATATAATGTGTGTATGTATGTATATGTTTATATATATATGTATATGTATATATATGTTTATATTATATGGTGTATATGTGTATATATAATATGTATATATATATATATATATATATATATATATATATATATAATCAACGCATGCACGTCCACATACGCACCATAAAGACACATATACATGTACAAGCACATACTGACATATACACGTTCAACATGCATACACACACACATTGTCTATACATACTCTATTGTATACGCATATACACAAAACACATATAAATTCATACACATATACATACATGCATACATACACACAGCTGCACACACACACACACATATATATATATATAAATATATATGCATCTTTCATAAGTGTTTTTATTTCAGGTAACACATATGCACACGTTAACACACACAGAAGACATACACATACACACACCACACACATATACATATATATACACCTTACGCTTTCATACACACAGATAGATATGTGTTTATTTAATGGCTTTAAGCCGACAATTTTGGAGGATATGTGCTTAATTGAAGTCAAACCTAATTTTAAAAATAATTAGTTAATAATTAATGAATTTAGGCGGGCATATGTAAGGCTTGGAACATATATGCCCGCCTAAATTCATTAATTATTAAACTAATTAATTTTCAAAATTAGGTATGACTTCAATTAAGCACATATCCTCCAAAAACACATAGATATGGCATCATGGAGACGCTTCGTGTAATAACTAGCGTCGTAGGAGATGGACATGTCGACCCGATTTCAATACCTAGACGAGGCTGTCTACATTTTCCCATAGCACTAATCCATTGGGAAAGGTATGAATCCAAACTATTCTACCTCCAGCTATGGGGAAACAGCTATTGAAGACATGGGCTCTTTAACACTTTTTATACAGGGGAAGTCACAGACACCTACTCTTCTAGTGATGTTCATTTATTTATGACAGTCATAGGTAAACCACTATGTAGTAACATCCATGTAATCTTTGCTTCCAAAATATATGACACTAGTTGAAGCGCGTGGTGTAATGGTTAAAGTCATGGGAAAATGGACTCGTCGCCCCGAGTTCAAAATCCTGGACGTGGGTAATTGCATTTCACTTAGCGCTAATATCCTTGGGAAAGGCTATGATCCTACTCTCTTCTCCTGCTATGGGTAAATAGCAGAGCAGACTGGGTTCTTTAACCATGACTAGGTAACCAGTCTAGGAGAAGGGAAAACCTGAATTCAACCTGTTAAACTCCACCTAAAATTAGACCTTGTGTCACATCCTGCTCGGGCAGAGGGTTGGTAAATATTTACACACATATACATGCATATACATACATGTTTACTCAAGCACATTCATGTACACATATATGCAAATATTGTATGTGTTCTATTCATACATACATCATAAATATATGCACACATATACACGCCAAACAAGCATACATACATATGTACACATACATACATACGCATACACAAACACAAATACATATGTATGTGTATTTCTGATGTCTATTTCAGGTAATACATGAAATTACACACACTCTCTCTCTCTCTCTCTCTCTCTCTCTCTCTCTCTCTATCTCTATCTCTCTCTCACACACACACACACTGAATTACACACAAACAAACACACGCAAATTACACACATAAACATACACATAGACCGCACCATACGCACTCATACACATATACACTCAAACATACACAGACACAAACTCATACACACATTCACACACTCATGAACGCACACACACACATATAACATCCACATATATATGTGCATGTTTTATATGTGTTTCTGTTTCAAGTAACTCATACAATTACACACACTCTCACATACATCTGTACACTCACATACACCAGCACATACTCACTTCCTATGAATATACACACAAGCACATCACAACACTCACATACGCATTATAGCACATACACACATATTTGTGTATATTTTGTCTTTCTATTTTAGGCAAAACATACACGCACACATATAAGCATATGCATACATATACACTCATACACATTCATCTCTCACAAACACACACATATACGCACACATAAACATACACATATATGTGCCAATTTTATGTGTTTCTATTTTAGATAACACATCTAATTACACATACACCCACAAACGACAACACATACTCAGGCATATATATATATATACATACACCAAACACACCAAATACTCACTCATGCTCACATATACACGCGCACATATACACTCATGCTCACGCACATACACATAAACACACTTAGACATACACATATATATATTGTCTTTCTATTTCAGCTAACATACACACACATATACACGCATATACACGGACATACACACTCATAGATACACAAACACATACATGAATGCATAACCATACACACACATACACACTCTACTCCCCTCTGTCTCAGTCTCTGCTGTCTGTCTGTCTCTCTCTCTCTCTCTCACACACACACACACACACACACACACATATATATATATTATACATATGTGTGTATGTGTGATGTTATGCACTTGTATGCTGTGTGATTTAAATTGAGATTACTTCAAATAGAAACACATAAAACATGGATATATATATATATATAATATATATATATATATATATTATGTGATGTGTATGTATATGTGTTCTATGTATGTGTTATGTTTATGTGCGTGTATTAATTGAGATTACCGCAAACAGAAACACATAAAAATCATATGAACACACACACACACACATACATATATATATATGTATGTGTTGTGTGTGTGGTGTGGTGTGTTCATATTTTTATGTGTTCTGTTTGGGTATCTCAATTTAAAATCAACGACATAACATAGACACAAATAAAATAGACACATATACATACACACACACACACACACCACACACACACACACAACATATATATATATATATATATATATATATATATAATATTTTATGTGTTTCTATTTGAGGTAATCTCAATTTAAAATCACACACATACACGTGCATTAACATGCACACACACACATATGTATAATATATATAATATATATAGTGTGTGTGAGAGAGAAGAGAGAGAGAGGGGAGAGGTGTGTGTGTGTGTGATGTGGTGTGGTGGTGTTGAGTGTGTGTGCTATTTTATGAGTGTTTCTATTTGAGGTAATCTCATTAAAATCTACCACATCATACATAGACATAACATGCACTTATACATACACACAATACATACAACACACATATATATATATATATATATATATATATATATATATATAATATATTATATATATATATGTACATATTTTATATGTGTTTCTATTTGAGGTAATCTCAATTTAAAATCACACACATACACGTGCATAAACATGCACACGATTCACACACATATGTATAATATATATTTTTTGATAAAAAAAGTGTGTGTGTGTGTGTGTTGTGTGTGTGTGTGTGTGTGTGTTGTTGCATATTTTATGAATGTTCTATTTGAGGTAATCTCCAATTAAAATCACACACATACACTTGCATTAACAGGCACACACACACACATATGTATAATTATATATAATATATATATGTGAGAGAGAGAGGAGAGTGAGAGAGGAGAAGAGAGAAAGAGGAGAGTGTGTGTGTGTGTGTGTGGTGTGTGTGTGTGGTTGTGTGGTGTGTGTGTTGCATTTTCAAGAGTGTTTCTATTTGAGGTAATCACAATTAAAACACATAGACATTACTTATTTATATTTGTTTTTTAAAAAATGGACATTATGCTTAACTACTCAATTTTTCAAGTTAGAATTTTCTCCATTTCCAATTCAAAATACATTTCTTTCTGCTCCATAACAATTGAATAACTACCTTATTATATTTTACGTATATTCTTCTTCTTCTTCTTCTTCTTCTTCTTCTTCTCTCTTCTTCTTCTTCTTCTTCTTCTTCTTCCTCTCATTGCTCAATATACCAAAGCAATGAAAATAATATGATGGGGGACTTCATTTGTTCTTCTTTTTGGCTAAAGCTTAAAAGATGATTAGGTACCCCACATTTATCGGGTTGAAGATATGGAAATAGAGAAACAACCTCGTCTCTAATAAAAAAAAAATTTAAAAAAAAAAGAAAAAGTTTTCGTGTGTTACTTTACGTGTTAGAGTTGCACTTCTTTATGGTGCGGAGGAATTCAGTAAAATAGATGAAATTCTTCGCCGGGTATTCTAGAAATTCATTCGAGCTTTCACAAAGTATCAGCCCTAATTGATTTTCTTTTGCTGTATTTGCTCTTCAATATTTTTTTTCTTTTTCTTTTTAATATTGTCTATAAAACAAATTTCTTTCGCACTGTTCACTTAATCAGTTTCCTAGTAACGTTAATCACAAAAAGACAATATATCACTAATTTGGGAAAAAACTTTTAAAAGAACAACAAATATATCTTCAAATGGCCAGTATCAAAATATATATATATAATATATATATATATATATATATATATATAATCTCAATTAAGAAAGGACATATTTTTCATTTACACCGTCAATATCCGATGTTTTGTTAGGTGTTAGGGTTAGGGGTAGTTTATAATTCTAAAAAATCTAAAATCGTCTATTAAAACAACCGGAATGTTACGGTGTAATGAAAAACATGTCCTTTCTTAATCAAGATAAAAAAGGGGTGCCTAAAGCCGTCGATATATCCGAACGACTTTTAATTATATGTAATGTTACCTTGTTTTATGGCAAATATGAGCTGAATGACAATACAATTACATAGATATTTTTATAAAAATTCCTAAAGAAATTGGAGAGGCATTGTGTGTACCGACAATTTATTAAATACTTATATAAACCTACTGCTTCCTTCGGACTGGAGAGATTAGTTAATACATAATTACATTAATCTCTAGTCGAATAAGCTGAGATGAGACGTTGCATTCCCTTCGTTTACAGACTCAACCTCATTTCCTACTCTAGAGCCATTAATGTAAGCCCACATTTTACTAGTATGGATCTTCTTCTAATGTCTGAGGGAATGTCATGTGATAGATAAATAGAGAAAATGCTAAATTATTATAATCACTGTACCGGAGAGGGTCTCAAATCCTATTGTTGCAGCTGCGCAGTTGTTGTCAGTATCTTTGATTGTCATGGAGCTGGGAATCAACTTGCCTTTAGTCATTAGGAGTTATTAGTAATAACCCAAGGTCGCTTCGTTTTCTCATGAGTATATTTTATTTCCCCAGATATACAAGACATTCATGCCTTACCCTTTTACGCATTCTGCAGACTCAAATTTTTTCACTCTGAGCTCTCACCCCTTCTTTCTCCCCTTCGTCACGTAAACCATTCGTCGTCCAATTTAAAACCTATGCCACACGTCTATGCTGACATTATCATTTAGAATTTTCCTATCTAATTCACACATCATAATTTCAACTTTTCCGTTACAATTGGCAACTCATACTCCACCCTCACTGTTTACGTCACGCTCATTATTGTAACACTATATAAAAATAAAATAGTTCGCTAAGTTTCAGTCAAAACGTTATGGTTTGTTTTCTTTAGAGAAGCTTTGAGATAAACAAACGCTTCGAAATACTTCCATTTACGGTAGGAAATAGGGAGGGACCACACGAGAATAAGACCTTATAAAAGTTGATACAGCAAAGTGAATGAACAGTCGAAATACACTGACGACAGAGTATCAAAGCCAGAATTCACATTAAAAGAAAATAATCACCGCTCTCACATTGAATCTCGCAAACCGACCTATTCACATTTTACTTTTAGTAGTTGCCAAAACTAAAAAGCAATGGCAGAATAAGGAATTTCAGAATTTTTCCGCTGAGATTTCCCACCATTGTTGCCATCTGAAAACCAAATTAAGATTTAAGGTATGCGGTGATTAAAATAGGTGCAACCCAAAATATGCCCGATTCGTTCTCTATTCGTAACGTTGAAACTGCTATTCATGCTTTTACGGAATCTTTAATTATTTAAATTAATTGGAAATATATGCACCCTCCGTGTGAAAGTATTTAAGTTTTAATGTAATAAAAATATCAAATTAGAAAGGTTAATGAAACTAAATAAGAATGCAGATAAAAATATTTGAAACAGAGGTGGTATAATCGAAAAATAGAACAACTGAAAACTTACTCTTCCATCAATCCCATCTTTCTTTACTAAATTTTCTAATTTAAACTATTTAGTTAAAATAGGGAAGTAAAGAAATAAAATTTACAGTTATTTTTCTTTGGGTGTAATGCGAATTTCTTTTTAAGATTGTATACCGGGGATATTTGCTCATATTCATTAAGCATACAAACCAAACAATTAGAATCAATAATACTAAGCACATATTTCATCAAAATCAATTTTTATATCAATTACAAAATTTTGTTTGTCTAATAAAATACAATTGCATGTTATTAGTATGTAGGTAAATTCAACAGTAATTAATAATTAAACCAATTTTATCAACAATTGGGTATAAACCAAATAAGAATTATGGAGAATGTACGTAAATAACTTAAAGAATTATGACTTGCAAGTTAGATAATTATAAATTTTGGTTACAAACAGAAATAATAAACACATGATCTCCATTATTAATAAGATATATTGAATATCATTAACTAGATAGAATAATATTATTTCTTTAAAAATGTTCTATCAAATCTGAGTTAGATTTGTCTCGGAAACCAGCACATCTCATTAGTGGTTTAAAATCATCTCAAATGTGATTTATCACATCTCCTAAAATATAAAAATTTACATAATATATGGTGTGTTAATTATACTTGTTTTAACAAAACCGGGTTTAATAAAAATTACTTGATTAATGATCTCTAATATTATTTTTATTCTCCAACGTAATAAAATCAATCCTTGAATGTTGTATATAGAAACCAATTGAAATATAATTAAAATCCGTGTAAGTAAAGTAAGTCGTCGAGGGCGGCCTAATGGCGTATCAGCCAGACAGCGAGGGAGTCTATCCCTTTTCACTAGCACAATGGAGATTATTTTAGCGTCTGAGGTGGAGCGCCACACCTAACCATCAGCTCCTCACTTTTACGTCACATATCCCTGCGCTATTATACGCTGAGTATGGCGAGGACCGTATCGAACAGGAACCTTGTTGCATCTAGCCTAGACTCTACCAACTGAGACTAAACTGACCCTTTAATTTAATTCCGTTAATATTATTAAAATACGTGCTAATCTTTTATTTCGTTTGTTATTTAATTCCGTTAGTCTTTCTAATTTAATATATTTCATTACATTAAAACTTGAATACTTACGCCCAGAGGGCGCATATATTTGCTAGTATGAGAAAAAAAGATTAATAATCATCTTTCTCGTGAATAGTTTTACTATAATAATTTTGCATTCAAGGCACGTTCGCGTCTGCTTTCACTTCCGAGGTATGTTAATTCTTTAGCGACAACTTTGTATAAGAATCATGCTAAAATGAATCGTTTCGTTCTAGAAATCAAAAGCTAAATATTACATGAAATGAATTTCTAAGAATAAAATATTTTTGAAATAAATTAAAGATGAATACTAATTTGATTAATAAAGAAAAATGTAAATCCTGATTAAGTGTTACTTACCCACCGAATTCTTATTTTCTTATGAGTATAAATAAAACAAATATTGTTATATGTTAACATATTTCACTGCTTTTATTATCATTCGTTATTCAACATCTCGGGATATAACAGTAATTTTTAGCTTCGGATTTCTAGAACGAAACGAATCTCACTTTTTTCATTCTTTCCTTATTTTCATTATGTTCGATTGAAACAGATTAGCTTTATCGCTTTCGCATGCACAGCTAAATAATGGACCATTCCTTTTTTTTTATTATAAAGAACGAAAGAAAAGAAATGGACATGTTAGACAGGAAAAATATAATAAGAAAGAAAGTGAGTAGGGGAAAGATATAGAGAGGGGGAGAGTGCGAAAGCGATAAAGCTAATCTGTTTCAATCGAACATAATGGAAAGAATGAAAAAGTGAGATTCATTTCGTTCTAGAAATCCGAAGCTAAATATTCCTGTTATATCCCGAGATGTAGGAATAACGAAATAATAATAAAAACAGTGAATATGTTAACATATAACAATATTTCTCTGAATGTTTGAGATGAGGCTTGAAGATTAGTATTATCTGTGTTATTCGGACTATTGTTCCCATCTTCATTGTTATTTGTACAACGTTTCGGCCGATATACCCTCCGGCCTTTTCAGGTATTTCTTGTCGGACTCGAGAACCCTCTGGGACTCTGGGACCTTCTCGGACTCGGGAACCTTCTTTCGAACTCGGGAACTTTCTTGTCGTATTCGGGAGCCATCACGGAACTTTGAACCTAACCCTTTATTTATTCCACGGGGGTATCCTGTTCTCATTCCGCTAACCATAGCTGGGGTAGGAGCTATGTTAATTAATTATTTTTTCTAACTGATTTCACTCAGGTTTGAACTCGCGGAACCAGAGATAACTGTCACTTAGAACTGTCTTTTAACCCAACTGCCTAATCCATTCGGCCATGTGTCCAAGAAAGTTCCCGAGTTTGAAAAAGAAGGTTCCCGAGTCCGAGAAGGTTCTCGAGTCCGACAAGAAATACCTGAAAGGCCGGAGGGTATATCGGCCGAAACGTTGTACAAATAACAATGAAGATGGGGACAATAGTCCGAATAACGCAGATAATAATAACAATATTTGTTTTATTTATTCTCACTGACAGAACACAATGGATGGTTTTGGATACAGTTCAGCTATGTATCATACGTGTGATCACGCATAGGGCAAGTCCTTGACTGCTTGACTGTCGTATTTTGTCTCCTCCTGTTGTGTAGAGTATCCGTTCGAATCGTTCGGGGGAGATAACTCTTCCTAAAAATTACATAAAATGAATTTTTAAGAATAAAATATATTTGGAAATAAATTAAAAAGATCAATACTAATTTGCTTAATAAAGAAATCGTTTTTTAATTCGTGTTTATTTACTAAGTATTTTTTTGTAGGAAAAATATCTATTATATTTTCCCTTCGTAAAAAAAATGCTATCCATCCTTTCATTTGTTTTATTTATGCGGTCAGATTTAATTTTCATCTTTATAGAATAA
>CM042159.1:23654303-23656803 GCA_023376005.1 Doryteuthis pealeii | reverse complement strand
TTTCACCGCATTCTCAGGAACTGTCGTTTGTGGGTGGTTCCCACGTTAATAAGGGCCTTGTGCCTGACCTGGTACGAGTTGGGGTACTGGGGGGAAATAGAATCAAACACATGAAAACAGTCTCAGACAAACTCGAACAAAAATATTATCAGACAAAAGACTTAAAAAACCTTCTTTTAGAAATACAAACCCAGAAGACATTTTTAAATTTCTTAAAAAACAAAAGAAAAATCTTTTTAACAAGGATCTAACAAACTAACCGAATACCACAAGTTGTCTTTTTATAATAAATTCAGATATGTATATGCAATTAAAAAAGACTAATGAATTTAAATGAGAGCACAACAAATATTGCACCTATTTTTTGCTTTGCAATTTATAATGTTTTCAATTTGAAATTGTATATTAGAATATGCTGTAATATGTATGAAAATAAAAACAATAATATCTGAAATCAATAACGTCACGGTAATCATTTTTTAAAGATAATATTTGTTTCAAACCAGTATGCCTTATTTCACAACCATATAATATTAAACATTTATTTCATTAATATATATAGCACATATTGCTGAAGTTGAAACACAATTAACCACAAGCTGTTATGAGACAAATAGATTAGAAACATAGTTTTGATAAATAAGATGCTAATTAAGGCATTTAACAATTGATTATGTTAATAACAATTGAGATATAATGTAAAAAAACTGAAGGAATTGCTTGACGTTATTAGTCAAGTAGTTTCGATTACCAAATATTATCAGAACAAAGACTTAAAAGACCTACTTTATAAAAATACAAACCCAGAAGACATCTTTTAATTTTAAAAAAACAAAACAAGAACCTTTCTCAACAAGAATCTATACACCAAAACATAACCGGAATACCAGCATAAAAACCTGCTACTTTGAATACTGGAAATCCGTATGTTAAAAACATTTATAGTAACCTTTCTGGCATTAAAATGACTACAGATGTTTCATATGGCCGTTTTAAACGAAACTCAGACATTACGGGTCCACATCACGGTAATAGGTCGCGGTGTCTGTTGCGTGCTTCCCTGTCATAGGTGATATTCGGTTTGCTACTCTCAGTCCCGCCGACAGAGCGCGTCAGACAGTATCAAGGAGAAAGTTGGAAAAAGCGGTAGTGAGTAACAACACTAATATGGTTACTTGTCCTAAGAGATTTTTACATTGAAAGCATTACCTACAGACGAATAGGGTCTCGCAAGTCATTTAAGTATTCTACGTCATTATATTCTCTGCGGAAAATACATTAAAGTCTCTACAAATTTATTTGAGTACAATGGCGGCAAACCCACCAGGCTTCATTAACTAAGTTCGCAATTTGGTTAAATGCATTCTGTAAAAGTTTATTCTTTAGCACTGCTATTGGAAAACTCCTTGAATTTCAAGTTTCAGATTAATACTCCTGGGGGAAAAAGTATTACCATCTATCTCCCAGTCTATGCGGTAAATATAGTACCACTACTGTTCTTCTACAAGAAAGTTGGGCATTAATAAGAACCCACGAGGGTTGGTATCCACAAACAAAAACTAAAGAAACCAAACTGCTTTTTTCTATCATTGTGCATATTAAAATATTTATTTGTTCTTTTTTTTTTAATAATACTAGCAAAACCTGTGGATTATATACAGTAAGGATATGAATTATGCAACCTTGATATATATAAATATAATTTTTACCAACCTCCGCACGAGGCAAGATTGTAACACAATGTCAATTTCTTAAGGAGTTTAAACAGGGTTGAATTCAGAGTGTTCCTTCTCCGACGGTTTTCCTAACTACGGTTTAAAGGAGTCCAGTCTGCCCTACTATTTACCCATACTGGGGGGGGGAGAGTAGAAATCATAGCTTTCCCAAGGCGTATTAGCGCTAAGTGAAATTGCAATTACCACGTCCAGATTTGGAATGCTGGGCGACAAGTCCATTTCCTATGCACTTTAAATTACACCACGCACTTTCCTACAACGTTTGATATATGGTTTACTAAAGATCTTATGAAAAAAATAGTTCGATATGTGAAAAAGGGCATATTTTGATTTAACTCTCTTATATTATTCATTCTTTTATTATTTTTTGTCCTTCCATTTCTTTTCATCTTTTTCCTCATGTTCATTGAAACAGATTAGGCGTTATTTCTTCCGCCACATTCATCCTCTCTCTTATCTTCCCCTTACTCTACTTTCTATTCTTATTATTATATTTATGCTTAGCATGTACCTTTTTCTTTCCTGTCTTAGTTTTTATAAATAAAAACGCGAATAGCCGTTCATTACTTAGCTGAGGTGCACGACACTCATAAGAATAGGCAATCGGCGCGGTAAGCAACAGCAAATAATCAGGATTAATATTTTCGCATTCATCTTGATGATTTGGATTCGTTCTCTTTTTTAACAAAAAAAGTGTTTCTGCAAGATGATCAACTGGGTTCGTACAATTTAAGGACACGAGATTAATATATTGATTTTTTATC
>CM042159.1:23639303-23649303 GCA_023376005.1 Doryteuthis pealeii | reverse complement strand
TGTTCTTATGGCAAAATATTGAGCTGAATGACAATGTACAATTACATAGATATTTTTATAAAATGTCTAAAGAAATGGAGAGGCATTGTTGTACCGACAATTTTATTATACTTACTAGCAAATATATGCACCCTCCGGGTGCAAGTATTTTAGTTAAATTTTATAATAAAATATTATATTAAATTAGAAATGCTAATGAAACTGAATAAGAATGTAGATAAAAAGATTTTGAACAGAGGGGGTATGATTAAAAAATAGAACATCTTTGAAACTAACTCTTCCCTCATTTTCCGTTACTCCCGTCTTTCATTGGTAAATTTTCCTAATTAAACTGTTTAGTTAAAATAGGAAGTAAAGAATAATATTACAGTTATTTCTTCTTGTTAAGGGATTTCTTTTAAGATTTATCCCTGAGATTTTTGCTCATATTCAATAAGATAAAACCAAACAATTAGAAATCAATAATACTAAGCATATATTTATTAAAATCAATTTTTTAAGATCAATATGCAAATTAGCCTTCCCATTCACACTGTAAACCACTATTTTGTTGTATATATAAATACAATTGCATGTTATTAGTATGTAGATATGGTCAACAGTGTAAGTAATGTAAAACAATTTTTTTAATAATTGAGGTTTAAATAAAAATAAAATCATGGAGAATGTGATGTAAATAACAAAGGGAATTGTGACTTGTATAGTATTATAGTTTCGGTTACAGACAAACAAACCCACAATCTCCATTATAATAAGATTGTAACACTACGCTCTTCTTTCGGGCTGGAGAGATGGGTTAATACATTAATTTACTTTACCCTCTCCTAGTCGGAATAGCTGAGATGATGACGTGCCATTCCCTTCGTTACAACTCGAACTCATTTCCTACTGTAGAGCCATAGGTGCCCACATTCTTACAGTACGGATCTAATTCTTCTAATGGAGGAATGTATGTGTGTATAGAGAAATATGCAATTTATATATCACTGTACCGGAGAGGGTCGAATCCTAGTTGTTGCAGCTGCGCAGTTGTTGGCAGTTCTTTGATGTCATGGAGCCTGGAATCAACTTGCCTTTAGTCATTAGGAGTTATTAGTAATAACCCAAGGTCGCTTCGTTTTTCTCATGAGTATATTTTATTTCCCCCAGATTACAAGACATTTCATGCCTTACCCTTTTCACGCATTCTGCCAGACTCAATTTTTTCACTCTGAGCTCTCACCCCTTCTTTCTCCCCTTCGTCACGTACCATTCGTCGTCCAATTAAAACCATGCCACACGTCTATGCTGACATTATCATTTAGAATTTTCCGTTCTAATTCACACATCATAATTTCAACTTTTCCGTTACAATTTGGCAACTCATACCACCCTCACTGTTTACGTCACGCTCATTATGTAACACTATAAAAATAAAATAGTTCGATAAGTTTCATCAAAACGTTACTGGTTTTGTTTTCTTTTAGAGAAGCTTTGAGATAAACAAACGCTTCGAAATACTTCCATTTACGGTAAGGAAATAGGGAGGGACCACACGAGAATAGACCTTATAAAAGTTGATACAGCAAAGTGAATGAACAGTCGAAATACACTGACACAGGAGTATCAAAGCCAGAATTCAATTAAAAGAAAATAATCACCGCTCTCACATTGAATCTCGCAAACCGACTATTCACATCTTACTTTTAGTAGTTGCCAAACTAAAAGCAATGGCAGAATAAGGAATTTCAGAATTTTTCCGCTGAGATTTCCCACCATTGTTGCCATCTGAAAACCAAATTAAGATTTAAGGATATGCGGTGATTATAAAAATAGGTGCAACCCATAAAATATGCCCCGATTCGTTCTCTATTCGTAACGTTGAAACTGCTATTCATGCTTTTACGGAATCTTTATATTATTAAATTAATTGGAAAATATATGCACCCTCCGTGTGAAAGTATTTAAGTTTTAATGTAATAAAATATATCAAATTAGAAAGGTTAATGAAACTAAATAAGAATGCAGATAAAAAATATTTGAAACAGAGGTGCGTATAATCGAAAAATAGAACAACTGAAACTTACTCTTCCATCAATCCCATCTTTCTTTACTAAATTTTCCTAATTTAACTATTTAGTTAAAATAGGAAGTAAAGAATAAAATTACAGTTATTTTTCTTGTTAATGGATTTCTTTTAAGATGTATACCGGGGATATTTGCTCATATTCATTAAGATAAAACAAAACAATTAGATATCAATGATACTAAGCACATATTTATCAAAATCAATTTTTTCATATCAATTATCAAATTTTGTTGTCTATATAAATACAATTGCATGTTATTAGTATGTAGGTAAATTCAACAGTATTAATAATTTAAACCAATTTTATCAACAATTGGGGTATAAACCAAAATAGAATTATGGAGAATGTGACGTAAATAACTAAGGGAATTATGACTTGAGTAGTAATATAATTTGGGTTACAAACAGAAAAAAACACACATGATCTCCATTATAATAAGATATATTGATGAAATCATTAATCTTATTATAATGGAGATTGTGGGTTTGTCTGTCTGTAACCGAAACTATATTACTGCACAAGTCACAATTCCCTTTGTTATTTATACACATTCTCCATGATTTTATTTTTTATTTAAACCTCAATTATTAGTAAAATTGTTTTACATCATTAAGACTGTTAACAACATCTACATTCTAATAACATGCAATTATATTTATATATTCAACGAAATAGCGGTTTACAGTGTGAATGGGAAGGCTAATTTGCATATTGATCTTAAAAAATTTGATTTTAATAAATATATGCTTAGTATTATTGATTTCTAATTGTTTGGTTTTATCTTAATAAATATGATATAATATCTCGGGGATAAATCTTAACAGAAATCTATTAACATAAAGAAATAACTGTAATTTTATTCTTTTCTTCCTATTTTAACTAAATAGTTAAATTAGGGAAATTTACCACTGAAAGACGGGAGTAAGGGAAAATGGTGGAACAGTTAGTTTCAAAGTTGTTCTATTTTCCGATTATACCCCCTCTGTTCCAAATATTTTTATCTGAATTCTTATTCAGTTTCATTAGCCTTTCTAATTTAACATGATATTTTATTATATTAAAACTTAAATACTTGCACCCGGAGGGTGCATATATTAGCTAGTAAATAGAATAAATATTATTTCTTAAAAATGTTTCTATGCAAATCTGAGTAAGATTTGTCTCAAAACAGCTCATCTCATTAGTGCGTTTAAAATCCTCAAATGTGATTTATACATCCCTAAAAAATAAAGATTTACATAATATATGGTGTGGTTAATTTGCATACTTGTTTTAACAAAACCGGGTTTAATAAATAATTACTTGCTATTATTGATCTCTAATATTATTTTTATTCTCCAACGTAATAAAATCAATCCTATGAATGATTGCATATAGAAACCAATTGAAATATAATTAAAATCCGTGTAAGTAAAGTAAAGTCGTCGGGGCGGCCTAATGGCGGTATCAGCCAGACAGCGAGGGAGTCTATCCCCTTTTCACTAGCACAAGGAGATTATTTTAGCGTCTGAGGTGGAGCGCCACACCTACCATCAGCTCCTCACTTTACGTCACATATCCCTGCGCTACTCATACGCTGAGTTGGCGAGGACCGGTATCGAACCAGGAACCTTGTGATTCCTAGCCTAACACTCTACCAACTCAGCTAAACTGACCCTTTATTTAATTCCGTTAATATGATTAGAATACGTGTAATCTTTTATGTTCGTTGTTATTTAATTCCGTTAGTCTTTCTAATTTAATATATTTCATTACATTAAAACTTGAATACTTACGCCCAGAGGGCGCATATATTTGCTAGTATGAGAAAAAAAGATTAATAATCATCTTTTCTCGTGAATAAGTTTTACTATAATAATTTTGCATTCAAGGCACGTTCGCGTCTGCTTTCACTTCCGAGGTATGTTAATTCTTTAGCGACAACTTTGTATAAGAATCATGCTAAAATGAATCGTTTCGTTCTAGAAATCAAAAGCTAAATATTACATGAAATGAATTTCTAAGAATAAAATATTTTTGGAAATAAATTAAAAAGATGAATACTAATTTGATTAATAAAGAAAAATGTAAATCCTGATTAAGTGTTACTTACCCACCGAATTCTTATTTCTTATGAGTATAAATAAAACAAATATTGTTATATGTTAACATATTTCACTGCTTTTATTATCATTTCGTTATTCCAACATCTCGGGATATAACAGTAATTTTTAGCTTCGGATTTCTAGAACGAAACGAATCTCACTTTTTTCATTCTTTCCTTGATTTTCATTATGTTCGATTGAAACAGATTAGCTTTATCGCTTTCGCATGCACAGCTAAATAATGGACCATTCCTTTTTTTTATTATAAAGAACGAAAGAAAAGAAATGGACATGTTAGACAGGAAAAATATAATAAGAAAGAAAGTGAGTAGGGGAAAGATATAGAGAGGGGGAGAGTGCGAAAGCGATAAAGCTAATCTGTTTCAATCGAACATAATGGAAAGAATGAAAAAGTGAGATTCATTTCGTTCTAGAAATCCGAAGCTAAATATTCCTGTTATATCCCGAGATGTAGGAATAACGAAATAATAATAAAAACAGTGAAATATGTTAACATATAACAATATTTCTCTGAATGTTTGAGATGAGGCTTGAAGATTAGTATTATCTGTGTTATTCGGACTATTGTTCCCATCTTCATTGTTATTTGTACAACGTTTCGGCCGATATACCCTCCGGCCTTCTTCAGGTATTTCTTGTCGGACTCGAGAACCCTCTGGGACTCTGGGACCTTCTCGGACTCGGGAACCTTCTTTTCGAACTCGGGAACTTTCTTGTCGTATTCGGGAGCCATCACGGAACTTTGAACCTAACCCTTTATTTATTCCACGGGGGTATCCTGTTCTCATTCCGCTAACCATAGCTGGGGTAGGAGCTATGTTAATTAATTATTTTTCTAACTGATTTCACTCAGGTTTGAACTCGGGAACCAGAGATAACTGTCACTTAGAACTGTCTTTTAACCCAACTGCCTAATCCATTCGGCCATGTGTCCAAGAAAGTTCCCGAGTTTGAAAAGAAGGTTCCCGAGTCCGAGAAGGTTCTCGAGTCCGACAAGAAATACCTGAAACAAGGCCGGAGGGTATATCGGCCGAAACGTTGTACAAATAACAATGAAGATGGGGACAATAGTCCGAATAACGCAGATAATAATAACAATATTTGTTTTATTTATTCTCACTGACAGGGAACACAATGGATGGTTTTGGATACAGTTCAGCTATGTGTATCATACGTGTGATCACGCATAGGGCAAGTCCTTGACTGCTTGACTGTCCGTATTTTGTCTCCCTCCTTGTGGTAGAGTATCCGGTTCGAATCGTTCGGGGGAGATAACTCTTCCTAAAAATTACATAAAATGAATTTTTAAGAATAAAATATATTTTGGGAAATAAATTAAAAAGATCAATACTAATTTGCTTAATAAAGAAATCGTTTTTTAATTCGATTTATTTACTAAAGTATTTTTTGTAGGAAAAATATCTATTATATTTTCCCTTCGTAAAAAAAATGCTATCATTCCGTTTCATTTGTTTATATTTATGCGTCAGATTTAATTTTCATCTTTATAGAATAAATTCAATTTACAAAATAATTCAGTCATTTACATAATTAAACTACTTTTTAAATTAAAAAATAAATGAATAGCAAATATTTTTTTATAATACTTTATTAAACGGATTGGGCGATAAAAACATGATTAAAATTTCCTTAAGTTACAAATTAAAAAGGTAGACACAAAAAAGAATATTTTATTATTTTTTTGTATTTCGTTATGTTCATTTCAAATGTGTGTTTTTTTAGACACGTTCATATCAAGTATTTACACAAAATATTATATTCTATTATCTTCTAATTGTTAATATTCGTGTTCCTTATATGTACAACCGTTATCATTTTGCAACACCCTCCAGATAGGCCACGTAAACATTTGTCTGGAGAGTCGCAACGAAAAGTGTAATTTAGATTAAATTACATTAATTTTAAAATCTTAAATTCTAAATTTAAATTTAAATGGTCGTACAAAATAGCAACATGAATATATATATATATATATATATATATATATATATATATATATATATATATATATATATAATAGAGAGACAGAGACAGAGAGTAGCAGCGAGACCTCTGCAGTAAAGTGAGGAGCTGATGGTAGGTGTGACACTCACCTCAGACGCAAAAAAGACAATCTATTAGGTCTAGCTCTAGAGAAAAGGGCATACATTCCCTTGCTGTCTGGATGATACCGACTTGAGGCCACCCGAAAACTTTACATTATATATATATATATATATATATATATATATATATATATAAGGTATGTCAAAAAGTATCGAGATTGAAGTTGTATTTACCAAGATAAGAATGAACAATATATGTAACGTTAATTTCTTCAGAATACAAGGTGTGTCAAAAAGTATAGATTTTAAAACTGTATTTACCAAGATGTAAATGAAGAAGGATTGGAACGTTAATTTTTTAATTTTTGGCGAGTCAAAAAGAACAAAAAATCTCGATACGTTTTTTACACACCTTGTATATATATATATATATATATATATATATATATATATATATATATATATATATATAAGAGAGTTTTATAATTTGCTTGAAGCATTGTGTATATATTGGTTAGGAAGTTGATTTAGAAGGCTGTCACAATGCAGGTGTAAAGAAAAAAATAATGGTACGATAACAATGGTACTGTGTGTTAACCCGTATTTAATTATTATAATATATATATTATATATATATATATATATATATATATATATATACATCATTATAGAAGCAGTTAAAAAGTCTCTAGAAATATCAGTATGGACATAATTTTAAGAGGAAGCATACATATGCAGTCATTACAATTAACCCTCTGACCGCTTTACTAGCCCAAGAAAGGACTGAAGAAGAATCTTGCATGTCACAGGATCACTTAGAACCCGAGTCAAAGACCGCTCAGCAATCAAAATCTTGTCCTCAGGCATTACTAACACAAAAATCCCGTATACTGATTTAAAACCAGCCATCGACAAATTCATATATGATAAATGGCAAAAAATCACGGGATAATCAGATTCATAATAAGCTCCATAAGAAGATGGGGAGTGACTGGCAGGATATAGAAAAAAAACAGAAAAGAAGAAGTGATATTCTCCAGACTGCGTATTGGGCACACCTACATCACACATTCTCGCCTTTTAAAAAGGGTGGACGCCTCATTGTGCCCACTATGCAAAGTACTGCTCACGATCAAACTCACCCGGTTTTGATCGGGGGTCCAGTGAGCTTCGGCCGCTGGACCGATGTGTTGAATTAATAGCGTCGATCCCAGGGGCCATCCCCCAGGCAACACCTGCCCCCTCGCTTTAAAGGGGCAGGGCTGGGTTTATTTCCCAGTGCCTGAGGCGCCCCCTTGAGGGGGAATGCTGAGGGGATAGACGCAATTTTTCACCCGCCATCTCATGAACTTCGGTTTGTGGGTGGTTCCCACGTTAATAGGGCCTTTGTGCCTGACCTGGTACGAGTGGGGTACTGGGAAAATAGAATCAAACACATCTGAAACAGTCTCAGACAAACTCGAACAAAATATTATCAGACAAAAGACTTAAAAAACCTCTTTAGAAATACAAACCCAGAAGACATTTTAAATTTTCTTAAAAAACAAAAGAAAAAACTTTTAACAAGATCTAACAAAACATAACCGAATACCACAAGTAGTTCTTTTTATTATAATCAGATATTATATGCAATTAAAAAGACTAATGGAATTAAATGAGAGCACAACAAATATTGCACCTATTTTTGCTTTCAATTATAATTGTTTTCAATATGAAATTGTATATAGAATTGCTTGTAATATGTATGAAAATAAAACAATAATATCTGAAATCAATAACGTCAGGTAATCATTTTTTAAAGATAATATTTGTTCAAACCAATATGCCTATCATTCACAACATATAATATGTAAACATTTATTTCTTAATGATATATAGCACATATTGCTGAAGTTGAAACACATTAACACAAGCTGTTATGAGACAAATAGATAGAAACATAGTTGATAAATAAGATTCTAATTAAGGATTAAACAATGATTATGTAATAACAATTGAGAATATAATGTAAAAAAACTGAAGGAATTGTGACGTTATTAGTCAAGTAGTTTCGATTACCAAATATTATCAGACAAAAGACTTAAAAGACCTCTTTAAAAATACAAACCCAGAAGACATTTTTAATTTTCTAAAAAAACCAAAACAAGAACCTTTTCAACAAGATCTAACCAAACATAACCGAATACCAGCATAAAACCTGCTACTTTGAATACTGAAATCCGTATGTAAAAACATTTTATATAACCTTTTCTGGCATTAAATGACCTACAGATGTTCATATGCCGTTAAACGAAACTCAGGCATTACGGGTCACCATCCACGGCTAATAGGTCGGGGGGATGTCTTGTCCCTGTGCATAGGTGTATTCGGTGTACTCTTCAGCTCCCGCCGACAGGGCGGTCAGACAATATCAAGGAAAGTTGGAAAAGCGGTGATAGTAACAACACTAATATGGTTACTTGTCCTAAGAGATTTTACATTGAAGAGCATTACTACAGGAATAGGGTCTCTGCGAATCATTAAGTAATCTACGTCATTATTTCTCTGCGAAAATACATTAAAGTCTCTACAAATTCTATTTGAGTACAATGGCGGCAAACCACTCAGGTCATTAACTAAGTTCGCAATTGGTTAAATGCATTCTGTAAAAGTTTATCTCTTAGCACTGCTATTGAAACTCCTTGAATTTCAAGTTTCAGATTAATACTCCTGGGAAAAGTATTTACCATCTTATCTCCCAGCTATGGGTTAAATAGTACCACTACTGTTCTTCTACAAGAACGGCTTGGGCATTAAATAACCCACGAGGGTTGGTATGCCACCAAACAAAAAACTAAAGAAACCAAACTGCTTTTTTCTATCTTTGATATTAAAATATTTATTTGTTCTTTTTATTTTTAATAATTACTAGCAAAACCTGTGGATATACTACAGTAAGATAATGTAATTATTGCAACCTTTGATATATATATATATATATTTACCAACCCCTCCGCACGAGCAGGATGTAACACAAGGTCAATTTCTTAAGCGGAGTTTAACAGGTTTGAATTCAGAGTGTTCCTTCTCCGACCGGTTTCCTAACTACGGTTAAAGAGTCCAGTCTGCCCTACTATTTACCCATAGCTGGGGGGAGAGTAGAAATCATAGCTTTCCCAAGGGTATTAGCGCTAAGTGAAATGCAATTACCACGTCCAGGATTTGAATGCTGGGCGACAAGTCCATTTCCTATGACTTTAACCATTACACCACGCACTTCCTACAACGTTTGATATATGTTTACTAAAGATCTATTGAAAAATAGTTCGATATGTGAAAAGGATATTTTGATTTAACTCTCTTATTATTATTCATTCTTTTATTATTTTTTTTGTCCTTCCTTCTTTTCATCTTTTCCTCATGTTCGATTGAAACAGATTAGCGTTATTTCTTCCGCACATTCATCCTCTCTCTATCTTCCCCTACTCTCTTTCTTTCTTTATTATTATATTTTTATGCTTAGCATGTCCTTTTTCTTTCCTGTCTTAGTTTTTATAATAAAAACGGAATGGTTCATTATTTAGCTGAGGTGACGACACTCATAAGAAATAGGAATTCGGCGGGTAAGCAACAGCAAATAATCAGGATTAATATTTTCGCATTTCATCTTGGATGATTTGGATCGTCTCCTTTTTAACAAAAAAAGTGTTTTGCAAGATGATAACGGTCGTACAATTAAGGAACACGAGTATTAATATATTGATTTTTATCTTATATCTGA
>CM042159.1:23611803-23629303 GCA_023376005.1 Doryteuthis pealeii | reverse complement strand
TTATTATTATTATTATTATTATTATTATTATTATTATTATTATTTTGCTTGAAGGCAATTACAATGCGTATATCGTATAAAATTCGATAATTATAGAAAATAATCATGACAAGCGAACTCGGCAAACAAATGTTTTAACTTGGAAGAAGATGGCCATTAATTGTTTTAAAATTTTTAATCGTTTAATCATCCAATAAGGGCCGGTTTAGCTCAGTCGGTAGAGCGTCCAACTAGGAACCAAAGGGTTCCGTGTTCAATACCGACCCTCGCCAACTCAGCGTATGAGTAGCACAGAGATCTGTGCGGTAAAGTGAGGAACTTATGATAGGTGTGGCACTCCCCTTTTGATGCCAAAACAATCTCCATGGTCTAGCGGTAGTGAAAAGGGGATAGACTCCATCGCTGTCTGGATAATACCGACTTTAGGCCACCTCCAGCGATGACTAATCCTCTAATTTATAATGCCTTTATTATTTCATCTAATATAGATTGAAAATATAAGAAATGTAAAAATATATGAAATATAATTCAATGTCATACGGGATTGAAATATAAACAAAAAAATTTACCGAAAAAATTAATATTGTATTCTTTTTCTTCATTTTTTCTTCACTTTTTCTTCTTTTATCATCTGAAGATCATTCAAATTCTTTTGTTCTTTCTTTTTTTGCCATCTCAGTATTTTCCTTATGTGTTTCCTTCCTCTGTCTTTTTCTGTTTATTTCTTTTTTCTTCCTTAAAATCTTATACAATTGTCTTTTTTTAATTAGTAGAAGGGCAATACTTAAAGAAACTATTTTTAAAAAATAAGAGTTTGTTACAATTACAGAATAGCGCTCAAGAGATAATATCATTGGAATCATATTTTACGTATGAATAGCATTAGATAACGGAAACTCCAGAAATAGTCTAACACTTACACTGTACTTACCTTGTATAGGTGGGGATCAGAGTGTAGTATCTGTTCCGGATGCTGTGCTCTGGTACTTACCTAGTCCCCTCGGGGGGGGGCAGTGTGCTTCGGCCACTGGACCAGGTTAAGTAATAAATAATAGCGTCGATCCCAGGGGGCATCACCCCAGGCAATACCTGCCCCTTTAGGGGCAGGGCTGGGTTAATTGCCCAGTGCCTGAGGCGCCTCCTTGAGGGGGAATGCCGAGGGGATCGACGCAATTTTTGTTATTTCCCACCCATGAGTTTCGGCTTGTGGGTGGGCCCACGTTAAAACGAGGCCTTGTGCCGAGCCCATACAAGTGGGGTATGAGGCAAATACCCTAACCCTTACACTGTAACACTAACGCTAACCCTCAAACTAATCCTAACCCTAACCCTTATCGTAAACCATAACCTTAGCGTTTCAAAGGTTTCGAGTATTTCCGTGAAATTTAATGCATTTTAAAGGGAAATAACTCTGTAATTAGTTAAATCCGTAGATTTAAATTTTAAAGTTCGCTTTATTAAAACTTAGTGTGTGATCGTAGATCTTGCCGTTGACAAGCAAACTACGACGAAAGAAGTAAACACAGTTCAGATCCTTGAAGTTTTCCGGACAATACCAAGACAGCGTTTGCCGCTAAATGAAAATCAATACTATTTAGCATACAACATAAACGCCAGCTAAATTCCCCACCTTGTGTCTTCTTGCTTACGTAGTGTGCAAAACTTATTATTTTTCTATTTTTTATGTTTAAATAATCATATTGAACTAAAGAAATCTAGTAGTTGTTAACACCCTCTTTGAAGGGCTCCACGCTTTCAGAAATTTTCTGCCGAAAGGATTTTCCATCCCGAAATATTAAGAAAATAAGTTAAAGGTAAATGAACAACATCATATTTACCTCGTTTTTCTTAACACCTTCAGCCTTCAAAACAAACCACCGAATAAATAAAAGAAATATAATTATTATTGGTGTGGTCAGCGTCTTGGGAATTTCATTACTGGGTAATTCCTCAAATCACCAGGCCATGTCACCCACCCAAATCAATTTTTCTGAAAAAACTCAAGCAAATATGAAACTATCTTTTTGGTACAAATAATTTTCACTATGTGTGAAATAATAATAATAATAATAATAATAATAATAATAATAATAATTTGTCATAGATACAGTGCCACATCGGGATATTGATCTTGCTATAAAAAAATAATCAATAACATAAAATTGGTTGACGTTAAAACTTTTTGATGGTATTTTTTGGATTCCTTGTGCAAAGATGCTTTTACAAACCAATTTTTAGGACTAGGGAAGCTCTAGAACTCATTTTACAGACAAAGATAGATTACAAAATGTCGCCAATTTTCACGAGCCCCATTAAATTTGAAGAGCTACAAAGCGACATGTCTCCACCAATTTTTGGAATTGGAAGCTCAAATTTTGGGGATTGTCTAGCATCAACAAGTCCACACCTGGAAAAAATCAGAAGAATTGAAGGGGTAGGTAACAACTTTACTTTTTCTAGGTTATTTGACATGAAATTACTCTACTACTAACCTTCCAAACCATTACAGAGACGCTACGACCAAGGTGTGTCGATACACAATCTGAGGATCTTTAAAAACACAACATGGGCACAGAACAATTACAGAGACGCTACGACCAAGGTGTGTCGATACACAATCTGAGGATCTTTAAAAACACAACATGGGCACAGAACAATTACAGAGATGCTACGACCAAGGTGTGTCGATACACAATCTGAGGATCTTTAAAAACACAACATGGGCACAGACCAAGGTGCGTCGATACACGTTCTGAGGATCTTTAAAACACAACGTGGACACAGAAATTGATAGCGAAGCAACCAATCGGAAAAGGCATGTGTTCACCCTAATGATAGGACCACATAAAACTAAAAATATTTTTGTGAATATTTCAGAATAAGTCATAGATTTTTCTATTTGTATATCATGCATGTATTTATCGTGATTTATTACTGGTGGAATTCTCTAAATTCAGGGATTCTTCAAGTGTATATATAAACTCACTGGTAATTAATGATTTTAAATTCCCACTTTAGAGGCTCGCAAGTACAGCCAAGTGTTACAACGTTTTATTATTAACAATGAACATTGCTCAGCAACATGAGCACCGATAAAATAAACATCATCTAAATACTGTTTCACTAAATCTCAAGCTGGCAATTGCTGTATGGACACAGAAGTCGCAGACGCCTGTAAACCGGGATATTATGTAGGGCGTAAATAATAATATATATATATATATATATATATATATATATATATATATATATATATATATATATATATATATATATATATTTACCCATCGCACGTAAAACATTTTCTATCATAAAAAATAGCCCAATTATTTTACTTTATTTCTTTTTTCTCTGAGTGTTTTGAAACTTTTTCTTCTGCATAAAGCTTTAGTTGAATTTAGAGACATATAATGAATAAGTCATTACACTGGCAATAAGTACACTTTTTCTTATAACCCTGATACTTATCCTAATCCTAACCCTAGTGTCTCCATATATATAAATATGTATATATATATATATATATAATGACCTACATAAGTCAGACACTATGTACCTAGGTTTAGCCCGAATGGTTCTTCAGGATAATTCTAAGTCAGAATTATCCTGAAGAACCATTCGGCTGAAACCTAGGTAGATAGTGTCTGACTCATGTAGGTCCTTATAATCATACTCTACTCTCTTTTCTTTTTTCAATTTTTTTCCCCAAATGTCAGTTTGAATATTTTTTTTTTTTTTTGAAAAACTGAATTATCAGTTTTTTTCCACACCGATAGAGTTTAGAAGTAAAGAAAATAAAAAAATGAATATATATATATAAAGATAAACCTAATGAGTCCGATAAACCTACTAAAAGTTTCGCTTAGTGTTCTTCAGGGCTAAGATTTAGTAGGTTTATCTGACTCATTAGGTTTATCTTTATTATTTGCTCTACTTAGGTATTGAGCACTCTTTACTTATTAGCTTTAATATATCCTAGCGGGTTGTATATATATATATATATATATATATATATATATATATGTATATGCATAAAAATTGTTTTTTCTTTTGGCTAAGTATTGTATCAATGGATTATTTTTGGTTGGTACGATTATCTTGCTCTTTTATTTTTTTCAAAAATTTTTTTCCCCAGGTGATGTTTGGTAGTATATTTTTACAATTAAACTATTTGCCGGGTTTTTTCTCACCGCGAGGATTTACCAACAAGTTTGGTATATATATATATATATATATATATATATATATAAGATGATGCTGAAGAAATGCACCATCGCACCTCCAAGGCTAGAAGATCTGGCCTCCAACAAACAGGGTTTGCGAGACACATGTAGCACAGGAGCTGAGCGGCTCAATATCGAGATTAACAGGGCTGAAGTGCGTCGTCGTCTACATCGTCATGAACCACCAAATACAGATGGAAATTTCTCATGCCATGTGTGTAACTGCATCTGCATGTCCAGAACTGGACTAGCTAGCCACCAGAGGGTCCACAACTGTTGAACAACATGGAGTGACGTCAGCGTCGTCTGCGACGGACTTCTAAAAGTATATATATTATATATATATATATAATATATATATATATATATATATATCTTTTTGGGGTTCACTTGTGTTTTTTGTCGGTATATGTGATGAATGCTAGGAAAAAACTTTGGTTGTCTTAGAAGCATGGAAAATATATGTTGAATAGTAAAGCTTAGAATAAAAATCAAAATGATGTATATTGTGTTTTTAATCTTATTCATTTTTCTTATATTTCGGGTTACCTTCCTTTTCCTCAAATGTTTATTTCATTATAAAATAAAACTTTGAGAAATGGGAAGGTACTCCGGAATATAATGGTGAATATTGTGTGCTTAATCTTATTTATTTTTCTTATATCTATGCTTCTAAGACAACCAAAAATATATTTCCCAACATTCATTATACACCTATTTATTTATCACTGCTATGATGATATTTTCATGAAAATATTGAATGTCCTTGAAATTTTATAGAATTTTGATTAATAACTTATGCAATGATGCTTATAGATTTTCAATTTAGTGTGTCCTGGGACGCATGTATTTGATTTGAATGAGTCCCAACTAAAGGTTCTTCATAGATTGTTGAGTTTTTATCTATAAACAACTAAAGCCGTCTAACTCCTACCTTTTCCCCCATACAGTGTAATTCGTTTCCAAGAAAATATTGAAATGTATTTACAGTTAGCTGGAAATGTTGGGGGAAGAAAAGAAAACACTGGAACGCTTTGATACGAATTTTATACGTCTTTTTAGATTTTTTGCGTCAGTAACACAGGGCGAGTACCTATCAGCATCTCTTCTGATGAGTGTCAGCTGAAAAGTTCACAGGCTAACCAGGATACTCATGAAATTTGACCGAATAAGGTTTAATCTTCAACATCGACTCTCTTGGGGTTAATATACTTTTTTTTTCATTTGTTTGTTTTGGTATTCTATGCGATGCTGACTAGCCGTTTGAACATTTTGCAAAATCAATACACACTGATGTATCTCACCTGAAACTAGGCAAAATAAGTAAAAGTCGGTGTGGCCTAAAGTCGATATCAGCCAAACAGCAAGGGAGTCTATGCCCTTTTCATTAGCGTAAACCTAACACCGACCCTAACACTAACGCTAACTCTCAAAATAACCTTAACCTTTATCCTAACCCTAACCTCTCAAATTTTTAGGGTATTTCCGTGAAATGCAGCGAAATGTAATGTTTTTTATACATATAATACATATCTATGTATTTATACATTTTTATACATTTTATACATATCTAAGGATATCATCCCATGCGCGCTTTTCTGCATTAGTGCCGAAAGTTTTTACTGGATGGCATAACATATCACTCAATAAGTCCTGGGCCTGACGTATAGATAATAATTTTATTCGAGTAATATTTAAGGGAATTTTATATTAAAATTTCAAAAATCCTTGTGAAATCCAGAATGGGATCCCGGGTTCAGTAGCATTTTCAGGCGCACCCTGGGATTTGCTAATATTCCCAATCTTTCCCGGGTATTATCGGGTACCCGCTGCTAGTACATATATATATATATGTGCGTAGAAAGTCCATTGAAAAATATAACGATGACAATATAAACAGCTGAAGGATCTGTTGCAAATGTTTTATAGTGCCGTCTTCCTCGGGTAACCACATCTTGAAAATTAAGTGTCAATACGAAGTCTTACCCGAAGTTTAACAATCAAACTTACATAAATATGAATTATTAATAAACTAGCGCATGTACCTCCATCAAAAATTAAAGTTTAAAATGATGAATGTCACACGAGGTGAATAGAAGATTAATTGCCAAATATACCTCTACGTCGAATGAAAGGGTAACAAACCCATTAGAATTCCTGCCAGAAGCTTATATATATATATATATATATATATATATATATATATATATATATATATATATATATATATATATTTGACATTTTTATTTTGAAAGAACAAATGATGTTAATAGTTTGCTGACAGAATCTGTTTCGACCGTTTTAATAGAGCGGTCTTCATCAAGAGCAACGTATGAATGAAAGACGGAAAAAAAACCGTTAGAATAGGAGGTACAAACGAACGCTAGTGTTCGATGCTGGAATTTTAAAAATGCGTATACTGTGTTAAAAATTAAATAAATTTTACTTTAAAAAATCAGAGGCATTATAAACCATAATAAAATTCAAAAGAGTCTAGTTATGGCATTTATTTTAAAAAAGAAATGCCATAACTAGACTACTTCAGTTCCAGTGATCTTTTGCAAAAGAGATTTTATCACAGGTTAACACACAACACCATTGTTACCGTATTATTTATTTTTTCTTTACACCTGCATTGTGATAGCCTTCTAAATCAAGCTCTTAACCAATATATATATATATATATATATATATATATATATATTTATTATTTATATTTCTGCTTGAAGGCAATTATAAATGCATGTATCGAATAAGATTCGATAATTATAGAAAATAATCTTGACAAGTAAATCCCGCAAAGGATGGCTCGCTATGTAGAACACCGTACAGACTGTTTCGACTTTATTAAGTCTCTTCAGCGATGTATACTAACGACTCCCCTCCGACAGGAATCGAAACCGGGACTTCACAGGCATAGTCAGAGACCATATCCGTTCGGCCGCCGGTACATAGCGAACAATCCCTGCGAAATTAACCTTGTCAATGATGATACTACTATTACACGCCCCTGCCATAGCAGGCAAGTGGACGTTTTTTATTTAGTAAACAAACCCGGCCGTTAGCTCTTCGGCGAAGTGAATAAGATTTTTGGATGTTTGTTTTTTTTTATAGAAGCAAGTTGAATAAATTATTATTCATATTTCTGCTTGAAGGCAATTATAAATGCATGTATCGAATAAGATTCGATAATTATAGAAAATAATCTTGACAAGTAAATCCCGCAAAGGATGGCTCGCTATGTAGAACACCGTACAGACTGTTTCGACTTTATTAAGTCTCTTCAGCGATGTATACTAACGACTCCCCTCCGGCAGGAATCGAAACAGGGACTTCACAGGCATAGTCAGAGACCATATCCGTTCGGCCGCCGGTACATAGCGAACAATCCCTGCGAAATTAACCTTGTCAATGATGATACTACTATTACATGCCCCTGCCATAGCAGGCAAGTGGACGTTTTTTATTTAGTAAACAAACCCGGCCGTTAGCTCTTCGGCGAAGATATATATATATATATATATATATATATAATATATATATATATATATATATATATATAATTAAGGATTGCAAATACAAAAAGTATTTGCATATAAAAGTATTCAATGATCAGATCATGTTTATAACCTAATATTAACACCAGATTATGGGACTATATATTTTTACGCATATATCCATATGCAAACAATTAAAAAGGCACAATTGTCCTATTATAACATATAGAAATATTTAAATAATAATATAATAATACTTAATATAAACCATTAGTATCAAAAAAATAAAAATCCTTGAAGCTCTGTACATAAAATATTGACAACCCACTATTAATAGAATTAAATTTGAAACTACCGACAATATTTAAAAATGGGTAAAATAGATAGATTGTACCGTTTTCATTCTAAATTACGATTGCCTAGTTCGTTAGAAATATTTAAAAATAAATGAATAACCAAATAAACTGCCACCATTATTTAGCGTCACATTAGAGACAGAAATAAAACAATAGTTTAGTCAAGTAATAAACAGTCTTAATAATGAGAGTTTACACAAATATAAACAGACTTGATAATGGTTCAGAAAAGAACCGAAAGTACTTGGTTTACCAATAATAAATCTATTCAGACAACTATTTAACAAAAAAAAAAAAAAGATATTGTTAGAAAACTTAAAAACAATAAGAATTCTATTATTTTTAACCAAATGTGTTTGAATATATATATATATATATATATATATATATATATATATATATATATAAATTTAATATACCAAGCGTGTTGGTAAATCCTTGCGGTGAGAAAAAAAAAACAGTAAATAGTTTGATTGTAAAAATATACTACCAAACATCATCCGGGTAGAAAAACATTTTTGAAAAAAAGAAAAGACCAAGATAGTCGTACCAACAAAAAATAATCTATTGATACAGTATTTGGCCAAAAGAAAAACAATTTATATGTATATATATGTATATAAGATATATATATATATATATATATATATATATATATATATATATATATATATATATATATATACCACTAGGAGAATTGCTAATAAGTGAAAAGTGCTCAATACCTAAGTAGAGCAAATAATAAAGATGAATCTTATGAGTCAGACGAACCTACTACTGGTTTCGCTTAATGCTCTTCAGGGCTAAGATTTGACCCTGAAGAGCATTAAGCGAAACTAATAGTAGGTTCGTCTGACTCATTAGATTTATCTTTATATAATATAATATAATATAATATATAAAGGTTTTACATATCTATTTATTAGGTGACAAAGGAACATTCACGACCATATTGGTTTCATGCGAGGCAATTATCAGGTGAAGATATTTGAAACATCTTCACCTGATGATTGTCTCGCATGAAACCAATATGGTCGTGAATATTCCTTTGTCACCTAATAAATAGATATGCAAAACCTTTATATAATTATTTTATTATATTATATAACAGCTCTATTTTATATTGAGCACTCTACCAATAGTACTGCCTTTGGTACGCCATTACAGCAAAAGCTTAAACAGTGACCATCCCACACTATAGTTATATATAATATATATATATATATATATATATATATATATATATATATATAAAGTGTGTTTGTATCGAGATTTTTTGTACTTTTTGACTCACCTTACATTCTGGAAAAATATAACGTTCCATTCAGTCTTTATTTACATCTTGGTAAATAGAGCTTTAAAATCTGTACGTTTAGACACACCTTGTATTCTGAAAAAAAATTAACCTTACATTTATTGTTCATTCCTATCTTATATCTTATTTATATAAGAGAGAGTGATCTTTCTCAGCTTCTTTTTCATTTCGTCTGTTTATTTAATACCTTCATATTCCCTGTAAATCGATCACTACGCTCCCCAATATCAACTCGAGATTTTTTTTTTTTCGAGCACCTTTTTCATGAGTTCAATTTTGTACTTTTATTCTTTATTAGAACTAACTCAACTTCCTCGGATTATTCCATGCCCAGCATATATATATATATATATATATTATATATATATATATATATATATATATATGTATCATCTCTTTTCTTTTTCATTTTTGTTTTTTCTTCTGTGGCTTATTATGCTTGAGATCTTTCTGACAACGCAATCGAAGTCATGCATCTGAAAGCCTTCTACATCAGCAATGTCACACAAAAGAATATACCATCCCTTTTTCTTCCCCTTTTTTCTTATTTAGATTGCAAAATGGCGCGAAATGCCACGATAGCTATCAAGCGAGAATTGATACGCGACTCCATTGTTCAGTGGGACAGTTCCACGTCGGTGACTGATCCAGAAAAGCGTTAATTTCCTATATTATTCTAGCAGTGTTTTCATTTTGTCATTTTGTCTTTTTTTTCTTCTTTGTTTCATTTACAAATGTTATTACAAGTCCTAAGGTGCCATTTCCGAGTTGCAGTTGCCAATAATAATAATAATAATAATAATAATAATAATAATAATAATAATAATAATAGTGAAAAAAAAAACACAAAAAAATAAAATACATACAGACTGATGGTAATGTATCGAATATGTCTCAAATATATCTGAAGTCGTGGGTGTGAACAACCCCACGGAATATGTAACATACACACACACACACACATACACACACAAACAAATAGATATATGTATATATATATATATATATATATATATACGTATATATATGCAGATATATATGTATATATATGTGTGTATGTATGTGCGTGTGTATTTGTGTGTATGTATGTATATATATATGTATGTATGTATGTGTGTATGTATATGTGTGTATGTATGTATATGCGTGTATATATATATGTATGTATGTATGAGCGTATATATATATGTGTATGTATATGCGTATATATACATATGTGTATGTATATGTATATATATATATGTGTGTATAGATGTATGTATATATATGTGTATATATATATTTATATATATGTATGTATATGTGTATATATATGTATATTTATATATATGTATATATATGTGTGTGTATATATATATGTATATATTTATATATATACATATTTATATATATACACAAATTTAAATAAATATACATATGTTTGTAGGTATATGGATGTATATATATATGCGCGTGTATATATATATATATATACATAAATGTAAATAAATGTACATATGTTTATAGGTATATGTATATATATGTATATATATGTGTGTATATATATATACATATTTATATATCTATACATAAATTTAAATAAATATACATATGTTTATAGGTATATGTATCTTATAATGGAGGTTGTGTGTTTTTCTGTCTGTAACCGAAACTATATTACTACTCAAGTCACAATTCCCTTAAATATTTACGTCACATTCTCCATGATTCTATTTCTATTTAAACCTCAATTAATAATAAAACTGTTTGACATTATTAATACTGTTGGCCTTACCTAAATACTAATAACATGCAATTGTATTTATATATACAACAAAATACCAGTTTTCAGTGTAAACGTAAAGCTAATTTTCATATTGATATTAAAAAAACTGATTTTAATAAAAAATGTGCTTGGTATTATTGATTTCTAATTGTTTGGTTTTATCTTAATGAATATGAGTAAAAATCTCTTCAATAAATCCTAAAAGAAATTCATTAACAAGAAGAAATAACTGTAATTTTATTCTTTACTTCCTATTTTAACTAAATAGTTAAATTAAGAAAATTTAGCATAGAAAAACGAAAATGATGAAAGAGTAAGTTTCAGTTGTTCTATTTTCCGATTATACCCCCTCCGTTTCAAATCTTTTTATTTGAATTCTTAATTTGTTTCATTAGCCTTTCTGATTTAATCTAATATTTTATTACATTTAAACTTAAATACTTGCACCCGGAGGGTGCATATATTTGCTAGTAAATATAAATATATATAGGTATATGCATGCATGTATGTACATATATAAATATATATATGCATATATGTATATATATATGTATATAAATACATACACAGACATATATATTTATGTATATATATATATGTGTGTGTGTGTGTGTGTGTGTGTGTGTGTATGACCTCATTTATATAATATCATATAGGACGCATCTAGAATGTATATTTCATCCAGTTGTCTACGCCAATTCAACACTCGGACAGATCATCGGGAATATAAGCAGATATCAAAGATATACTTCAATTCTCTACATTTCCTTAAAAAATGGAAAAACTGACAACATTGTGGAATGGCTACTCAAATGAGGCTAGCGCATAGAGCCAACAAACTTAATATTGTTGTCTGATATTATGTATACACACGCATTCACACACACACACGCACGCGCACGCATATGCACATGAACATGAACGCTTAAATGAATATATATATATATATATATATATATATATATATATATATATAATTTTATATACCAAACTTATTGGTAAATCCTCGCGTGAGAAAAAAAACAGCAAATAGTTCGAGTGTAAAAATATACTACCAAACATCAACCGGGAAGAAAAAAAATTGGAAAAAAGAAAAGACCAAGATAATCGTACCAATAAAAAATAATCTATTAGTACAACATTTTGGCCAAAAGAAAAAAACAATTTATATATATATATATATATATATATATATATATATATATATATATACAAACCGCCAGGAGACTAAAGCTAATAAGTAAAAAGTGCTCAATACCTAAGTAGAGCAAATAATAAAGATAAATCTAATGAGTCAGACGAATTTACTAAAAGTTTCACTTAATGCTCTTCAGGCCCTGAAGAGCATTAAGCGAACTTTATTAGATTCGTCTGACTCATTAGATTTATCTTTATATATATATATATATATATATATATATATATATTATATATATGTGTGTGTGTGTGTGTGGTGTGTGTGTGTTTATAATCCAAAGATCAAGTGAATAAATCTTCCCTTACGACGTAATAGTTTTTCAAATGCCGTAATTTGCAGAGTTCTATGTGTGCTCTTACTGACAGAGTCACAGAGAAAAATAACAAGGAAGATTTATATATTTTTATAGATTATTTAAGAAATCTTTTATTGCCCTGAAAAAAATCTGTTTTCAACTGACTTAAGAATAATAAAGAAATCTTCATTTTTCATCTGAGGATAGGAATGACTAGATAATTCCTCTAGGTTCACTGAAATAGTTGATAATGCTAAAAATCTAAATCTTCTTTGTTATTTATTCCTGATATACATACATACACACACATAAACACACACACACACACACACACACACACATATATATATATATACATATATATATATATAATTTGCTCTGTTTTTAATTAAAGAGCGCACAATATCGATAAATAAAGCATATGCAACTCTGATATTTAATAGTGTTGGCATACAAGACTAACGCACTCCAATATACTCAAACAAGAACAACAGCCACAATGTGGAACATGTCAAACACCTTTGACAGTTAAACACTTATTCATGGAATGCATGTTATTTGCTCACATCAGAAACAGTTATTTTAAGGCAAACAATATGAAAGATCTGTTTGAAATTGTCAACGTGGAGGATATTCTCTCTTTTTTGAGAGAAATAAAATTATACCATAGAATATAGACATGAAACAAATCAATAACATACAACATAATTCCCAATAATGCTAACACATTTTTAAAACCAATTACTAAAAAGTACAAATATAAATACATGTTATGTATAACTTCCTAACCGTTAGGCATGACATAACCCCGGACGGGTTGATATGCCGTTAAAATCAATAAACAAACAACAAACAATAGAGTTTGTTGCTTTTCTTGACTGCAGGTTCCTTGCCTATGCGATAATCAGATCAAATCTAACTGAGGGTTATATATATATATATATATATATATATATATATATATATATATATATATATCCAACCCTCCACAGGCAGGATGTGACACAAGGTCAATTTCTTAAGCGGAGTTCAAAGGGTTTGAATTTAGAGTTTTCCTTCTCCTAGACCGGTTGCTTAACCAAGGTTAAAGAGCACAGTCTGCCCTACTATTTATCTATAGCTGGAGGAAGAGTAGGATTCATACCTTTCCCAATGGTATTAGCGCTAAGTGAAATGCAATTATCACATCCAGGATTTGAACTCGCTGCGACAAGTCCATTTCCCATTACTTTCCAAGTCGATTATAACTGAGCAGATTGCAATAATAATTGAACTTAATTTGAATAGAATGAGTTCTGACATGAATAGATAGTAAACTTTAAAATATACCATCACGCAGGTAAAAATACAAAAAAAATAGTACAGGGACAGTTGGTAGGCAAAGAGTTAAGTTGAACTAATGGAAAACTAGTAACAATTGTGGGAGAGAAAATCGTTTGATGCGTACATTTTAGAGTATTAGCGCTATGTGAAATGCAAGCAGCCTTGTGTTTGATGTGCACTTATCATGAAATATAAATAAGCTTATATAGCTGAAATAAAAATGGAAGCGCGTGGTGTAATGGTTAAAGTCATGGGAAATGGACTCGTCGCCCCGTGTTCAAATCCTGGACATGGTAATTGCATTTCACTTAGCGCTAATACACTTGGGAAAGTTGTGAATCCCACTCTCCCTCCAGCTATGGATAAATAGTAGGGCAGACTGGGCTCTTTTAGGTTCGGCAACCGGTCTAGGAGAAGAAAAACTCTGAATTCAAACCTGTTGTCCTCCGCTTAAAAATTGACCTTGTGTCACATCCTACCCGTGCGGAGGGGTTGGTAAATATATATATATAGCCGAAATGAATATAAAAGTAACTGATTTTATTTGTTACCTGAAATGAAAACAAAAAGTACCAAAATAATTAGTAAAGTACGGTAGTTTATTTGAACTTGTTCTACTCAGTATTTTATGGTAATCTTTTTATATATGGTGCAATGTATTATTGATGGATTATTTAAAAGAAATTAAGTTGTAGGTAAATCTCTACAAATGACGCGGCGGGATCTGTTGGGAGAGTATGTATGTATTGTCATTACCTGTCGATATGTGACATGACATCAAATTGAAGAAGAACGTTGTTTCTATACTTATCGTATACTGTTCTACTTATCTCTGGACTGGATCTGGTTGGCTCTCTGCTATTCTGGATCAGAGTTGCTGGGTCTGTCTGTGTCCTTTGGTGGATCTTTTGTTGTGCTGAATGGCATTCTCACTGTAGGAAAATCTCGCTATATGACGGGGTGGGATTCATTTGGAATTTTGTATATAGTCAATTTAGAAGAGTAGGAGTGTAAATTCCATTATTCGGCATGTACTTATCATATACTGTTCAACTTATATATAAACTGGATCAGATTGGATCTCTGCTATTCTGGAACAAAGTCACTGGTATTCTGGATCTGTTGTTGGGCTGGCATTATCTCTGTTATTTGAGTCTGGAAATTACTAGGGATGGCATGGGGTGTACTCGCGTCCGTTGGCGGTTCTTAATAACGAACAAGACACTGGTGTTTTTCTCAGAGTTCATATGTTTTAATTTAAAACCCAAGTAAAAATGTATTGGAGGACAGACACTCATCTTGCATCTGTCCTCTTCAAACACAGCCCAGATTCTAACATCCGCCTCCTCCAAAAAGTTAGGCAAAATTCACCAACGTTTCCCTATCTCTTTCACTCTTGATACTGTTGATACTCGTTGACCAATCAGAAGCCAACAGGTCAATCTTTCATACGTCATCCCGGATTCTAGTTAATTTCCACTATTACATAACGTATTAATAAATACTTTGTTTTTCCACATCTCATTATTTTACATACTGCATGAATTATTCCATTTTGAATTAATGTGTAATTAAAAGAAAAGTTAAGTAAAAAAGAAAACAATCACAAAAGGAAACATTTCCACGATTCCTCATCAAACACTCAGCCCAGACCATGACGTCTGCCCCCCCCCAAAAAAAAACTTAGCCCCCAATCTTTTCCCTCCCTCCTAATCTCTTGTTACTTTTGACATTCCTAGACCAATCAGAAGCCAACAGTTCAGCCTTTCACACGTCATACCAAATTATAGTTAATTTCCACTAGTATATAATGTATAATTAAAATTTTGGGTTTTACCACATCTGATTCTATTACAGCAACAGCTTCACGTTGCACGTTCTTTCTCCTGGTTTAACTGTATATTCTTCATCGATTGTCCGTCAGAGTCATGCTAAACCGAACCTAAAAACTTTCGTATTATCTGTGTTATTCGGACTATTGTCCTCATCTTCATTGTTATCTGTACAACCTTTGGTCTTCTTCAGGTATTTCTTGTCGTACTACCCCAGCTATGGTTAGCGGGATGAGAACAGGATACCTCCGTGGATTGAATAAAGGGTTAGGTTCAAAGTTCTGTGTTGGCTTCCAATTACGACAAGAAGGTTCCCGAGTTCGAAAAGAAGGTTCCCGAGTCCGAGAAGGTTCCCGAGTCCGAGAAGGTTCCCGAGTCCGAGAAGGTTCCCGAGTCCGACAAAAAATACCTGAAGAAAGCCGGAGGGAACATCGACCGAAAGGTTGTACAGATAACAATTAGGATGAGGACAATAGTCCGAATAACACAGATAATACTAATCATCAAGCCTCATCTCAAACATTCAGAGAAATAAGAACTTTAATCATGCAGAAATGAAAGCATGTTAGTCAGAATTAATGATTTTATATTTCTGTTTAGTTTGAACATTTTTGACTATCGCTGATTCGTTTTATGTTTTCTGTCTGTCTGAATAGATATTTTATGCCCCTCTTAAATTTCTTTTTATCTCTTACTAGCAAAACAAAAACTCCGAGAGCTGTAAAAATTTATTTTTGTCTAAGATATTGTCTAAGTGGGTGGAAGTTTTTTTTTTTTTTTTTTACGACAGACGACTATGATTTTTTTTTCTAAAATACCCTCAATATTACATAATTCTAAAAACCCTTATTAGAATTGAACAAAATATTTCATTATAGTGTAAAATATCATATTTTATTAAATTTTATTGACGCCCAAAAGTATGTAAAAGGATTTTTGCCCGCGCTTTCGTAGAAAAATGTAAACAAACCATTGAAATCTTTTATTTTCTTAGTAATGGACATAAAAATATTTTTCCTGTCAAAATTTAATACGTGTTTCTTTTTAATCAAATTAATTTCCTCGCAGTTAAATTAGAATTAATTCAAACAAAGTTGTTCATTATTCTATAGTCGACGATCTTGGGTAATGTGACGTAGGCAGTGACGTAGTTTACGTTATAGACAAATAGAGACTAAATCTTCATTACGAATAGATTTTGTTTTTACATTTGAACACCGCGTGCATTTATACCTAAGAATGTTGTGTTTTTTGTGGCGAGAGAAACCACGAACGTAGTAGTTCGAAGCGTGCACGACTGTGTTTGGCATGCAGAATGAAGATCAGAGGCGAGTGGGGAGATTGAACTCGCATTCTCCTGATCGTGAGTCGTAGCCCGACGCATGGGAAGGACTAAAACTATCCAGAGTGGCCAGGATGTGAAGGATTGACGCGTGCTGATTAGTGTCGCACGTGCTGGTCAGAGGAAGGAGCCCGGATGAACACTATAATTGTGTATTTATTTGACCAGCTCTGAGAAACCGGCAAGAAAGCTTGCAGTAGCATTTTGGTTGTGGTAACGAGTGGACGAGAGACGAGACCTGTTGATAGTATTGGTGAGAAGAGTGCAGCATTGCTGGGAGAGTAAAATCGTCGGACTTAACTGTGCACCCCAGAGAAAATTCATATTACATTTTTGAACATAATTCTCACGTAT
>CM042159.1:23599303-23609303 GCA_023376005.1 Doryteuthis pealeii | reverse complement strand
CAAACCTGTGAAACGCCGCTTAGGGTGGTCACTACTAAAATAAGCTCAGATTTCACTTCCTCTGGATTAATGTTTACCTCTCAAACCCTCTTTCATGGGGCAGAAGATAGGGAAACAACGAGTGAAAGATATGAATGAAAAGCCTTAAGAGAAGAGGTTGAAAATTAAAAATTAAGAAGAACGGGAAACGAGAAGTGCGTCAAGGTTAAAGGTCATTTAATTTAATTTAATTTTTTAATTAGTGAAATCAATTAATAATTAGGAGTCTGTGAAACACATTCCTACTTCTCTCAATAGCAATGTTCCACCTTCGAATGAGTGCATGTACCCCTGCCCCGTAAAATTCTGTTGACTGCTTTTTGAGCCTCTTCTTCACTACAGATTTCACTTCCTCGTAACTGGAATAATGTTTGCCTCTCAAACCCTCTTTCATAGGACCGAAGTGATGATAGTCTGAAGGCGTTAAATCTGGTGAGTATGGAGGATGTGTTAAAGTTTCCACCCGAATGAGGCGATTTTCTCCCTTGTCCTGATGCCTGTGTGTGTTCAAACATTATCATGCAGAAGGGGAACATTGTCGATTGGCAAGTTGGATCTTACTCGTCGGATTCTTGCTCTGTGCCTCGTTAGGGTCTCAATGTAGGCCTTAGTATTATAAAAAATAAAACTTCACATGAAATAAAGAAAAGGGCATTACTTTTTGACTCATCCTCGTACTGAGTGAGACAAAAGTTTTGAAATATTTTGGTAATGTGTGCCACAATTTGGCAGATGAGATTTTTTTTGCTGAGGTCTAGAAGGTGACAAATATACGGAACTGTTGTTACGATTCTGTACACTATTTCAATACTGTTGTTATGCTTAGTATAGTATTTTAGTCCTGTTACGCTCAGTATATTATTTTAGTACTGTTTTTACGCTTAGTATAGTATTTTAGTATTGCAACGTTTATTATAGTATTTTAGCATTGTTACGTTTAGTATAGTATTTTAGTACTGTTGTTACGCTTAGTATAATATTTTAGTACTGATACGTTTAGTATAGTATTTTAGTACTGTTACGTTTAGTATAGTATTTTAGTACTGTTACGTTTAGTATAGTATTTAGTACTGTTACGCTTAGTATAGTATTTTAGTACTGTTGTTACGTTTAGTATAGTATTGTAGTACTGTTGTTACGTTTAGTATAGTATTGTAGTACTGTTGTTACGTTTAGTATAGTATTTAGTACTGTTACGTTTAGTATATTATTTTAGTACTGTTGTTACGTTTAGTATAGTATTTTAGTACTGTTGTTACGTTTAGTATAGTATTGTAGAACTGTTGTTACGTTTAATATAGTATTTTTGTACTGATACGCTTAGTATAGTATTTTAGTACTTTTGTTACGTTTAGTATAGTATTGTAGTACTGTTGTTACGTTTAGTATAGTATTTTTAGTACTGTTGTTACGTTTAGTATAGTATTTAGTACTGTTGTTACGTTTAGTATAGTATTTTAGTACTTTTGTTACGCTTAGTATAGTATTTTAGTACTGTTACGTTTAATATAGTATTTTAGTACTGTTGTTACGTTTAGTATATTATTTTAGTACTTTTGTTACGTTTTGTATAGTATTGTAGTACTGTTGTTACGTTTAGTATAGTATTTTAGTACTTTTGTTACGTTTAGTATAGTGTTGTAGTACTGTTGTTACGTTTAATATAGTATTTTTGTACTGTTACGCTTAGTATAGTATTTTAGTACTTTTGTTACGTTTAGTATAGTATTGTAGTACTGTTGTTACATTTAGTATAGTATTTTAGTACTTTTGTTACGTTTAGTATAGTGTTGTAGTACTGTTGTTACGTTTAATATAGTATTTTTGTACTGTTACGCTTAGTATAGTATTTTATTACTGTTGTTACAATTCTAAACTGTTATTTTAGTACTGCTCCAAAAAGGGATCTCTTGAGTATTACACAAAATTGTATCCAGTGGTGAGGCTCCAGTTCTGAAAATCTGTGAATTATTTGGTGTAATTGTTAGCAAGTTAGATTTAGAATTGCTCTATCTATAAAGTCAATGCTTTCTGGCAGAACTGTATGAAATCGACAGAATGAAATGAGATTTACATAGAGAAAAGCCAAAGAAAAACGCCAACCCAAATTGAGGAATGAGGTGTAAAGTGGTCTAAAGAGAAACAATAATGACGCGGGAACAATTAAATAAAAGTAAATTTCCCAAGTCATGATATGACAATCATTTAGAGCCCGTTGAACGACAATCAACAATCAGTGCGCATGTGTACATTGGAATCCTGGATAATTTTCTCATTGAATTGATTGAAGATAGGTTCGTTGATGATGAAGCCATTTTACACGAACTTGTCACAGTGGAAAGGGCAATAAAGATTTTCTTAACGAATTGTACAGGGTTATCTGAAAGTCTTGTCACCCCCTCCCCTAGCAATTTTTTTTAAAGTAAAGTCATCGGGGTGGCTTAAAGTCGGTATCAACCAGATAGCGAGGGAGTCTATCCCCTTTTCCCTAGCGCTAGACCAAGGAGATTGTTTAGCATCTGAGGTGGAGCACCAAATCTACCATCAGCTCCTTACAGATCCCTGTGCTACTTATACGCTGAGTTGCTGAGGGCCGGTATCGAACCCGAAACCTTGTGGTTCCTAGGCGGATGCTCTACCGACGCAGCAAAATATAACTCCTATTAATCAATTAAATAATAAAAAAGTCGCTGAAAATTAAATATAGTAATATCGACGGAGTTGCCTATTGTCGGTATTAGCCGGAAAATGGGGGAGTCTATCCCCTTTTCACTAGAGCTTGACTGGGAGATTGTTTTTTTGCCCATCAGTTCCCCACTTTACCGCACAGATCCAAGTTTTGCTCCTCCTACGCTGGATTGGTGATCCAGTAACGTTGCAATTTCTAGGCAATTGCTCTACGGACTGAAATAAACCGTATTATTATTATTATTATTATTATTATTAGTAGTAGTAGTAGTACTCATATTCCTTAATTGTACGACCGTTATCATCTTGCAATACCCTGTGGTTAAAAATGAGACCGTCCAAATCGTCAAAGATGAAATGCAAACATGTAATTCCTGATTATCTTGTGCTGGTTGTCTGTCGAATTCTGTTGATTCGTCTTCTTTTGCAAGTAGGTCTTATTTTCGGGTAAAAACGGGGTTAAGATGGGTTCATGTTTGTATATCTGTGAGTGTATGTGAATGTGAATATCAATGTGTGCATGCATGTGTGCGGCTATTAATTGAGCTCAGGTTGGCGTATTGTCAAATGTTGGGAAATCATAATTACTAGGCGTGTACATACTTCTCAGTATGTTTGTCAAAATTAAAAAAATAGATTCACGCACGTCTCATGAGGTTTTTCAAAAATAGAATCTAAATGCAAGCTCTTCCCAGTACGTTTTTCAAAAAGAGAATCTAAATGCAAGCACTTCAAATGCAAGCACTTCCCAGTGCGTTTTTCAAAAATAGAATCTAAATGCAAGCACTTCCCAGTGCGTTTTTTCAAAAAATAGATCTAAATGCAGCAAGTGCGTTTTCAAAATAGAATCTAAATGCACTTCCCAGTGCGTTTTTTCAAAAATAGAATCTAAATGCAAGCACTTCCAGTGCGTTTTTCAAAATAGAATCTAAATGCAAGCACTTCACAGTGTTTTTCAAAAAATAGAATTAAATGCAAGCATTTCCCAGTGCGTTTTTCAAAAATAGAATCTAAATGCGCACTTCACAGTCCGTTTTTCAAAAATAGAATCTAAATGCAAGCACTTCCCAGTGCGTTTTTCAAAATAGAATCTAAATTCAAGCACTTCCAGTGCGTTTTTCAAAATAGAATCTAAATGCAATCACTTCCCAGTGCGTTTTTTCAAAAAATAGAATCTAAATGCAAGCACTTTCCAGTGCGTTTTTCAAAAATAGAATCTAAATTCAAGCACTTCACAGTCGTTTTTCAAAATAGAATCTAAATTCAAGCACTTCCAGTGCGTTTTTCAAAAATAGAATCTAAATGCAAGCACTTCCCAGTGCGTTTTTCAAAAAATAGAATCTAAATGCAAGCACTTCCCAGTGCGTTTTTCAAAATAGAATCTAAAATACAAGCACTTCCAGTATGTTTTTCAAAAATAGAATCTAAATGCAAGCACTTCACAGTGCGTTTTTCAAAAAATAGAATCTAAATGCAAGCACTTCACAGTGCGTTTTTCAAAAAATAGAATCTAAATGGAAGCACTTCACAGTCCGTTTTTCAAAAATAGAATCTAAATGCAAGCACTTCCCAGTGCGTTTTTCAAAAATAGAATCTAAATGCAAGCACTTCCCAGTGCGTTTTTCAAAAATAGAATCTAAATGCAAGCACTTCACAGTCCGTTTTTCAAAAATAGAATCTAAATGCAAGCACTTCCAAGTGCGTTTTTTCAAAACTAGAATCTAAATGCAAGCATCCTTCCATCTGCTAAAGACGATGGCGTAGTGATAATCTTTAAACTGCATCTGTGCGAGTGTCTGAACAGGCCAATTGTTGAGTGGCAGTCTCTGGCGCATTGACTGCAAACAAACAGTGATGCTTGCCGGAGTTGTTGTTGTCTCTCCTTCCTTCTTGCACTCTTTTCTGTGGCGGCTTTTTTCCCTCTCTTTTTTTTTTTACTCCTTTTCGTCTCTTGTCTGACAAGAAGGCGTCAGGCCGTTCGGTGTTCTGCACCAATCTCCCATGTGTTGATATTGATGCGACACGTCTGTTGCAAGATGGGTATATTCCTGACTTTTGTGAGCTAGGACTACTAATGGAAGGAGGAGGAAGAAATGATGAAGGTTTAAAAAAGGATAGACGATGGTTTGACCGTAGCGTGACCCCGAACGAAGAATTGAGTGGCAAGCGGAAGTCGGGGTTGACCGGAAGTCACGTGGTGACGTGGGGGAAAAAAGAGAGGGTTCGTGCTCTTTTTGGCCTGGGTCGGTCGTAGGGCACGGACCTCATGAGAGCCCCAGTAATCTAGTAGTGTTCTCTCTCTCTCTTTCTCTCTGCCTTTCCTCCCCTCTGGTAGAAGCCCATATACGAGCACGAGGATAAAGGCTGGCAGTTGTGACGACATGTTTCTCGTGTTATGATTTTCCTTATCGGCACCAATTTCAGCACGGTGACTTTTGGGGTTTTAGTACCAAGAAAGAAAAAAAGACTACGGTACATGTATCGTTTTAGTGCCGTGAATATTACAACGTAACATATATCGTTTTGGTGCCCGTTGACCACGGAGTTCAAACCGGACTCATAAGGAACCAGTTTACCACGACGCAACGAGTGGATACGAAAAAAGAAAAGACATCGGCCGTAATTGTAACAGAAACTAACGTAAACGAAAGAAAGAGCGAGTCAAACAAAACAAAGAAAAAGGACCCACGTGTTGACGAAAAAAAAAGGGAGTGACCTGTTGAGAAACGAGAGAGAAAGAAAAGAAAAAAAAAAAACAGGAGAAGTAAAAGAAAAAAGAAAGAAAAACAACAGCGAGCATTTGAAGAGAAAAAAGGGCTTAAAAAGAAAACAAAGAAAAAGACCCACCTTGAAAAAAGAAAAGGGAGCAACCTTTTAAAATCCTATTAAAGGAGATGAACGACAACAACAACTCAACAGACAATTGAGAACTTAAAAAAACAAAAGGACCCACGTGTGAAGAAAACAAAAAGAATTTAAAAAAAGGACCACCGTGTGAAGAAAACAAAATAATTAAAAGAAAAAAAGAGACGAGAAAAAACAACAGCAGCAGCGAACAATTAAAGAAGAAGAAGGACTTATAAAAGAAGAAGGAGAAACCCACGTGGAGAAAAAATATACGTCCACGTGTGAATTTAAAAAAAAAAAAAAATGAAGAAACGACGGAATTAATGAAATTACAAAAGAAAAAAAGAACTTTTTTTTAAAAAAGGAAAAATATACCTAGAAGTGACAAGGTAGGTGATAATTTTTTTTCTCTTGTTCTAACAGTTGTGTATTTTTTTTTGCTCTTCNTTTTGAACCTAACCCTTTATTCAATCCACGGGGGGCATCTTGTTCTCATTCCGCATTAACCAATAGCTGGGTAGTACAAGAAATACCGAAAAGACCAGAGGGAACATCGACGAAAGGGTGTACAGATTAACAATGAAGATTGAGGACCAATAGCCGAATAACACAGGACTAATACTAAAGTTTTATGTTTCGGGCTTTAGCATGATTCTTGACGGACAATCGATGAAGAATATGCAGTTAAACCAGGGAGAAGAAACGATGCAACTGACAGCAACATTGTTTTGTGTTGTTGTAATATAATCAGATTGGCAAAACCAAGATTTTAATTAATTACATTATATACTAGGAAATTAACTATTAATTTTTGGTATGACGTGTGAAAGCTGAACTGTTGGCTTCTGATTGGTCTAGGAATGTCAAAAGTAACAAGAGATTTAGGAGGATTTGAAAAGATTGGGGCTAAGTTTTTTTGGGGGGAGCAACGCTCATGGTCTGGGCTGAGTGTCTTTGATGAGGAAATCGTGGAACAATTGTTTCCTTTGGATTGTCTTTTTTACTTTAAACTTTTTCTTTCTATTTTACACATTAATTCAAAATGAATAATTCATGCCAGTATGTAAAAATAATGAGATATAAAGAAAAACAAAGTATTATATTATAACGTTATGTAATAGTGGAATTAAACTAGAATTCCGGCATGACGTATGAAAGGTGACCTGTTGGCTTCTGATTGGTCACGGTTATAAACAGTAACAAGAGTGAACAGAGTATAGGGAAACGTGGTGAATTTTGTCTAACTTTTGAGGAGGCGGATGTCAGAATCTGGTGGGGCGTGTTTGCAAGAGACCAGATGCAAGATTGAGTGTCTGTCCTCTAATACTTTTTATCTTGGGTTTAAACTTAAAACATCATGAACTCTGATAAAACACCAGTGTTCTTGTCGTATTAAGAACCGCCAACGGACGCCAGTACACTCATGCATCCCAAGTAATTTTCCAGGACTCAAATAACAGAGATAATGCCAGGCCCAACAACAGATCCAGAATAACGTGACTCTTGTTTCCAGGAATAGCAGAGATCCAATCTGATCCAGTTTATATATAAGTAGACACAGGTATATGGTAAGTACATGCCGAATATGGAATTTACACTCCTGACGACTTCTAAATATGACTTTGATCATACAAAATTCCAGTTATGAAATCACGCCACGTCATAATATCGGAGAGGTTTACCTACCAGATGAGACATGCCATTTTCGCCGCACAAAAGCGATCACCAAAGGCACAGACAGACCCAGCAACTCTGATCCACCGAATAGCAGAGACCCAACAGATTCAGTCAGAGATAAGTAGAACAGTTATAAGATAAGTATAGAAACAAAGTTCTTCTTCAATTTAATTTGCATGTCACGTTATTGACAGGTAATGACAAAACAGATCCCGCCGCGTCACATGTAGGAGATTTACCTACCAACTTAATTTATTTTTAAATGATCCCTCATAATTTACAATTGCACCATAATAAAAACGATTACCATAAAATAACTGAGTAGAAAAGTTCAAATAAACTATACTTACTTTACTAATTTATTTTTGCACTTTTGTTTTCATTTCAGGTAAACAAATAAATCAGTTACTTTTTATATTCATTTCGGCTTACTATATGATATACTTGCGTACCCTGCAAACCCCTGCCACCTGGGTAGGGATGAGACTCAAGTCATTTTTTAGCGGACAGGAACGAGGTTTGCAATTCAGAGTTTCTTCTCCTAGGATCCGGCTTGCGCGGAACCTAAGAAGAGCCGCAGGTCCTGCCTACTATTTATGCCATAACTGGAGGAGAGAGTAGGATTCATACCTTGCGCCCAAGTGTTTCTATTAGCGGCTAAGTGAGAATTCAATACCATGTCGCCGAGGATGTTGAAACGACGGAGACGACCGCGAGTCCTATTTCCCTATGCACTTTAACCATTACTATACTGCGCTTTCTCATTTTTTATTTTCTGGCTGAGTAGTAGCTTATTTAGTATTATCTATTGGATAAGTGCGATCATCAAACACAAGGCTGCTTGGCATTTCAACATAGCGGCTAATTTTTCGCTAAATGTACGCATCAAATGATTTTCTGCTCCATACATTGTTACTATGATTTTCCAGTTTAGTTTCACTTAACTCTTTGCTACGCCAGAGCGCTCCGCTGGTATGTATTTCTTATTTATCTTACCTATAGATTGGATATTTTAAAGCTTTCCCTATCATCTCATTGCTTCAGAATCATTCTATTCAATTCAATCTGTGTCCTGCTCAGTTATAACTCGACTAACCCAGTTTGGAAAGTCAATGGGAAATGGAACTCGCTCGCGGCCCGAGTCAGGGATCCTGGATGTGATAATTGCCGATTCATGTTAGCGCTAATACCCTTGGCGAGAGGTGATGAATTATATACTCTTCCTAGCTAGTAGATAATAGTAAGTAGGGGAGAGCCGCGGAGAGTGGGTTCTTTAACCGTGTTAGGCACACCCGGTCTACGAGAATGAAACTCCTGAATTCAAACCTGTGAAGACTCCGCTTTAGAAATTGATCCTTTGTGTCATCATCCTTGTTAGTGCGCCGAGGGGTTGGAATTAATATAATATATACAGTTATTATATACTATAGTATTATATATAGTAGGGTTTATGTATTAATAGCATGGAGATTGTGGTGTTATTTTGTCTGTAAGCGCGAACTATATATTAACTAATGTCGCGAGGTCAGCAATCTCCATAGGTTATTGTAACATCACAGTTCTGCCCATGATTTTATTTTTATCAAACTCAAATAGCAAATGAAAGAATGTTTTACATTATTAAATACTCATGACCTATTATCTAACCATATTTTAACATGCGATTGTATTTATAGTTACAAATAATATGGTCTGCAGTGTGAAGGGGAAGGCTAATTTGCATAATTTGATATTAAAAAATTGATTTTAATACATATAGTGACTCAGTATTATTGATGTTGCTAAATTCGTTTTGGTTTTCTTATATGAATAATGAGAAAAATCTCTCCATAAATCCAATTAAGCAATTACTTAACAGTAATTCTATTCTTTACTTCCTATTTTTAACTATAATAGTTAATTATACAAATTTAGCAATTTTGAAAGGAGAAAAAACAAGTTTGTACGTTGGTCTCCCTCTGTTTCAAATCATTTATATTGGCATCTTATTTAGTGTTCATTACCCTTTCTAAAATTAGCATAAATGTTATTTCATTAAAAACTTGAATACTTCGCACCGCGGAGGGTGGCATATATTTTGCTAGTTATTATAAAATGGAGATTGTGTGTTTTGTCCTGTTTCTGGTAACGCAGGAAACTTATACACTACTTTAGACGACATTCCCTTAGGTTATTACGTTATAGGTGTGCAAGTGATCATGTATTTTCATTTTAAAGCTCTAATTATTTAATAGAGAGGAGATCGTTTTAACATTATTAAATTTGGTTGGCCCTTTTCACATACTAATCGACATGTAATTGTATTTCGTTATATATAGCAATTATAAATATGGCGGATTACAGCTCTTGATATTGCGGAAGGCTATTTGGGCATATTGATATCAAAATTTTGATTTTAATAAATATGTACTTGTTTTATTGATTTTTCTAATTGTTTTGTTTATCTTAATGAATATGAGCAAAAATCTCGGGGATGAATCTTAAAGAAATCCATTCACAAGAAAAATAACTGCAAATTTTAAGCTTTATTCCTAATTTAACTAAATAGTTAAATTAGGAAAATTAGCAATGAAAGACGGGGAGTGAGGAAAAGTAAGTTCAGTTGTTCTATTTTTCGATTATACCCCCTCTGTTTTCAAATCTTTTTATCTGCATTCTTATTTAGTTTCCTTAGCCCTTCTCGATATTAATATAATATTTACATTAAAACTTAAAAAAACATTTTTAACTTGCCCCAACCCCCCAGGCG
>CM042159.1:23566803-23594303 GCA_023376005.1 Doryteuthis pealeii | reverse complement strand
CAGAGCTTCAAGGATTTTTATTTTTTGATACTAATGGTTTATATTGAGTATTATTATATTATTAATGAAATATTTCTATATGTTTTAATAGGACAATTGTGCTTTTTTAATTGTTTGCATATGGATATATGCGTAAAAATATATAGTCCCATAATCTGGTATTAATATTAGGTTATAAACATGATCTGATCATTGAATACTTTTATATGCAAATACTTTTTGTATTTGCAATCCTTAATTATAATAATATTATATATATATATATATATATATAATATATATATAATATATATATTGGTTAAGAGCTTGATTTAGAAGGCTATCACAATGCAGGTGTAAAGAAAAAAATAATAATACGGTAACAATGTGTTGTTGTTAACCTGTGATAAAAATCTCTTTTGCAAAAGATCACTGGAACTGAAGTAGTCTAGTTATGGCATTTCTTTTTTTTTTTAAAATAAAATGCCATACCTAGACTCTTTTGAATTTTATTATGGTTTATAATGCTTCTGATTTTTTTAAAGTAAAATTTATTTAATTTTTAACACAGAATACGCATTTTTAAAATTCCAGCATCGAACACTAGCGTTCGTTTGTACCTCCTATTCTAACGGTTTTTTTTTCCGTCTTTCATTCATACGTTGCTCTTGATGAGACCGCTCTATTAAAACGGTCGAAACAGATTCTGTCAGCAAACTATTAAATCATTTGTTCTTTCAAAATAAAAAATGTCAAATATATATATATATATATATATATATATATATATATATATATAAGCTTCTGGCAGGAATTCTAATGGGTTTGTTGCCCTTTCATTCGACGTAGAGTATATTTGCAATTAATCTTCTATTCACCTCGTGTGACATTCATCATTTTAAACTTTTAATTTTTGATGGAGGTACATGCGCTAGCTTATCAATAATTTCATATTTATGTAAGTTTGATTGTTAAACTTCGGGTCAGACTTCGTGTTGACACTTAATTTCAAGATGTCGTTACCCGAGGAAGACGGCACTATAAAACATTTGCGACAGATCCTTCAGCTGTTTATATTGTCATCGTTATATTTTACAATGGATTTTAAATATGTACTAGCAGCGGGTACCCGGCAATACCCAGGAAAGATTGGGGTAATTAGCATATCCCAGAATGGACCTGAAAATGTTACTGAACCCGGATCCCATTTTGTATTTTCACAAGTTTTTTAAAAATTTTAATATAAAATTCCCTTAAATATTACCCGAATAAAATTATTATTAGTGGCACCATCATACGTCAGACCCAGGACTTATTGAGTGATGTGTTATGTCATCCACTAAAAACTTTCGGCACTAATGCAGAAAAGCGCGCATGAGATGATATCCTTAGATTATGTATAAAAAGCATTACATTTCATTACATTTCACGGAAATACCCTAAACATTTGAGAGACTAGGGTTACGGTTAGGATCAGGGTTAAGGTTATTTTGAGAGTTAGCGTTAGTGTTAGTGTCGGTGTTAGGTTTACGGTTTGGCTATTTCTGGAGTTCCCGTAGTCTAATGCTATTTATACGTAAAATATGATTCTAAGAATATTATATCTTGCGTGCTATTCTCCTCGGTCTAGCGCTAATGAAAAGGGCATAGACTCCCTTGCTGTTTGACTGATATCGAGTTTAGGCCACCCCGACGACTTTTACTTATATTGCCTAGTTTCAGGTGAGATACATCAGTGTCTATTGATTTTGCAAAGTGTTCAACCAGCTGATCAGCATCGCATTGAATACCAAAACAAACAAATGAAAAAAAGTATATGAACCCCAAAGGAGACGATGTTGAAGATTAAACCTTATTCGGTCAAATTCCATGAGTGGTTAGCCTGTGAACTTTTCAGCTGACATTCATCAGAAGAGATGCTGATAGGTACGTGCCCTGTGTTACTGACGCAAAAAATCTAAAAAGACGCATAACATTCGTATCCAAGTGTTTTCTTTTCTTCCCTCACCATTTCAAGCTAACTGTAAATACATTTCAATATTTTCTGGGAAACGAATTACACTGTATGGGGGAAAAGGTAAGAGTTAGACGGCTTTAGTTGTTTATAGATAAAAACTCAACAATCTATGAAGAACCTTTAGTTGGGACTCATTCAAATCAAATACATGCGTTCCAAGACACACTAAATTGAAAATCTATAAGCATCGTTGCATAAGTTATTAATTAAAATTCTATAAAATTTCAAGAACATTTAATATTTTCATAAAAATATCATTATAACAGTGATAGATAAATAGGTGTATAATGAATGTTGGGAAATATCTTTTTGGTTGTCTTAGAAGCATAGATATAAGAAAAATAAATAAGATTAAGCACACAATATTCACCAGTATATTTCGGAGTTCCTTCCCATTTCTCAAAGTTTTATTTTATAATGAAATAAACATTTGAGGAAAAGGAAGGTAACCCGAAATATAGAAAAATGAATAAGATTAAAAACACAATATACATCATTTTGATTTTTATTCTAAGCTTTACTATTCAACATATATTTTCCATGCTTCTAAGACAACCAAAGTTTTTTCCTACCATTCATCACATATACCGACAAAAAAGTACAAGTGGAATCCCAAATATATATATATATATATATATATATATATATATATTATATATATATATATATATATATATATATATTATTTAGAAGTCCGTCGCAGACGACGCTGGTGTCACTCCATGTTGTTCAACGGTTGTGGACCCTCTGGTGGCTAGCTAGTCCAGATCTGGACATGCAGATGCGGTTACACACATGACATGAGAAATATCCATCTGTATTTGGTGGTTCATTACGATGTAGACGTCGACGCTCTGCAGCCCTGTTAATCTTGATATTGAGCCGCTCAGCTCCTGTGCGACACGTCTATCACCAACCCTGTTTGTTGGAGGCCAGATCTTCTAGCCTTGTAGCTGCGATTGTGCATTTCTTCAGCATCGTCTTATATATATATATATATATATATATATATATATATAATATATATATATATATATATAATATACCAAACTTGTTGGTAAATCCTCAGGTGCAGAAAAAACCCGGCAAATAGTGCGATTGTAAAAATATACTACCAAACATCACCTGGGAAAAAAAATTTTGAAAAAAAAGAAAACACCAAGATAATCGTACCAACCAAAAATAATCTATTGGTACAATACTTGGCCAAAAGAAAAACAAAACAATTATATATTATATATATTATATAATATATATATATATATATATATATATTCATAGGATATACTAAAGCTAATAAGTAAAGAGTGTTCAATACCTAAGTAGAGCAAATAATATAGATAAACCTAATGAATCAGATAAACCTACTAAATCTTAGCCCTGAAGAGCACTAAGCGAAACTTTTAGTAGGTTTATCTGACTCATTGGGTTTATATATACATATATATATATATATATAAACTCTACCGGTGTGGAAAAAAACAGGTAATTCAGTTTTAAAAAAAAATTCAAACTGACATTCGGGGAAAAAAATTGAAAAACGAAAAGAGAGTAGAGTATGATTATAAGGACCTACATGAGTCAGACACTATCTACCTAGGTTTCACTGGAATGGTTCTTCAGGATAATTCTGACACAGAATTATCTTGAAGAACCATTCGGGCTAAACCTAGGTACATAGTGTCTGACACATGTAGGTCCTTATTATATATATATATATACATATTTATATATATGGAGACACTAGGGTTAGTATTAGGATAAGTATCAGGGTTATAAGAAAAAGTGTACTTATTGCCAGTGTAATGCCTTATTCATTATATGTCTCTAAATTCAACTAAAGCTTTATGCAGAAGAAAAAGTTTCAAAACACTCAGAGAAAAAAGAAATAAAGTAAAATAATTTGGCTATTTTTAATATAAAATGTTTTACGTGCGATGTAAATATATATATAATATATATATATATATATATATATATATATATATATATTATTTACGCCCTACAGAATATCCCGGTTTACAGGCGTCTACGACTTCTGTGTCCATACAGCCATTGTCAGCTTGAGATTTAGTGAAACAGTATTTAGATGATGTTTATTTTATCGGTGCTCATGTTGCTGAGCAATGTTCATTGTTAATAATAAAACGTTGTAACACTTGGCTGTACTTGCGAGACTCTAAAGTGGGAATTTAAAACCGTTAATTACCAGTGAGTTTATATATACACTTGAAGAATCCCTGAATTTAGAGAATTCCACCAGTAATAAATCACGATAAATACATGCATGATATACAAATAGAAAAATCTATGACTTATTCTGAAATATTCACAGAAATATTTATAGTTTTATGTGGTCCTATCATTAGGGTGAACACATGCCTTTTCCGATTGGTTGCTTCGCTAACAATTTCTGTGTCCACGTTGTGTTTTTAAAGATCCTCAGAACGTGTATCGACGCACCTTGGTCTGTGCCCATGTTGTGTTTTTAAAGATCCTTAGAACGTGTATCGACGCACCTTGGTCTGTGCCCATGTTGTGTTTTTAAAGATCCTTAGAACGTGTATCGACGCACCTTGGTCTGTGCCCATGTTGTGTTTTTAAAGATCCTCAGAACGTGTATCGACACACCTTGGTCGTAGCGTCTCTGTAATGGTTTGGAAGGTTAGTAGTAGAGTAATTTCATGTCAAATAACCTAGAAAAAGTAAAATTGTCACCCACCCCCTTTAATTCTTCTGATTTTTTCCAGGTGCGGACTTGTTGCCGTTAGACAATCCCCACAATTTGAGCTTACAATTCCAAAAATTGGCGGAGATGTGTTGATTTTTAGCTGTCCAAATTTAGTGGGGCTCGCGAAAATTGGCGACATTTTTAAATCTATCTTTGTCTATAAAATGAGTTCTAGAGCTTTCCTAGTCCTAAAAATTGGTTTATAACAGCATCTTTACACAAGGAATCCAAAAATACCATCAATGAGTCTTAATGTCAACCAATTTTAAGTTATTGATAATTTCTATTTTTTTCATAGCAAGATCAATATCCCGATGTGGCACTGCATCTATGACAAATTATTATTTTTATTATTATTATTTCACACATAGTGAACATTATTTGTACCAAAAAGATAGTTTGATTTTTGCTTGATTTTTGTCAGACAAATTGATTTGGGTGGTTGACATGGCCTGGTGATTTGAGGAATTACCCAGTAATGGATTTCCCAAGATGTTGACCACACCAATAATAATTATATTTCTTTTATTTATTCGGTGGTTGGTTTTGAAGGCTAAAGGTGTTAAGAAAAACGAGGTAAATATGATGTTGTTCATTTACCTTTGACTTATTGTCTTAATATTTCGGGATGGAAAATCCTTTCGGCAGAAAATGTCTGAAAGCGTGGAGCCCTTCAAAGAGGGTGTTAACAACTACTAGATTTTTTTAGTTCAATATGATTATTTAAACATAAAAAATAGAAAAATAATAAGTTTTGCACACTACGTACGCAAGAAGACACAAGGTGGGAAATTTACCTGGCGTTTATTTGTATGCTAAATAGTATTGATTTTCATTTAGCGGCAAACGCTGTCTTGTATTGTCCGGAAAACTTCAAGCTCTGAACTGTGTTACTTCTTTCTCGTCAGTGCTGTCAACGACAAGATCTACGATCCACACTAAGTTTTAATAAAGCTAACTTTAAAATTTAAATCTACGGATTTAACTAATTTCAGAGTTATTTCTCTTTAAATGCATTAAAATTCACGAAAATACTCGAAACCTTTGCAACGCTAAGGTTATGTTTATGATAAGGTTAGATAGTTGAGGATTAGCGTTAGTGTACAGTGTAAGGGTAGGGTATTTGCCTCATACCCCACTTGTATGGCTCGCACAAGCCTCGTTTAACGTGGGCCCACCCACAAGCCGAAACTCATATGGAAATAACAAAAATTGCGTCATCCCTCGCATTCCCCCTCAAGGAGGCGCCTCAGGCACTGGGCCAATAAAACCCAGCCTGCCCCCATAGGGGTAGGTATTGCCTGGGATGATGGCCCCCTGGGATCGACGCTATTATTTATTACTTAACCTGGTCCTGTGGCCGAAGCACACCTGGACCCCCCCCCCGAGGGGACTAGTAAGTACCAGAGCACAGCATCCGGAACAAGTACTACACTCTGATCCCCCTATACAAGTAAGTACAGTGTAAGTGTTAGACTATTTCTGGAGTTTCCGTTATCTAATGCTATTCATACGTAAATATGATTCTAATGAATATTATCTCTTGAGCGCTATATCTGTAATTGTAACAAACTCTTATTTTTTTTAAATAGTTCCTTTAAGTATTGCCCTTCTTACTAATTAAAAAAAAGACAATTGTATAAATTTAAGGAAGAAAAAAAATAAACAGAAAAAGACAGAGGGAAAACACATAAGGAAAATACTGCGATGGCAAAAAAGAAAGAATAAAAGAATTTGAATGATCTTCAGATGATAAAAGAAAAAGTGAAGAAAAATGAAGAAAAAGAATACAATATTAATTTTTTCGCGTAAATTTTTTTGTTTATATTTTCAATCCCGTATGACATTGAAATTATATTTCATATATTTTTTACATTCTTATATTTTCATCTATATTAGATGAAAAATAAAGGCATTAAAATTAGAGGATATTCATCGCTGGAGGTGGCCTAAAGTCGTAAGTTTCCAGACAGCGATGGAGTATATCCCCTTTTCACTTACCGCTAGACCATGGAGATTGTTTTTGGATCCAAAGGGGAGTGCACACCTATCATAAAGTTCCCACCTTTACCGCACAATCTCTGTCTACTCATACGCTGAGTTGTGGCGAGGTCCGTATTGAACACGGAACCCTTTTGTTCCTAGTTGGACCTCTTCCGACTGCAGCTAAACCGGCCCTTATTGGATGATTTAAATGATAAAAATTTTAAAACAATAATGGTCATCTTCTTCCAAGTTAAAACATTTGTTTGCCGAGTTCGCTGTCATGATTATTTTTCTATAATTATCGAATTTTATACGATATACGCATTGTAATTGCCTTCAGCAAAATATATATAATAATTAATACTATAATAATATAATATAATAATAATAAACACAGAGTCTCGGATACAATATTTTATGGAAGAAAAATAACGAAACATTCTTAAACCTCACGACAAAAGAATAGAATTTTCTTTTAATGCTTTTATAGATTGGCAAATGAATACGGTGAATATGTTGCTGTGGACCCACTTATCTCATGGACTCATACACATAGATACACCAGTGTTTGCACCAGCAAAAAAAACCTCCAACAAAACAAACAAAAAAAAACCAACGAACAAACAAACAAACTTCCTTCAACCACTCTGTACGGACACTAGATGCAACAAGGACTGACAAGAGCGATGATAAAGATGGGAATGGTAAAAAAGATAGGTAATATTCCTCATCTCACATAACGAGTGATGATTACAGATTAATATCGTAACAGTAGGGCATAGATCCCTCGCTGAACTCTGATACCAACTTTGCCGGCCCCATGACATATCACTTAATATATATTACATTTAAACGAATGCATGTGATGTGTATATTATGTCTATGCCATTGCAGAGAACTGGTTTCCACTTGATCACCGAAGTTAGCGACGATGAGCTGTCTAATACTTGGATGGTGACCATTTTTAATCAAAGCAGTTATATAAGCTAAACAATATCAAAAAACATTATTCGATTATCAAATGACCCGAAAGGTTGATATGCCAATTAACAACGAACCAACCAATCAACAACATATGCAGGAGTAGAAAGTTAACATATTGCAAATACAGATGAATTATTTAAAACGACAATACATTGCATATGTCAATATCATGATTATTATAATATATTATACTAAATATATCTATATATATTATATATAGAAACGCATATATTAGCATATGTCACATATTCATGGTATATATATGTATATGCATATAAAATAATTATATATATATATACTATACAATTAAAACGGCATATATATGCATTACGTCAATATACATGAACTATATATATATTTATTATAAATATATATAATATAATATTATAATATATATTGCAATAATCATAATGATAACATATTGATATGAACAGGCTTGAATAGATTACGAACAGACTATGATAATAATATCATACACGATGATTACTGAGACAGGTATAAGAGACAGATATGAAATATAAGATAGTCATCATCGAAAACATGAACAAAAGTGTTATGGGTAGAATAACTTAGATAGATGGCACATCTTATTGATAGGTAAAGTAATAGATCTGCACATAAGATAGATAGATAGATAAGCACATAGATAGATAATTATCACATAAATTGATATATTGATAGATAATTATCTAGCAATCGAATATTATATTATATTTATATATTATATATAATATTATATATATTTATTATATATATATATATATTAGTATATATATAGAGAGAGAGAAGAGGAGGAGTTAATCGACATGTAAAACTGATCAGATCTGGTTGGGGAGTAACAAGATAGACATGCACAGTACTGATTAAAATACTACACACACACACACACACACACCACACATCATATACTATATATATATATATATATATATAACTATCATGAATATAAAATATTTCACTTTTAACACATGTGTATTCATATGTTTTATCCCTCTCTCTCCTCTCTCTCTCTTCTCTCTTATATATTATATCATATAATAATAGTATATATATAATAATAGATATAGAAGAGAGAGAGAGAGAGCATGAATAAATACAAAACATACTGAGATAAGATAGATAGATAGATACATAATAGATCGAACATAGATGGTAATATATAATAATACATTAACATACTCGTATGGGGTAGAGACTATATAGACATGCAGAAACTGAAAGACAATAAGATAAATATACAAACAGATGTGCATATGAATCGAATTATACTAAAGATGAGGATATCTTACATTTGAAAATAATGATGCGATAGTTATGCTTGAAATGAAAGTAAAATAGAAAAGTTGAAGTGATAAAAAAAAAGATCATTCATCCAGTTAGCTCAATCAAAATACTAAAGATGGGCATCAGAAGGCACGTCTTTTCTCTCTTCTCACCGTTGAAACCCTCAACACCCACAGCTCTGTATTGGTTTACAACCTATGTGGTCGCTTGCACTTACACTAGCACTGACACAACTAATACCACGGCTGCTTCACTAATGAAACAGAGACAGGGCGGGAGGTGGGTTGGGATCAGTCTGGCAGACCATATCATTTATTCCCTACGCCGCCGTCTCATGCTATGTCACTCGGCCTTGATTAGGGATAGTGTTATTTGGGCGTAAGATTCTAAAATCATATTCTGCAGCTATGCTCCTGTTACCAGTGTTTGACTCTCTCAGCTGACCCACTTTCCCACGCCCAAGTCAACTTCCCCCACACACCCCCTCAACTCTCTCACCGCCGTCTACCAACCAGCCTCAACTACCAAAATAATTCCTATAGTATTTCTCCGTCTCTTCATTTGTGGATACGACTTGCATTTACGATTGATTTATCAATTCCACTGTTCATTTCAAACACATTCGACTTTATGTTTTTTTCTTATAGAGCAGACTTGTTTGAAAATGCATTTTTCCTTGCCATTAACGGAAGATCTAAATTTTACTCAAATAACACTCCAGATCCATATCGTACACCGAATTTGTGTGTGTGTTTGTGTGATGTGGCTGTGTCTCTCTCTCTCTCTCTCTCTCTATCTACTAATAATTATTAATATAAGTATTTATATATATGTTATGATATAATCCCAAAGTCCTGAGAAGAATCTTCCTTACGACACAAGAGTTTTAATAAAAAACTGTCGCAGTTTGAGAGTCAATGTGTCTTTAATGTTAGATCAACAGAACAAATATATGAGTAAGAAATCTCCAAGTATTTGTTATTTCTTACTTTATATATAAATATTATTATATATATATATTAATATTATATAATACTACTTTGGGTACCAAGGTGATTTCTAAGCTGTCCTATTCTCTTAACATAGTTTGCTGACCAAAGCTCGGTGCTCAGATACCCACTAGTGAAATGTCGCATTAATCACAACCCAATGATATTAACTATATCACACCACCAACACACACACACACACACCACATATATATAATATATATATAGTGCCTAGTGTGTGATTGTGTGATGTGTGTGTATATTATATGCGTAATTAATTCGTGGCTGAAAACGGTACAAGTAGGTTTGGCTATTGTATGAAGCATTAAAGTAATAAAATCAAAACTCGTTGTTTTTTTAAGTAGAGTTTCGTTTATTACTTAGGTAGTAAATTTTCCGAATGTTATGCTCCCTTCATTCAGACTGTGTAAGACCTCTGTATGCTGCTTTCGGCTGTTCCTTCTAGTGGGGTGATGTCTTTAGAAGCGTAGTTTCATCTTTGTGTAGGGTGTACATGGCGCTGATTGGTCAGTTCGTAATTTGAGGAGTTTCTACTCTGTTGTACGCTGTAATATCATATCAATATTTTAAACACAGGTTTTTTATAATCCATAGATGAACCTAAACAGGTAAACCACCAGAATAGGATGTACCTGGAGTAATTTGATTGAAGGGGCATCCACCTACCACCAGAGCTCCAGAATTTGAAAACTTCGCCTTTTAGATTACATTTTAACAACATAGGACATCTGTTATTTTGATTTGTACCTACAAGATATAACTTATGTATATTATATAAAGATAACATATGAGCCAATAGTGTTAATTCATTACAAAAAAGAAGTATTTCTCCCTAGGTGTAATGGGTGGAAGTTAAACAGTAAGGAAAGCTAATCATTACTAAATGCAATTAACAACTTATTTTCCCACCGGATGAATTTTCACAGAAAAGGAACACAAAGGAAAATATTCTCGATCATGTATCTCTGGCAATGAAATGTATATTTCCTGGGAAAATGGAAGTCACCTCCCTTCAGAACGTTAAATAGTAGAATTATAACACAAACCAATCATCTTAACCTAAGATCACGTTGTGGCCATTACATAATATCTTATAGATCCAGTTCGATATATAATAATATATATAATATAATATAATACAAGTCAATTGCCTTCAAATCTCTATATTAACAGATACCGCACAATGTCTTCAAATAAACAATTAAAAAAAAAAACTCTTATTCACTATGCCTGCAGCAGGCAAATTTATATTCAAAAAAATTAGAATTTCGAACAATCTCCGAGCACAAGAACAACCGACCGACTTAAACACACGAACCAAAAGCCGAAAATTTTTTTTTCAAATATCCGGCTTCTTCACTTAAACACAGCATATTACACCACGCCGTGGATAGTGACTATAAAATATACCTATACTTTTTAATACTTCATATAACTCTCAATGATGGAATATTATCAGAAAATATTGAAATTAAAATAAAAGGTAAATCAATATAATTTTCAAACAATTGCATTAGTCTAATTGCCTCAAAATCTCAATCTATATATATAGATAGATAGAATATATATTCATAAATATATATTATATATAAATATATATAATAATAGATGTGGGAGTAAAATAGGGAAAAAAATAAATAATTTTTAAGAAAATAAAAAAATTTATTCTTAAAATGAATTATTCTTGATGTGAAGGTCATTTATTTCCATAAACTTCTTAAAGACTTTCAGATGTAAGAACTCTATCTAACGTCTCATAAGTTTATTAAAAACCGAAACCTCTATACGTTGACTTCACCATCAAGAATATTTATTTCTTTGACAATATAAGTGTTTTTGCTATTTTCTACAATCAAGAAATCATTATTTTCGTCCATTCCTTATTTTCTTTTTACGCGAAATATATAATATATAATATATATATATATATACTATTAATATATATTATATTTTTGGAATAAAAAGATAGGCCTTAAAAATACCAATGAAGTATTCATGGTTTATGACAGTGTCCAATCCAGTACCATAACCACGATACCATGGTATTTTAAGCGCCTTTATTCCCAAATAACTTTGCTCTTGTTTACAATAACTACAACATGAGCTTCTTCACTACGAACCTGACTCTATCAACCAAACACTGGGAGATAATTAACCCACTAGTAATTCAACCTAATACCAAGAAACTTGTACCGCACCAAAGTTATATATATTATATTATATTATCATTATAATTATATATAGTACATATTACTACTATACATACTAATACAGACCATGCAAGTATATACACATATATACACACTGAGTATCTCAGTCTAGCAAAAGACTGTACATTTCAAGATTGACATGCAGAGCATTGGACGCAGATGAATAAACAACTTACTTTTCGGACACTATCCCATCTGTCCTTAGTGGACGAAAGAATTCCACTAAATAATAATGCATGCATATACAAATACAAACACTCACAGACTATTATAAATTATTAAATATTTAGTATATATTATATATATACACAACAAACAATTTACAAACCTATATTTATACCAAACACACAACATAACATACAATGCACTTCCATATATAAACTATGTGTGTGATATAATATACATTAATTATAAACACACACCACATACTATATATAAGTAAAAATTAACACTCTAATCGATGGTGCCTAAGTTCAATTATCATGCAGACAGTGAAAGTCGTATCCCTTTTCACTATCGCTAATCTATTGCTTACTCATACAGCAAGTGACAGGTCGAAGTCGAAACCATGAATCTACCCGACGTGTGCAACAGTATTACATATAGATACAATAAATTGCACTATTATATACTATATAATATTTATATACTTATTATATTAATATAATTAATATATATATAGATATACAAATAACGCACACATATATATTATATGTAAGACGACATATATGATATATAAACACGCACACAATTATATGCTATAAAACACACACAAACATAATTAATTGTATAATAAACACACGCAGTACACACATATCATATGTATAAACACAACACCTATAGTACATAGTATGTATACAAGACACACACACACTATATATATATATATATAGACAAAAGATATATAACCCCACAGCCACGTACATGTATTAATATATATACAAACAATATACATTACACACTATCAATATTATAACAACCACATATAAATATACACAGACGTATATACAATATAATACAAAATAAATCTTCACATTATTAACAAATACACACACTATACTATACAAATAAACACACGCTATAATATAAATACAATTGCTATAATAATATACTATAATATATATTATAAACACTCACACACATATATAAAACATAATATACAACCAACATTATATCATCACACAAAAAAGATATAAAACCCACATATATGCACACACATATAAAATTACATATACATACCCACATTATGGCAACAACAAACATACGTATTAACGATACCCACATATATGCACACACACAACATACAATATACATACCCACATATATCACACACACAACTACATATTACAACCCACATATAGCTTACACACAATACATACGAATATAAATTACCCACATATAATGCACACATTCACAAATCATATATATTAACATTACCCACAGATAGCACACACACAAACACACACACACACACACATTATATTAATATATATATTAATATATATCGCACACACCACGCATATCCTACACACACATGCGACCCACACACAATACATATTAAGTGTAGTGTGTGTTTTGTCTTATTCACATTTTTATGGCCATACAGACAAGCATGTAGAAACTAATTAGCCATCAGTGAAGCTTATCAATCCAAACAGCAAGATTAATATTGACGAGTGTTTGTCAAAGGATTTCAATTGAAAAATAAAAGAAACACAAAAAAATAAAAGAAATAAACTTACAAAGTTTAAAAAAAAAAAAAACAAGCAAAAAAAAAAAAAAAAAAAAAAAAAAATGAATGAAACTCCCAGACTGCTATCTAATTTCTCAATTCGTTTTCCCTTGTGTTTTTTTTTTTGTTTTTTTTGTTTTTGTATTATTTAACTTTTTCTTTACTTTTCCATCCGGTCTTCATTGTTCCATCGCTATCCGTGCCCCTGCTTCTCCCTCTTAACGAACCGACGCAACTCTATCGTATACACCCACCAGCGTCACAATGTAATAACTCAAACAATGATTCTTCTGCGACCTTCTTGATCGCTTTCTATAGTACACTCAGACAATCCATGGAATCTTTTCCGACTTGAACAGAGGAGAAGGATATTACGAGCAATATTCAGTAACGTTAAATCCATAGAATATCCGATTTTCCGTGACCAAGCCTGAAAAACACACCACCATCCTAACCTTTCACCCCTCGCATAAAACTATCTATACATTTACATTTAGCTATACCATCTACCAATCCCACCATCTCATATATACCACTCCTCTTCCAATTCCACCCCCATAGTTATATAAATAAATATATATACTATTATAGAGAGAGAGATAAGAGAACAGAAAGACAGAGAGATATCGGATTAAATCAGTCATAGCACCACTAGAATCGTAAAGTTCTGGTTCCCATAACCAGTCCCTGCAACTCAGCGCTGATATATGTACAGATTGAGTAATCGATCTGTGCCGGTAAAGTCAGGATGACGGAGGTGTAAGCTTTCTCCACCGCAGCCTAAAACACATCTCCCTGGTCTAGCGCTAGCGAAAGGAGACTATCTCCCTCTCTCTTCCTACTGACACCGATAAAATAGGGCCAGTCTGTATAAACTTTACTATAATATATATATAATATCTATAATATAGTATATATATATAGTATAATATATAATAATTGTATTAAAAGGATTTGTTAAATTTTGCTAGCACTTGTATATATTGGTTTTTGTTGTTATGAAGGCCGTCACAATGCGCGGTATAAGAAAACAAGAAGTGAACTTATATGTTTTTGTTAAACCTTCTTTATTTCTCAATTATTTCGGGAAGAAAATTCCCACATCCTCAGAACAAATCTGGAACACTGAAGTTGTCTTTACGGCTGCCACATCTCGTTCCCTGTCTTAGGTTCTTCCAACATTCTGATTGTGTTAATGTGTATGTTGGAGTGCTGCTTATGTGATGTGTTGTGTTTTGTTATAAGTGGTGTTGTCGTGCGCGTGCTTGACGTGCTGTCAATGAACTTATGTGTGTAGTGCCGTGGTGCTTATGTCTGAATGTATCCTATTAATTATATATATACTCATATATATATTATATATAGTATATCATTAAGAGAGAGAGAGAGAGAGAGACAACCAGACAGACAGACAGTACAGCACAGAAGACAGATAGACAGATGAGAGATATCGTTAATAGGAGTCTTAACTATATATAATATAATATATATATTATATATCATATATATATATATTTATGGAAGTAAGATGAGAAATTAATCGACATTAATGTGAGAGAAAATCTTTAACAACCATACGGATTTATATGGATCAAAATTTATCGACAGTTCGAACTGAATAGTGAATTGAAGAAAAATGAAGAACAGTAATTTGCATGAAAGTTGCTCAATGCTATAAAGCACGACAATTATAACTTAAACTGAGTGATATTTAATAAACTTGTATATAATTAAGTCATGAGCAGATGAAACCATAATATCCATCTAATTATTATATATATAATATATATATATGATATTATATATATATATATACTTCTGTCTGAAAGCAACACGAGGAATGACATATGTGGAGCCAATCCGCAAGACCTATCACTTACCAGCTCTTGCACGGCATACTGGATGAATGCGAGAGACCTCGCTGCCGACAGTGAATAATAGAGAAGCTGGCAAATGTCATGGAATCCAGTATTACCGTTTCGCAATCAATGATGTATATTAATTTCAGTTAATATTCCCAATTCAACGACAATCATTTCACATGTATCATCTAACGCCATCTGATTAATACGATTGATTTCAACATATCACAACGTATATGTAACAAAAAGTATCGAGATTTCTGTACGCTTGACCACAACTGTATCTCTGTAAAAAAAATTCCATTACTATTATTTTTCGATACAGCGTGGATCAGAAAAAGTACATATTTAAAGCAGTTATTTACCAAGATCATAACAATGAAAGACATGAATGGAACGTTATTTCTTCAGAATACAGGGTGGCCAAAAAAGACCAAGTTTTAATGCTGTATTATCCACAATCGAAAGGAAGAATCAAACCAGGGAACCTATTCTCTTCAGAATACAATGGCAAAAAAGTACCAGGTCTTAGAAATCTCGTATTTACCAAGATAGAAATCAAAATGAATGGAACGTTATTTTCTTCAAAAATACAACTGGTGCAAAAAAGTACCAAGTTTTAACAATTTACCAAATAGAAACTAAGAAAGAATGAACCGTATTTTTTTTTCATAACTACAAGGCGTCAAAAAGTTTTAAAATCTCCCTATACTTTCTTTACATATCTTGGTAATTTGACCATAAAGTAAACCCACTCATGTCAGAGAGAACCCGGAAGTAATGCAACTGCAGGTTTACTCAACGTCCCAATTATATTCTAAGCTGGTAGTATCAACACTTATCCGTTTGTTTTATACGATATCCATTTAGTGTGTTACACGCCGTTACTTCTCACTGCACGACGAGCAGTTATGATGGCGTATAACCCACTCTAAAAAATAAACAACATCGAACAAAAACAGTTTAATCTGTCCATATATTCACAGAAATTCAAATAATTCAATTATTTTAGCTCTACCATTAACGGCGATCAGCAAAAGGGCAAAATATCATAATAAATAAAATAAAAAAGATGAAATAAATAAATCATGATAAGATAACAACATCAAATATTAATACTCGTGTCCATTAATTTTATCACACCTTGATCATCTATGCAAAACACTTTTATTTGTTCAAAAAGGAGACGATCCAAATCATCCAAGATGAAATGCGAAAAATATTATCCTGATTATTTGCTGTGCATTACCCGGCCAATCCTATTCTTCAATGGTGTCGTCACCTCAGCTAAATAATAACCATTCTTTTCTATTATAAAACTAAACACAGGAAAGAAAAGACAGCTAACGCACTATAAAAATAAATTAATAAAAAGAAGAGAGTAGGGAAGATAGATAGAGATGAATTCGGAAAAATTAACCTAATCTGTTCAAATCGAAACATGAGGAAAAGATGGAAAAGATTGGAAGACAAAAAAAATAATAAAAGAATGCAATACAAATAGAGGCAGTTAAATCAAAATATCCTTTTCACATATCGAACTATTGTTCAATAGCATCTTTAGTAAACATATATCAAACTACGTAGAAGATGACGTGATTTAATGTTAAAGTCATAGGAAATACTGTCCCCAGCATTCAAATCCTGCGACGTGTAATTGCATTACACTACGCTACAATACCCTTGAAAGCTATGCATTTCTACTCTCCCCCCAGCTATGTAAATAGTAGACGCAGACCTGGACTCTTTAACGTAGTTAGGATAATCCGTCGAGAAGGAACACTCTGAAATTCAAACCCTGTTCAGATCCGCTAAGAAATGACCTTGGTACATCCTGCTCGTCCGGCAGGGTTGGTAAAATATATAATTACATATCAAAAGTTGCAATAATTACAAATACTACTTAGTCATATCACAGCGTTTTGCTAAATTATTAAAAAATAAAAAGAACAATATAAATATTTATACTCAAAATGAAAAAGCCGTTGTTTCTTTAGTTTTGTTGGTGGCGCATACCAACCCTCGTGGGTTCATTTAATGCCCAAGCCCGTTCTGTTAGAGAACAAGTAGTGTACTATTTAACCTAATCTGGAAATATATTGTTAAATACTTTTCCAGAGATTAATCTGAACACTTGAAATTCAGGAGTTTCCCAATAAGCCGAGTCTAAGAGATCAAATCTTTTAACAGAAAATGCAATTAACCAATTCTTGACGAACTTAGTTAATGACCCTGATTGTTTGCCCCCATGTACTACAAATAGAATTTGTAGAGACTTTATGATTTTTCGCACGAGTTAAATAATGACGTAGGATTAATTAATGATTCGCAGAGCACCCACTTCCTGTATATAAATGCTCCTTCAATGTAAATCTCCTTAGGACAAGTAACCATATTATTGTGTTGACTATCACACGCTTTCCAATTTCCTTGCGATATGCTGACCGCCCTTCGCGCTGGAGCTGTAAGCAGGTACAACCGAATACACCTATGCACCAGACAAGACATCCCCCCGACCTATATTAGCCGGATGGTGACACCGTAATGCCCTGAGTTCCGATTTTTTAACGGCATATAACATCTGCTAGGTCACTTTAAGCCAAGAAAAGGTTTTATATAAATGTTTACTATACCGGAATTCAAGTCAATTCAAAGTAGACATGGTCTTTTGCTGGATTGCGTTAGTTATGAGTAAGATCTTGTTGAAAAGTTCTAGTTTTTGTTTTTTTAGAAATATTAAAAATGTTTCTGAGGTTTGTATTTCTAAAGAGGATCTAAGTCTTTCTGTCCTGATCATAATATTTGGTAATCCGAAACTAACATGACTAATAATCGTCACAATTCCTCTCAGTTTATTTACATAAGTATATTCTCAATTATTAATTACATAAATCATGTTGTAATCCTTAATAGGAATACTTATTTATCAACAGTTCATCGTATCATATTCATGTCTCACTAACACTATTGTGTAATAACTGTGTTTCCAACTTCAGACATAATGTGCTATTATATCAATAAAAATAATGTTACAATATTATAGGTGAATGATAGCATAATTGTTTAACAAAATATATCTTTAAAAAATGATACCTACGTAATTTGATTTCAGCATAGTATTTTTTATTTCATACACATTACAACGCCATATTCTTATACAAATTTACATATTGAAAACAATTAATTGAAAGCAAAAATAGGTTCACATATTTGTTGACATCTCCATTTAACTTCCATTAGCTTTTTACAATTGCACGTTATTATATCGTAAAAAAAAAAACTTACATTGTGATATTCGTTATGATATTGGTTAATCTTGGTTAAAAAGTTATTCATATTTGTTTTTTAAGAAAATTTAAATTCCTGTGAGTATCTCTCAAAGAGGATTTTTTAAGTTTTTGCTATAATATTTCGTTACAGTGCTAACCTGTTTCACGATGGCTTGATGCTATTTTCCCATACCCCCACGCTACCACATGCACAAGCCCTATTAACGTAGGGAATCCACCCACAAACCACAGTCTCATTGAGATGGCGCAGTGAAAATTGCAGTCTATCCCCTCAGCCATTCCCCCAGGCGCGCCTCACAGCACTGGAAAAAACAGCCCTGCCCCTTTACAACAGGGATGATGTGCCTGAGGGATGGCCCTGGCATCTCGACCGCTATTACAATTCAACACAATCGGCCAGCGGCACCAAGCTCACTCAACCCCGATCAAACCTGATCTTTCATGAGCTAACGTAACTATGCATACGGCACAAGAGCGGTCCACCCTTTATTAAAAGCGCAGATGGTGTGATTGTAGGTACACCACATACACCTAGTCTGGAATTCACTCTCTTTTTCTGTTATTTTTCTATCTATCCTCCAGTCACTCCCCATCTCTTATGACGAGCTTATATGAATCTGATTATCCGGATTTTTTCCATTTCAACATGACATTGTCGATAGCGCTGAGTTTAAATCAGGATTATACGCATTTTGGTTAGTACGCCTGACGACAATATTTGAATGCTTAACGTCTTTGACTGGTTTCTAAGTCTGGACATGCAATCTGCCATCCTTCTTGAGCATAGTCAAACGTCAGAAGGTTAATGTAATGGACGCATAGTAGCTTCCTCTTAAAATAGCCATACTAATTCTTAGAAGACTTTTAACTGCTTCTATAAATGCATGATATAATATCTAATATATATATAAAATATATACTAATAATAATATAATTAACATACGGTGTTAACACAACTCATTACATTGTTACGTACCACTTATTTCTTTCTTACACCTACATTTACAGCCTTCTAAATCAACTTCCAACCAAAATTACCAAATGCTTCAATCAAATTATAACAACTCCTATATATATTATAATTACATATATATATATTAAAAATATATATCTATATATACAAGTGTGTAAAAACACGTCATCAAATTTTTGTTCTTTTTTACTACGCCAAAAATTAAAAAAATAAACGTTTCCAATCCTTCTTCACATTACATCATGAAACAATCTTTTAAATCTATAACTTTTTGACCACACCTTGTACTTCTGAAGAAAATTAACTCTATACAATATATGTTCATTCTATCTGTAAATACAACAACTCACTTTTTACATACCTTATATTATATACTATATAATATAATACTAAGTAAAATGTCAAAAGATTTCGCGTGGCTCCAATCGCTATTCACAAGATCAGCAAGGAATGCTACAGCCGCTTTCTCTGAGCAATAGAACCACTAACATTGTCTATGCGTCTAATGAGTCTCACCCCTACATCACCTCCTTCACCTTTACTGACAGAAGACTCGCTGCTTACTCCTTCTGTCTCTGTCTCTACTATCTATATATAATATCAGTATATATATAGTTATATATATATATATATCATATATATATACATACTATATATTATTCATGATTTGCTCTTTTTGTACACCATTAAATTAAATATTAGAATTAAGATTTAAAATTAATTGTAATTAATCTAACATTCAACTTTTCTTCGACCTCTCCAGACAAAGTTACAGTGCGCCTATCTGCCGAGGTTGCAAAAATGATAACGATGTACATATAAGAACACGACTATTAACATATACGAATTACATGAACATATAACTATTTATGTCCTTAAATACTTATATAAACGTGCAAAAAAACTACACATTGAAATCATAACAAAATACAAAAAAAATAATAAAAATCTTTTTTGTTAGATCTACCCTTTTTAATTTGTAACTTAATGAAATTTAATCATCGTTATTCCACCAATCCGTTTAATAAAGATAATATAAAAAAATCTATTGCGATTCATCCTTATTTTAAATTTAAAATTAAGTACTAATATATCGTACAATGACTGAATTATTTTGTAAATTATTTATTCTATTAAAGATGAATAATAAACTCTGACGATAAATACTAAACAAATAAACATAAGTAGCATTTTTTACGAAGGAAAATATCAATAGATATTTCCTACAAACAAATTTACATTTAGTAAATAAATCGAATTAAAAACATTTCATTATTAAGCAAATTAGGTATTGATCTTTTAATACTTCCCATAAATTATTATTTCTTAAACAAAATCATGTTATGTAATTTTAGGAAGAGTTATCTCCCTCCAACATTCGAACCGGATAACCTCTACCACAAGTAGAGAAAAACCGACATCAACAGTCAAGAACTTGCCCTATGCGTATCCACACTTATAATCACAAATAGCTAACTTTATCCAAAACAATCCATGTGTGTCCGCCTGTCAGTGAGACATAAAAAAAACAAATATTATATTACTCTTCGCGATCATTCGGACTAGTCCCCATCTTCCTGCATGTACAACGTCGCGATCATACCTACGCCTTTTCAGGTAGTCTTGCCCACCGAAACCTTCTCTACCTCGTGAACCTTCTTTCAAACTCGGAACTTTCTACACAGGCCAATGGATTAGCATTTGTGAGAGGTTAAAGACAGTTCTAATACATTATCCTCTGGATCCGAGTCAAACCGACTTGACAATCATGTTCAGAAAAATTAATTAATAACACTAGCTCCTTACCCCAGCAATGTTTCAGCGAGAAGGCATACCCCCGTCAATAAATAAATTTAGTTCCAACAGTTCCTGAGGCTCCGAAACGACAAGAAAAAGTTCCCGAATTCGAAAGTCCCAGTCCGCGAAGTCCCAGGATCCAAGTTCTCGAGTCACAAGAAATACTGAAGAACGCCGGAGAGAGATAATCCGTCCGAAACGTATTACAATAAACCCCGATAATACTAAATCTTCAAACCTCATTCTTCAAACAATTCAGGAAAAATGCTTTATTATGTTAAATCTCACTGTTTTATATTATCTCTTATTCCGTACATCTACAATCAACAGGAATACTTATAGCCTTCGATTTCTAGAACGAAAATGAATCTCACTTTTTCATTCATTTCCATTATGTTCCGATAAACAGATTATCTTTATCGCTATTCGCACCTCCCCCCTCTCTAACTAGTCTTCCCCTAACTCACTTTACTCTCTTATTATATTTTTCCGGTCTAACATGTCCATTCTTTCTTTCGTCTTATATAAAAAAAAGACATCCCATCTATATACTGCAGCAAGCATTAAAGCAAATCTGTTTCTAATCACATTAATGAAAACAAGGACAAATGAAAAAATGCATCGATCTTCTGAAACTCCGAACTAAAAAATACTTTAAATTATCCCGAGATGTATGCAATAACGTATGAATGGATTAATCAAAACAGAATATGTAACACATAACAATATTTGTTTATTATACTCATAAGACATAGAATTCGGTGGACAGTACACTTAAATCAGGATTTACATTACTTCTTATTAATCAAATTAGTATTCATTCTTGTAATTTATTTCCAAAATATTCTATTCTTAGAAATTCATTTTCATTCTAATATCATTTATTCTAGACGAAACGATTCATTTGCATATTCTTCATACCAAAGTTTCGCTAAGAAAATTACATACCTCGGAATTAAAGCAGACCAGCGAAACGTGCCTGAATGCAAAAATTAGCTGGTATAGAAAACTAATCACGAACAATAATGATATTAATCTTTTTCCTTCTCATACTAGCAAAAAATGCGCCCTACTGAATATCAAGTTTAATAGTAATGAAATATATAAATTAGAAAGACTTAACGGAAATTAAATAACACACAACATAAAAGATTACCACGTATTTAATCATTATTAACGAATTAAATAAAGGTCGGTTTAGCTGAGTTGTAGGAGTGCTTAGCTAGAATCACAATGTCCTGTCTTATACTGTCCTCCCAATCAGCGTGATGATAGCCACAGATAGTTGACGCTAACAGTACGACGCATCGCTAGGTTGGCCTCCACTCAGACCTAAAAAATAATTCCTGAGATACGAAAAGGACTAGATCTCCCTCGCTGTCTGCTGGATACCGCCATTAGCCGCCCCGACACGCTCACTTTAGCTACCGGTTTTACATTATATTTCGTGTTTCTATATGCAATCATTCATATCGATTAATTTATTACGTTGGAGACAATTAAAATAATAAAACCAATAATAGAATATATTATTACTTACCCGGTTTTTAAAACACATATGCAAATATATCCACACATAATATGTAAATCTTTATTTTTTAGGATGATAAAATCACATTTGCAATTTAAACCTAATAGATACTGTTTGTGAGGAAAATCTTACTCAATTTACATAAAACTTTTAAGAAAAATAATTTTTCTATTTACCTACCTAAATATCACCCTCAACAGAGGCAAATATTTACTTTTAAATATAATATAAATACTATGTTAAAATTAGAAAGGTAATGAAATGAATAATGAATTCAGATAAACAAATATTTGAGGTAACAGAGGTTAATCGAACAATAGAACAAACTTTGAAAAACTAACTGTTCCACCATTTTTCCCATACTCCGCTTCAGGGATTAATTCACCTAATTTAACTTAATTAGCTAACAAATAGAAAGAAACGAATATCTCTCTCNTAATCTGATATCACTTACACATGTGTTTCGGTCAGTTTATCAAAATGTATACGGATGATTATTTTAATTATAATAATAGCGATATTATTATAATTAAAATAATCAGATGAATTTAAATAATAATAATAATAAATAATAATAATAATAATAATAATAATAATAATTAATATAATAATGTAAAAATATTCAGTACACAGAAAGATTTTTTACGACCTTCATCAGAGTGAATTTTCTATTTTTTATTTTTCAAAAAATAAAAATTAAAATTCACTCTGATGAAGGTCGTAAAAAAATATTTCTGTGTACGGAATATTTTTACATTTTTCCTATTATTATTATTATTATTATATTTTTATTATTATTATTATTATTATTATTTCAATTTCATCTCTGATTATTATATATATATATATCGATTAAAGGTGATATCGATTAAATTCATTTTTTATCCATCTACATTTCTCTTTCTGTACTCATTTTTCCTCATATTGTCGGATTCAATTCCTATTCCATTTTTACACACACACACACACACACACACACACATATATATATATATATATATATATATATATATATATCATGTACCAATGAAAGAATTTGTGTGCCTGTGTGTATATGCTGCATTTGTCATGTTCATGCGTGATTGAATATGCGTTTCAAAATGCGTCTGTTTGCATAGATATGTAAAAAGGGTTTATAAGTGCTGTGTGCATGAATACTAGTTTTGGCGTATATGTTTGTCAATAATTAAACACACACACGCACGTATGTATATATACTATATATATATATATGTGTGGTGTGTGTGTGTGTGTGTGTTGTGTGTGTATTAATTGTGTATGGTTGGTCTAGTATACTAGAAAAAGTAATAGTAATCCAACGTACAGTGTTATTAGAAGAGTGCTCAATATCTGTGATAGAGCGTTGATAGTTGAATGTGTATGTGTATGTGTATGACTCATACACATTACGCACAAACAAAAATACGCACATGTACAAACAAAAAAGAACATTCCCTATCACGTAAACACGCAAACACGAGCAATACAGTTAAAAAAAACGCACACATTTGACCATTTACACCATTTCTGTCATTTTTTTTTAACATTTCGTTTACCTGATGAATGCTTTAGCAGGAAAACATTCGGTTAGTAATATCGTTCCCAAATGAATGAATAAGAGCCTAAAAACTTTTATTTGTCACTTCATTCAACTTATATATATATATATATATATATATATATATATATGAATAAGTCATCCACAGACACGTGTTTCGGCCATATCATGCCTCTTCAGTGTTGGTTAGACACAACTATCCTTAGTAGGGTCGAACTCAGACTGACCGCATGGTAGTCTGATATCTTATCCCTCGCCCCATGACATCTGATGCGGGGACTGGTGTTTTTAAACTATTAAGAACATAGGAATGTATGTATCTTTCGGTCACTGAGAGATCAAATTTTCGGAGAAATGACCATTGCTTATTTGCTTTAGTAGTGAAAGTTAATTTGGAGAGAGCAGAGAGAGAGAGAGAGAGAGAGAGAGAAGAGAGGAGAGAGAGAGAGAGAGAGAGAGAGATTGGTCTGATGACCCCATAGAATCTGAGAGCCACTAGATTCCGTCTCGCATTTCCTGAATAAGAAAAACATATGATCTTATCACGATATTGAGCACCCTTTGATTTGTAAATTTAGTAATATATATAAATACACACACCACACACACACACACACATTTAATATATATATATTATATATATATAATATATATATTATATATATATATATCTTTAAGATTCCCTTCATTTGTAAAACCTGTCTGATATGGCGAGACTCATTTGAGTTTCTGGTGCCGAACGAATATCATAACAGCGATGCGGCGGTTTTGTTAAGTTTTTCTTTCTTTTAAAATTTTAAATATTGCTCGGTATATAATTAAATTTTATTGATTACACTGTTTACAAAAAAATTTTTTGTCCGAGGCAAGAATGTGAATATGTGTTTTTTTACTAATTTCGGTGTGCTGAATTCAATTTATAAACAGTTTTGCTCTATCACTCTAGTTTTCTGTCTTTTAAATAGTCTCATTTTAGTATATACAGAGTATATACGTGCTTATTTCAACAGTTGCAGCAGCTTATTACAGATAAAACAGGATAGATAAAGAACATTGACGGAATAAATATACTTGGATGACACAATGTACACAATTCATAGTACCGTAGACAGTTAGAAATGTGTTTTCTTAGATGATTACCAGTGTTGTTGCCTCCGGGATGTCACGCAAGAGCATCCAGTAGAAGTCTCCCATCATATAATATGCGTCGTTGGAAACAATAAAATATGCGTCGTTGGAAATTGTAATACAAATATATACCCAAAAGATTGTGTAATACAATTGCCGAGGGACACCTTCCTCCTGCACTGCGAGGGACAACCTCCTGTGCTGACTGCCATGCACTACTGGCTGTTGATTGAGACGTGTTGTCTACGTTTAACTGCCAAAATCAGTCTTGATATATAGCTATATATATAATGTAATGCTGACACTTATTTAATGCATAATAACTTTTTAAAAAGACATAAGTCACACAATATTATAACTTAACCCTGAATGCATATACGCCTTTATCTACAGTATGTGTACAAAATGTACAGTATGCATATCTAAAAACTAGAGGTGATGAGTAAAAACGGATTTCAAATCTGAATTCAGCACCCCAAAATAAGGTTAAAATAGTTAGTTTTGTGCTTGCCTCAATTTTATGTAAATCAGTGCTCTTCCAGTATGTGATTATACATTGACCTCTCTTAGGGATTTAGAAAAATCTTTGTATGAATATTTGTTTGCACCTAACAGAACATACAGTATTGTTGTACAATAAGATTTCAATGACCCCAAAAATAGAATCATCACTTTACGTACTAGTTAATTTGGATTATATATATATTATATATATATATATATATATATAATATATATATATATATATATATATATATATAGTTAAGAATTAATGGAAAAAATGAATGAATGAATGAATGGAATAAATGAAAAAAAATTCTTATCCAAAGGACCTCTCTTAAAAGAAAAAAAAATAAGAGAGCCTTCTTCATTTTTACTGGAATCTTTATTGAAACATTAAATTAATCTAATTATTATATAAGATATTAAAGAGGATAAAATAGGTATCTTACTTTTGGGACATTGTGTTGAGTAAAAAATCATTTTTTTATTCTATCTAACTTTGTTTGTTCTACTTCCGGTATAATTTGCAACAATGTATACCTTTTGAATTTAAGATAAAAACGGTTAACTGTTGAAAAGAAAATTGATAGAAATATATATATATACTTCAGTATAGATTAAATTTATACTCATTATTTGTCAACATATGTTTTGACTAAAATTCGTTTGTACACAGTATTCTATTTAAAATTATTTCAAATATAAAATAAGATAAAAGGATAGAAAACAAAATATCTTGAATGCAAGCAGAAGGACATCTTCAGGATGACTTTCTGTTTGCATGACAAATAAAAATAATAAATTTCCTTCATAACAAAGCATATATTTTTTCTTCGAAATTTATTTTCAGCACAACTAGCGGATTCATTTTAAATCTCTCTCTCTCTCTCTCTCTCTCTCTCTCCTCTCTCTCTCTCTCTCTCT
>CM042159.1:23539303-23561803 GCA_023376005.1 Doryteuthis pealeii | reverse complement strand
ATACTCAGTCCAGATTTCCCAAACTTTTCCCTCCCTCTCTCATGCTTGTCCCTGTTAAAACTCACTGACCAATCAGAAGCCACCGCGTCAGTCATTTCCACTATTACATAAAATAATTTTTTTAAATCTTGGGTTCTTACACATTTCATTATTTTACAGTTATATTCAAGTGCGTTTTCTGGATTGAAACTAATTCATTTAAGCTAGACAGAAATCAGAAGAATCGAGTTTAATGTTTCCCTCGAGCGGTCTCATCACCAGTCATCTCAAAGAGAAGCCATTATACTAAGTTGCTACTTTTAAGAGTACGAATTGAAATGTGATATGATATGATCAATGTTGCACTCCATAAAAGGGGCAACTTGATTTCGATGAGAAAATAAAAACAAAAACAAAACAAAAAATAACAAAAGAGATTAAGATTTTTATTAGAATTTTTTTTAAATTATGGTGAGCGTATCAAGAAATGAATTCTCCTATGAAAAAAACAAATGTAGAATTCTATTTCCTATTCTAAAAAAGAAAATCTGTGCCTTCATTTAAGCGGGAAACTCTGGGGAGTTCAAAATTTAATTTCGTAAACATTGCACGAGCAAGATGAAATATCGTGAAGATAAAAAAATAAATAAATATGGAAGGAAAACAGACATTGAAATACCTGAGCAAGTTTTATTCTGAGAAAAGAGAAGTTGTTTTTTTCCCCCTCTGAATCAATAAGGTGTGAATAATGTTGATCTACGGGATACAAAGGGATTTTAAAGGTAGAGGCATTTTTGTTAAAACAAAATAGAGATAGAGGGAAAATGAGAGAGGGGGAGATAGCGGGATACGGTTATACACTCAAAGAAAAAAACGAATAGAATAAGAAAATAAAGACAATAAGAAATATTATAAAGAAAAAAAAATAAGACTGAAATAAACTGAACTGAAAAACGGAGGAAATAGACTAAGAAAAAAAGAAAAAGTTAAAACGAAAAGAAAAAGATTACTGAAAGAAAGAAAGAAAGAAAGAAAGAAAGAAAGAAAGAAAGAAGGAAAAGAAAAAGAAACGAACCGAATCAAATTAAATGAATGAAATAAGAAATGAAAGAAAAGAGGGAAAGTAAAAAAAGAATTCAAGAAATGAACAAATATAATTGAATCAAGAAAAAGCAAAAACAGTATAAATAAAGATAGAAAGAAAGAAAGTCAGAAAGAATGAAAGAAATAAGAAGAGAGAGAGAGAGAGAGAGAGAAGAGAGAGAGAGAGAGAGAAAGAGAGGAGAGAGGAAAGAGGAAAGAGAAAAGGATAGTTAGACATTAAAAGAGAAAAAAAAAACAAATAGAATAAAAAAGAAAATAAGGACTATATAAACTATTATAAAGAAAAAATGTAAGAAGGAAATAAACTGAACTAAAAAAAGGAAAAATAGACTAAGAAAAAAATAAAAAGGTAAATGAAAGAAAAAGAAAGAAATCGAATCAAATTAAATGCATGAAATAAAAAATAAAACAAAGATAGAAAGAAAGAAAGTCAGAAAAATGACAGAAAAGAAGAGAGAGGGGGGAGAGAGAAAAGGATACAGTTATACGCTTAATGAAAAAACAAATAAAATATGAGAGAAAATAAAGACAATATAAAATATTATACAAGAAAACAAAGTACGAATGAAATAAACTGAACTGAAAAAAAGAAAGAATAAACTAAGAAAAAAAAAGAAAAAGGTAAAAAAGAAAAGAAAAAGATAAATCAAAGAAAGAAAAAAAGAAAGAAATAAAAAGAAATAAATCGAATCAAATGAAAGGAATGAAATAAGAAATAAAGCAAAGGAAGGAAAGTAAAGAAAGAATTCAAGAAATATAAGAAAGATAATTAAAACAACAAAAATTATAACATGATGGTGAGTCAAAACGTAATGCCATTTTGCGTAGGACAGGTAAAATTACTAACACAGGAACATCTATCATACATCAAAATGAAGCTGGTCCACTGTGAATCACATCTCTCCTTCTCCATATAGGCATGTCAAAATGTAATGCCATTTTCTTTAGGATAGGTATATCTGCCAACACAGGAACACGTATCTTACATCAAAATGAAATGTGGATCACATCCCTACTTCTCCACATAGGCGAGTCAAAATGTAATGCCATTTTCTTTAGAATAGGTATATCTGCCAACACAGGAACATGTATCTTACATCAAAATGAAATGTGGATCACATCCCTACTTCTCCACATAGGCGAGTCAAAATGCAATGCCATTTTCTTTAGGATAGGTATAATTACCAACAGAGGAACATGTATCTTACATCAAAATGAAACTGCCCCTCTGTGGATTACATGCCTGCTTCTCCACATAGTCACCGTTTCTCTCAATAGCAATGTTCCACTGGCGAGAGCATGTAACCCTGTCCTGTAAAATTCTGTTGTCTCTTCTTTGAGCCACTTCTTAACTACAGGTTTCACTTTTACATCACTGGAATAATGCCTTCCACTCAAACTCTCTTTCTTGGGATTGAAGAGATGATAGTCACGTCAAGCTTTGGACAAATAATTTTGGAAGTTGTGTTGTTGTGTGTATATTGTCTGGAGGTGTTTGTAGCTAAAAAGTTAAAGAAAAATGTTGTAGTTCAGGGACGGGTTAGCTCAGTCGGTACAGCGTTCAGGTAGAAACCACAAGGTTCCTAGTTCGATACCGGCCCTCGCCAACTCAGCGTATGAGTAGCACAGGAATCTGTGCGGTAAAGTAAAGAGTTGATGGTAGGTGTGACGCTCATCCAACAGACGCCAAAAAACAATCTCCTTGGTCTTGCGCTACTGAAAAGGGTATAAACCTCCTCGCTAATTGGCTGATACAAACTTTAGGCCACTCTGGCAACTTTCCTTGCTCTAGCACTAGTGAAAAGAGTATAGACTCCCTGGCTGATTGGCTGATACCAACGTTAGGCCACCCCGACGACTTTACTTTTCTTTTTACTTATATCTAAATAAAGTTTGTGTTTGTGTGGGTGTAATTTCGAAATCCCTTTTGATTGCTTATTTGGATTGTAGTAAATTTATTAAATGAGGTGTTTTTGGTTATTTTTGGGAGTAGTATCTGTATCCCTTTAAGAAACCGACATAAGAGTTAAGTCTATGTTTGTGATATATATATATATATATATATATATATATATATATATATATATATAGTTTAGGAGAGAGGGATAACTCTGAATTCAAAATTCTTGGGGTTGGTCGTTGATTGAGGTTGTGGCAACCCTTGATACACCAATTCTTCCTATCGACTGTGTCAAAAAGTGTGGATAGTAAAAACACAAGCCTTCACTACTATAAGCAAATCCCTGTGTGGACGTTCACTGTATGAACACTCATACGTCGAAATCGACGGGAGAGTCCATCATCATCATCATATATATATATATATATATATATATATATATATATATATATATAGTCACCGACTCTCCACAATAGGAATATTCCACCTTCGAATAAAATCATGTATCCCTACCCGTAAAAGTGTATTGACTGTTCTTTGAGCCACTTCTTCACTACAGATTTCACTTTCACGTCACTGGAATAATGTTTGCCTCTCAAACCCTCTTTCTTGGGTCCGAAGAGATGATAGTCTGAAGACGCTAGATCTGTTGAGTAATGAGGATGCGTTATTACTTCTTCTGTTATAATATATATATATATATATATATATATATATATCTTATTATAATGGAGATTGTGTGTTTTTCTGTCTGTAACCGAAACTATATTACTACTCAAGTCACAATTCCCTTAATTATTTACGTCAAATTCTCCATGATTTCATTCTTTTAAACCTTCAGTTATTAATAAAAATTGTTTTATATTATTAATACTGTTGACCATATCTACGTACTAATAACATGCAATTGTATTTATATATACAACAAAATAGCGGTTTACAGTTTGAACGAGAAGGCTGATTTGCATATTGATATTTAAAATTGTATTTTAATAAATATGTGCTTGGTATTATTGATTTCTAATTGTTTGGTTTTATCTTAAGAAATATAAACAAAAATCTCGTGGATAAATCTTAAAAGAAATTTATTTACAAGAAGAAATAACTGTAATATTATCCTTTACTTCCCATTTTAACTAAATAGTTAAATTGGGAAAATTTACCAATGAAACAGGGGAGTAATGGAAAATGATGGAATAATTAGTTTCAAAGTTGTTCTATTTTTCGATTATACCCCCTCTGTTGCAGATCTTTTTATCTGCATTCTTATTCAGTTTCATTAGCCTTTCTAATTTAATATGATATTTTATTATATCAAAACTTAAATACTTGCACCCGGAGGGTGCATATATTTGCTAGTATATATAATAATAATAATAATAAGAGTGCATGTGGTGGGGTGCGCGCTGATTAATGTAAAACCATACAACTTGCATTGTTTTTTCGTCCTACAAAATACATTTTCGTTAAAAACGCGACTGCTTCTTATTCATATTTTTTTTTCAAAAAGGCTTGTTTTTAGACTTATGTTTTTTTTTAATCATAATAAAAAAATCAACGATTGGAACCTCCAGCTGGATATTACTCCTTTTTTCTTTGTCTTTGCCTCCTCTCTCTCTCTCTCTCTCTCTCTCTCTCTCTCTCTCTCTCTCTCTCTGTGTGTGTGTGTGTGTGTGTGTGTATATATATATATATATATATATATATACATATATATATATATATATATATATTTGTGTGTGTGTGTGTGTCTGTGTCTGTGTGCGTGTGCGTTTTAGTGTGGAATGTAAAAAAATAGATACAACTTTTATTGTGCCCCCCTACAGTGCTGAATATCTGAGATCGAACCACTATAAAACCGAATGCTCGAGGATTAAAATCTCTTTTTTAAAGAACCATCTAAACTAAACTTTTTTGATACAAGCATCTGCCGATCGAATTTCACATTGTAAACTGACAATCATGCTAAAGGGTTTGTAACGATTGAGACTTTTAACGTTTTTGAATGTTTACTTTAAAAGATTTTAAAAAGCGATTTAAATCATCATTTGGCATTCGATTTTATATGTATATATGCTCCCAACTTCTTGTTGGTTGAGCTCTCTGGGGTAAAATTGGATATTCGGCCGCGAAATAAGCTTAAATGGCAAGGCTCTTCTATAAAGCGATTGAGCTCTCTAGCGACTGTAACATATATACCTGTGTGTGTATTTCTCAGTTAAAATATACCCCTTGCCTGCAGGTGTCCAAGTGGTTAGACGTCTGACTGATGAATAATCAGTCGGATTTCTATCCCGGTAGGAAATAGCCTTTAGTTTTCAACCATGTTTATAATAATTATATGCAGCCCCGCCCGGTTTCGACCGGGGTTCCGGTGAGCTTCGGCCGCTGGACCGGTTATGTTGTAATAATAGCGTCGATCCCAGGGGACCATCCCCCAGACAACACCTGCCCCCTTGATTTAAAGGGGCAGGGCTGGGTTTATTGCCCAGCGCCTGAGGCGCCCCCATTGAGGGGGAATGCCGACGGGATCGACGCAATTTTTCACCCGCCACCCCACGAGTCTCGGCTTGTGGGTGGTCCTACATAAATAGGGCCTTGTGCCTGACCTGTACAAGTGGGGTACGTGGAAAATATCATGTTTATAATAATTATATCTACTTCTTTGATTTCTTTAATTAGAAAAATGTAGGGCAGAAATAACGGGACATAATCTTGTGTTAGATAATTGGTTGACTAGACCCTGTAGTTAGTTTGAAATAGGTTTGTTGGAGTTAAAAGCGTAGGCGGGTAGATTTCCGTTGGATGACCCCAACTGACCCCTAGAGAGGCGTGAATCTCGCGCGCTATGCAAAAAACGTAACTAGTTAGATTTAGTTTCAACCTCAGATTGAAGCAGAGAGAACATGCATCTCTGCTGGGATTGTTATCTCCCTGGGCGGAAGAACATGGGCTAGAGGAATAAACTTTGATCATGGAAAAAATGTCTTGTGGTTTAATTAATTGCATGACTAAAACGTTAGCCCTTAGAAGAAGCCCTTAGAAAAAGCACTTGGAAGACTAGACAACAAAATGTCGAAATGAGGAAACAAGTAACTCTCTCTCTCTCTCTCTCTCTCTCTCTCTCTCTCCTCTCTCTCTCTCTCTCTCTCTTGCTTTTATTTTATCTATTCATTTATTTCTCTCTCACACACAGACACTCTCTCTTTCTCGCACACACTTACCCCCCCTCTCCCCACTCTCCCTTCCCTCTCTCCCTCTCTCCCCCCTCTCTCTCTCTCTCTCTCTCTCTCTGCTTTTATTTTATCTATTCATTTATTTCTCTCTCACACACAGACACTCTCTCTTCCTCGCACACACTTACCCTCCTCTCCTCCCCTCTCTCTCTTTCTCTCTCTCTTTCTCTCTCCCTCTATTCTCTCTCTCTCTCTCTCTCTCTCTCTCTCTCTCTCTCTCTCTCTGTCTGCTTTTATTTTATCTATTTATTTATTTCTCTCTCACACACATACACTCTCTCTTTCTCGCACACACTTTTCCCCCTCTCCATCTCTCTCTCTCTCTCACCCGAGTCTCCTCTCTCGATTATAGACCCGATGTTGGGTATATATGGCTATACAACACTTGTTGACTTCATTATTACTTTTGTTTCACAATGTATTTTTAGTGATTTTTCTTTCCAACTGTTTATTATTGTAATTTTAGCAATGGACTCACCTCTCTTTCTTACCGTCCATTACAATAACTATTCCCTTATTGAGATCTTTAAATTGGCTAGTTCTCCTCTGGTTATCAACGATCTTTCAACTATTAATATCTTTATCTGAATTTTCACAACTGGTCATATCTGATTGTATTCACTGAGGTCAACGTCTGTTCTAAACTCCAATCCAATTCCTCCCTATTCTTTCCAAATCCAAAAGTACTTATGTCTAGAAAAGTTTCCATTCTACGGATTTCAGTTCTAATCTTATTGTAAGTCTATTCGAGACTCGTCCAACTCACATTTGACACCTAAATATTCCACAATCTCTTTGATATTCTGAAAAGGTCCAACTATTTTTATTTCTGTTTCAATCTCTTGTCTTCGGGGATTATTTCATCCATTAACTGATTGGTTTGCGTTGTTTTCAAAATAACCTAAATGCGGAGATGCTGATATGCACGCGTCTTGCGTCCCCGACGCACAAAAATCTAAAAGGACGCAGAAAAATCGTATCCATGCATCCCAGTGATTTTCTTTTTTCTACCTTCACTATTTCAATAGTTTCTTAGAAACGAATTAAACAGGAGAGTTAGGCTAGAGGGGCGGTCGGAGAGGCCCCCTCTGATCAATCGGCTGGTCACGTCAAGCCCTAGCACCTATATGATTTTCCCAACCCTATTGCCCTTATGGCAAGCCCCAACCCCTTTTTATCATATGGATGCTAGAAGGCGGTGACTGAGGGTCTACATGTCCTGGGGATAACGTTAAACTCTATCTGATGGTGAGGTTCCAGTTTTGGAGGTTTGGGGAATGTGGAGCACCCCTTCATTGCCATTGCTCCCTGGTCCACTTTGGCCCGGAGTGGTAGTACCTGTTAGGGTCCCATCTATGGGTTAAATAGAAAAATGTATTTATAAAAAAAAATTGTATTATCCATTAAGAATTGATTTATTTGAAAACTTTATCGGCATTAAATGACCCACTGAGGTTGATATGCCGTAAAACAAAACAAACCAAACCAATCTAAACAGGAGAGGTTTCAAGGTAGGAGTTAGACAGCTTTAGTTAGGACCCATTAATTTTCCCGGGAACTCACTCAAAATGAATATGTGCGTCCTAGGACGCACTAAATCTAAAATCTATCAGCATTACTGTAAATACATAATGTGTAGACACCTTGCCGTGTGAAGACAAAATTTATAGCATGTAAATGTATATGTTGTTATTATTTCTTCTGTTATATATATATATATATATATATATATAATATATATATATATATATTGTATTTACCTCGTACCCCACTTGTACGGGTTAGGCACAAGGCCCTATTAACGTGGGACCACCCACAAACTTATGGCTGGCAGGTGGAAAAATTGCGTCGATCCTGTCGGCATTCCCCCTCAAGGGGCGCCTCAGGCGCTGGGCAATAAACCCAGCCCCTGCCATCAAATCGAGGGACAGGTATTGCCTGGGGGTATAGGCCCCTAGGATCGACGCTATTAACTTGTATACTAATATATATATTATATATATATATATATATATATATATTATATACGAGGGATGAGTCAAAAAAGTAATGCCATGTTGTTTAGGACAGGTATTATTACCAACACAGTAACATATATCATACATGAAAATAAAGCTGGTACTCTGTGAATCACATCCCTACCTCTCCATATAGTCACCGACTCTACACAATAGCAATATTCCACCTTCGAATAAAATCATGTATCCCTACCCGTAAAAGTTTATTGACTGTTCTTTGAGCCACTTCTCATACAGATTTCACTTTCACGTCACTGGAATAATGTTTGCCTCTCAAACCCTCTTTCTTGGGTCCGAAGTGATGATAGTCTGAAGACGCTAGATCTGTTGAGTAATGAGGATGCGTTATTACTTCTTCTTGTTATAATATATATATATTATATATATTATATATATATATATATATATTATATATATAATAATAATAATAATAAATAATAATAATAATATAATAATATTGTGTTGCCCTAAAAGTATGACCGTTATCGTCTTGCAACACTGTTATTAATAAGGCCTTTCAAATCATCCAAGGTGAAAATACAAAATGTAAATCCTGATTATCTGGTGCTTCTTGTCCGCCGAATTCTTATTTCTCATGAGTGCCGAAACCTCAACTAGATAATGGACCATTACGTTTTTATTTGGAGGAAAGAAAGGTAAGAAAATGACATGCTCCACAGTAAAAAATATGATAAGAAAGAAAGAGTAGGGGAAAGTTAATGAGAGGGCGTGAGTGCGCGGAAGCGATAACGCTAATCTGTTTCCATCAAACATAATGAAAAGATGAAAACAAGGAAAGAAAAAAAGAGTGAGAGAGAGAGAGAGAGAGAAAGAGAGAGAGAGAGAGAGTTAAATCAAAATCATCATACTTTTTACATATTGAATTATCTTAAGTACATATATCAAACGTTGTAATAATCAAATTATCATACTGTGGTATATCTACTGGTCCCGCTAATAACATGTAAATATTGTCATTAATTCTGTTGTAATAATATTATGAATATCATACTTATTAGAAACACATTTTTACTCCTTTAATGAATTTGATAATTTCATGATTTATGGTTCAAACTCTCCGACATTTAAATTTTAACTTCCACCTCCTCAAGCAATATCTTTCAAAAATTTATTTTTACATTTTTTTTTATTTTGCTAGTATGTATAAGAAATAATAATTCTATAATATTCTAAATAAAAGAGAATTTTATAAGAAATGATATATTTTATATTATATGTATAAGAAATAATAATTCTATAATATGTATAGAAATAACCAACTCAAATTGCACCATAGGATCTTATATATATAGACCAGATGAGTTAGTGTGGAATGATTCTATTCAGAACCTCTTTATCCTCTATATATGTATTACATTTTTTTCTTCCACATTATGAAGATTCCTCATAGTCCACTGGAGAGCTCAATGCATGAATGATTTTACATTAATACAAAGTAATATTTGTAAATTTGAAATAGGAAAAAAAATCAAAATATGGCATTAAACTGCACGCAAAAAGTATAAATTTACCAATATGCGACACATGTTCCATTTCTTTAGCGGAGTTGAACAGGTTTCAGCTCAAAGTTTTATTTCCCCAAGATTGGTTGCTTAACCAAGTTTAAAGAGTCCAGTTCGAGATAAAAATATGAATATAAACGTGCAAGGAAACGAATCGTCTGATGTCTAGGCATAAAATGATAAAATAAAATGTTAAAATCAATCATACGTCATTCAAGGGTTCGCCATAGTGTTACAAATTTATGGCCATTTTTAGGCTGCAAGTGAAAGCACTTTACAGTGGAGATCCTTGGTGTTCCTAAATATTAGGTAGAATCCTTTGGTTGTTATTCGGTGTTCCTTACTGTTTGGTAGAATCCTTCGGTTGCGCCTCGATGTTCCTTAGTGTTTGGTAGAATCCTTCGGTTGTTCCTCGATGTTCCTTACTGTTTGGTAGAATCCTTCGGTTGCTCCTCGATGTTCCTTAGTGTTTGGTAGAATCCTTCGGTTGCTCCTCGATGTTCCTTAGTGCTTGGTAGAATCCTTCGGTTGTTCCTCGGTGTTCCTTAGTGTTCGGTAGAATCCTTTGGTTGTTCCTCGGTTTTACTTAGTGTTCGGTAGAATCCTTTGGTTGTTCCTTGGTCTTCCTTAGTGTTGGGTAGAATCCTTTGGTTTCTTCCTCGGTGTTCCTTAGCGTTGGCTAGAACCATTTGGTTGTTCCTCGATGTTCCTTAGTGTTGAACGGCTTTTAAGATCAAAGATTAAATAGTTATCTAACCACGTATTCTTGCCGTTTATTTGGCTGGCTTTAATCCACGAGCCGACACAGAGTCTATAATTTTAAGTAGTGGACTTCAGCACACCTTACAACTCAAAATATTCCAACACCTATCTTCTCCAAGCATGTATTGTTTCGTCTCACTCGGATGATTGTGTGATAGGGGCAAGTGCCGTACAGCTACTTTCTGTGGAGTGTTGATTTCACGATGAAACAGACATTATTCTATTGACATAAATTATTAGTATCTTCCTATTTGACACCAGTTGATTCGCTTGAAATTAAGAATAACTTCTAAAATCTTTTTCTTTGCATCCATCGATAAACCGATGCATTGGTCTGAGTGGACATTTTTTAACTCCTTCCTCATGTTCTAATTCACCCAATCTCATTTTAATGTTTGGCACACACGTTCCCAAACTTCTCACTTTTATGAACGACCATTAACTTAAGTTTAAAACTTTTCTCAGCTTGAGTGCAAATCTTACCGTTTTCTATCTATTTTTTATTTACTCATTGTATCGTGTGTCCTTCGACCCAGAACATTTACATCTAGCCACCCATTATTCTGGTTCCTGGCTATCATATCCGGTTTTCTTTTTCTGGACAGAATTGGTCACTTGATGTCAACCCACTGAGTTCCCAAGTACTCATATTTTCATTTTTTTATCGTGAACATAATTCCTTGTTTATATTACAGCCTTCATCAGCCCTGTCGTCTGGGATTTTAGAAATCGACGACTTGCACCTCGTTGTAGAAGGTTAAGCATCCCCTTCAATGAGCGCCCTGTTTGCCTGTGTCGTTGGCGACCGGTGATGCGTAAAGATGCGAATCTGCGTGTTACGTAGGTTACGTTTATTTTTTCCCTTTTAAAAATATAAAACTTTCCATCTATGCGAAAGTGTTCTGTACTGTTGTGAGTTTTAAGGTTCAAGATAAGAACAAAAACGACGGGTAACAAATGTAGGAAAATGTATTAACAGAAAGTAGACAAATACAATACAGAAAGTTGGGAAATTACGTCCGACAAATAGAATTGTGAGCTGACTCGCATTGGCTTACTCTCAAGCCACAATCTGTCCCTGTTACTTATAGTAACCCGTCGGCGCATTCCTTAGTCTTATAGGGTGTAGTTCTATAACATTACTATATGAATACTATATAAAAAAAATTTGATCTTTATTGTACCATTGTTGAGAAATAGCATCAAAGATCGTCGGCTTAAAATTCACAAAAAATCCTTTTTTTTACAACATTTTAGCCTAAAAAATTGGTGTGGTGGTGATGGGGGGGCACATTTTTTAATTTGAATTCTGTTTATGATGTTTAATTCGTTTCATTTTGATAAATAAATATTTGCTGATTTTAGATATAAAAACGGTAAATGTTCTAACCAATTTCTAGTCAAATGCTAAATGTTTTTTAAAAAAGTAAAAAATCAACCTACCCTACCCTACAGTCAATGAAATGGAACATTCCACTTTGACCCTTACTTAGGCAAGACGGTGTTTCGGAGATCCTGTTGCGTAGCGCCTTCTTTACGGTACTAAATCGTATATGTTATATACTGGCATCAAATTCTATATATGTTATATAGCGGCTTCTTCAAACTCACGCTGCTAAATCGGCGTACGTATCGTAGCGGGTATCGTCACTAACCCTAGACGATATATGAAATATCGCTTAATGAAAACACAAGTCATCTGTATGTAATAGGAGATTGACTTTTTATTTAATTCCCTCGTGGTGCGTGTGAGTGGCGAGCGTTGACAATGTGAACTACTGCTGCTGGCTGGCGATCGGGAGGTGCAAGGGTGGGCGCGCCTCAGCGATTGACTGCAAGCTTCGGTCACTCCGTTCGCCGTCTCCTCCTCACTGGGGTCTGTTCGCTACTGACTGTTCTTTTATATATCTCAAACGCCTACGCATTTTCTTTGTTCGCTCCCACCAGGAAAAAGTCCTTTTGTCGTTCTCCCCTCTGTTTAATCAACAGGAAATTTCTATTTCTATTTGTACAATATACAACAATCCATCCTCCGTTCAATCGACTGGTCATGTCCAAACCCTAGTACCTATATCATATACCGACTCTATTGCCCTTATGGCAAGTCCCAACCCTTGTTATCATTTATGTTCTAGCAGGCGTTGGCTATGGGTTAAATAGAAGAAAATATGTTTTTAAAAAAAAATTAGTTAAAAGAAATTAATACCCATCAAGCATAAATAGAACAAAACGTCTTCGTCTTAAAATAACCCCACAAGGGTTAACATGCCCTAAAATCCCACAAACCAAACTAAACCAGACATTCACATGAGTTGGGAGTAACACAAGCTCAATTTGTAAGCAGAGTTTAACAGATTTGAATTCAGAAGTTTACTTCTCCTAGACTGGTTGCCATACTATAGTTAAAGAGCCCGGTCTGTCTTATTATCTAAATACTTACTTGTTAACTTTTCTGCTTTCTACTGCTGCTAATTTGGCCGCCATCTTCTCAGGGCTGATCCAGTATCTAGTTTCTCCATTTTGATTCTATTTCTTGTTGGGCTGGCCATCTCTTGTTTTAATAACTTAGCAAGACTTTGATGTTTTTCTTAATTTTTTATTAAACAACCTCTGCCCATATTCAACCGCGCGGTGAGGTGCGACTCTTAAGAGGCATCCTCTCTCGTCGACTGACTGGTATCAATTAAACTAAATTCCCTCACGCCTCTAATGGTGCACTTTCGGAAGGTCAAGCGGAATGTACCCGTCAATAACCGTCGAGGTAATTTTCCACTCAACCCCCGTTATTTTGAATCTAACGAACTCTGATTCAAGAATATTCTAACTACAGTACGTACACAATTCATAAGCTACCTATTAATTATGGAACTGTTGAAATATTTCCCCACCTGGATTTATAGACTAGACAAGGTCACGTGGTTTACTTCTCCGGCCAATCAACAACCATAATGCGTGGCTGATTCACTACTTAAACACTGATACTTGCCACAGCTCAGTTGCAATCACTGAGGAGGAACTTACGACCATTGACGAAGAAACTAAGATCTCTTTACCAGAAGAACCAAAGGATTCATTATCAGAGGACTACCAAGGACCCAATTCCATTGGACAAGCACTCTGGCTTAAGGCCTACAGGATGGCCAAACAGATTGTAACACCGTCAATAACCGTCAAGGCAATTTTCCACTCAACCCCCGTTATTTTGAATCTAACGAACTCTGATTCAAGAATATTCTAACTACAGTACGTATACAATTCATAAGCTACCTATTAATTATGTAACACTATGTGAAATGCAATAATACACCTTCATATGAGTAGGATCTTAGACAAGGTCAATTTGTAAGCAGGGGTTGACACATTTTTAACTGCTTCTCTTTCTTCTAAGGTTTTGTCTTTACTTTTTTGTATTTCTTTCTTTCTTAAAGGCACATAAGTCTATAATATGTTCTTTTTTTAAATCTGTCTTTTTTTCTTAAAGGCACATAAGTCTATACCATGTTCTTTTTTAAATCTTTCTTTCATTCTTCATGATAGTATTCTCCGCTGTTGGTTATTTACTTATTCATTTATTTCATATCAGTACATATATTTGATCACCCTGTTGGCTGGGGCTGAAGAATACGCCAACTGCACCTCTGTGGAGGGGTGAGAACTCCCCAAATGGCGTGGGTGGCGATTCGTGATGATCAATCGGGTGGCGACTCGTGATGCTTAAGGACGGTATCCGGGTAGATGAGCAGTCTATGACATGCAATGCTCCACTTAGGTCCTTAATTAGGCTAAACGGGCGGTCACAGAGACCCCCTCTGATCAATAGGCTGGTCACGTCAAGCTCTAGCACCTATATGATTGTCCCGACCCTATTGCCCTTATGGCAAGGGCCGACACTTTTTACCATATATGTGCTAGAAGGCCGTATCTGAGGGTCCTAATGTCCTGTGAATGACGTTAAACTCTATCTGATGGTGAGGTTCCAGCTCTGGAGTTCTGGGGATTTTGGATCGCACCTTTATCTCCATTACTCCCAGGTCCACTCTGAACCGGAGTGGTAGTAACTGTTAGGGTCCCATCTATGGGTTAAATGGATAAATGTGTTTATAAAAAAATTGAGTATCCATTAAGAATGAATTTATTTCAAAACTTTGTCGGAATTTAATAACCCACCGAGGTTTTATATGCCGTAAAACAAACCAAAGCAATCATATCTGAGCCTTTCTTTTCTAAGTTCATTTAGTCGTTCTTTCTTTCTTTCTGCCACATTAGTCCTGATACCATGCTTCTCTCTTTGTCTTAGGTTCTTTCTTTCTCTCTTTATTTTTTCGCATTAATACATTATATATATATATATATATATATATATATATATATATATATATATATATATATATATATAAGTAAAGAATAACAAAAGACTTAGAAATTTAGCGTTATAGTCTATTTCAGGCAGCTTAGACAAATTGTCTAACTCTCCCGACTCATCAGATGCGAATCTGATGAGTCGGGAGAGTTAGACAATTTGTCTAAGCTCCTGAAATAGACTATATACTAAATCCCTAAGTCTTTTGTTATTTCTTTACTTATATATTTGCTTTTGACTCTAACATTAAGAGCACACATTGAGCTCTCAAACTGCGACAGGTATTTAAAAAAACTCTTGTGTCGTAAGGAAGATTTCTTCTCTGGACTTTTGGATTATATATTTAAATATATATATATATATATGTGTGTGTGTGTGTGTGTGTGTGTATGTGTGTGTATCTTCTCTCTAGTTTCAGTCATTCCTTCATTCATTATTTCTTCATTTCACATTAGTACATACCATACAATTAAAACCGCTTGTTATTACCAAACTTAACAGCATTAATATTTTGCGACCAAAAATGTGAATAATTAGCAACCCTGAAATCTGAATATGTATACTCTTGCAATTCGAGAATCAGAATTAACAGAGAAATAATAGGATGAATCACAACGCCCGCTCACACCCTTTATCTGTCTTTCCTCTACTCTCTTTCTTTCTTTTTTTTTTCTCTATTATCACACTCTTTTCTGCGTTGCATGTCCTTGTTCTTCCCTTTCTTTCTTTCTTTATAATAAAAATGGAATGGTCCATTATTTAGCTGAGATACGGTACTCATAAGAAATAAGAATTCGATAAAATAAGGTACACTAGATAATCAGGATAGGGGAAAAGGTTTACTAAACAATGCTATTAGATCAGCTGGGTAATTAGCAATTTGCTTGGTTCAGTTAACAAGTCTATGAGATGTCCCTATTTCTCTCTTCCTAGATTTTGTCAGACCTCATCAATAAAGACGCTGGTGATTCGGATCTCATTATTTAGGTACCACCAGACATATACAATGTTCTTTTTATTTTATTAACACATGTTGTAATTGTATTTCTAGTAACAGTGTTGCAATACTGTAGAGTTTGGTAATAAATAATGACAAATAATGTCTTGATATAGAATAACAACATAAAAATGGGCATGTATCTAATATCTCGAGTACATGCGAAAGTTATACCGCCATTACTATGTAAGCAGGTGCTTCAGAATAATTATTTTGTTCAAATACGATGATAGTTTGTCTTCTATTCTATGTTAAAATACAATTATGCTCGAAAAATATATATACTAAACTTTACTTTTGCTGGCTCTAGACCAGGGGTACCTGACGAAGGATACTTGCACACCCTGGGGTGCAAGCATCATTCCAGGGTGTGTAAGAAGCGTCAGTTTAAATTTAGATTATTTTTTTCTTTTGTTATTAATATTTTTTTATATTTTCGTTTCTTTATTTCAGATTATTAGTTTTCACACCAGCATTAGCTGATGGTATTTCCATGGAGTCTAAGTGAAAACAAGTCTCTTCCGGTCTCCAGGACTCTTCTATGTATTCTGGCAGATTGTAGCAGTGCAGTATTCTGGATGGTCTCAATTCTTTCTCTGATTTCCAGATTTTCCGTTCCAAGTGCACCAACTAAAATTGGTATCACTTTGACTTTCATATTCCATAGCTTTTTCAGTTCTCTGGCAGGGTCTAGGTATTTATCCATCTTTTCATATTATTATTATTATTATTATTATTATTATTATTATTGTTTAAGTCATCCTTCTTTTTTATTATTTTTCTACATATTTTAAGCAAGTAACTGTTTTTTGTAAAGTTTATTCAAAAATTAATTTTGTCAGGAATTTGATTTCCATATTAAATTTTAGTCAGGATTTAACAAGTAATTCATATTAATGTCTGATTTTTGTTTACATATTATATATTAGAGTGAAATATATATGATTTTTTTTATAAAACTGCAGTATGGATTCTCATTTTATATTTTTGAACAAAAGTATAAATTGTAGGGGGGTGCGAGGTCAGAGCAAAACTCTTTTAAGGGGCGTAAGGTCAGAGAAAAAACTCTTTTAAGGGTGAGGGAAAAGAAAAAGGTTGGGAATCAGTGCTCTAGACCAAATTACAGAAAACGTGTTACATTCCGGTAGAGTAGAATTTAAAATAACGGTAATTATGAATTATGAAAAAAATGTAAAAAAATGACTATAACTGGATTCGCCGCTAAAAATGAACTCTTGCTCCACCTAGGATTTCAAGGTCTACGACTGGATTCTCTACTACAAGTACTCTCTTGTTCTAGTCGCCACATTTATTTATAGACTTTCCCAAAATCAGTAGCAGGCATGGACCAAAGAAGACAACATCGTTGGTATTTGACTTTAAATCAGTTGCTATATGGACTTAATACCAGAGGAATTCAAGTTGATTCTCGGCTAAAAGTAAGTAAAAAGGTAAAGTCGTCGGGGCGGCCTAATGTCGGTATCAGCCAAACAGCGAGGGAGTCTATCCCCTTTTCACTAGAGCTACACCAAGTAGATTATTTTAGCGTTTGGTGTGAAGGGTCACACCTACTATCAGCTCCTCACTTTACTGCACAGATACCTATGATTTCAAGGAATACATCAGACTTTCTACCACTAAGACTGCACTCTTTTCTAACATTGGATTTACTAATAGGAAACTTTGTTCCTACCTATGATTTCAAGGAATACAACAGACTTTCTACTACTCTTTTCTAACATTGGATTTACTAATAGGAAACTCTTTTTCTACCTATGATTTCAAGGAATATATCAGACTTTCTACTACAGAGACTGCACTCTTTTCAAACATTGGATTTATCAATAGGAAACTAAACACATAAGATGGCAACCAGAATCGTAAGATATCTAATGAAAATAGTTGAGCAAAATTCGGGATCAGTTTCTGACTTTGTCTTTTACTCGCTGGTTATTTACCCTTCATAATTAAATTTAAGCCTCCCACAAACCAGAATCCATCGAGTCTATCGTAGCATCATATCACCAAGTTTGACATTATATTTAGAGTTTTGTTCTTAATATAATTATGTATATTCCTAGCGCGTGTCCGTCTCCGTAACTCGTTTAATTGGTTTGATCAATATCTACGTTTTTAACTTCTGCAATTCCGCTACATCTTCATAATCGAACTGTACAATCTTTTCCTTTTAGTCGTATTCAGTTGACATGATTGTTATCATTGTTTTGCTATTTTACCTGTCTCTAAAATTCACTTTACTTAGGTGGTGTCTCTTTTTATTTAGATATTACGTACTTTAAATTTCTCCGTTTCAAGTTTTGTATTTCACCGTTGTTTTTTTTGTTTTTTTCAAATAGGAAAGCATCTGATATATGTATTAATAATTGTTTTTGTCTTTCATCTGTTTAATGTAGAATTACCACATTTATTACCTATTATTTTCTGTAACCTAGAAAAGGGAAAGGGGCATGTAATGATATACGAAAACACGGATAGGCTTAAGGAAGCTTTATCATACTTAGAATAATGTTACAGTTTACCTTGAGCTTATAAACTCTTATTAACACCAAAGAGTTCCCCAAAGGGCAGGTAATAATAAAATAGTGGAGGTAACTCTCAATTATTTTTTATGAGAGTTTTCAGTAACACAAAGAGTTTTCCAAAGGGAGGTAATAATAAATAGGGCGGTAACTCTCATTACTTATTTTGGGAGAGGTTTCAGTAACACCAAAAGAGTTCCCCAAGTGGGAGGTAATGATAAAATAGGGGAGGTAACTCTCAATTATTTATTTGGGAGGGTTGCAGTAACACCAAGAGTTCCCTAAAGGGGAGTATAATATAATAGGGGAGTACTCTCAATTATTTATTTGGAGGGTTTCAGTAACACAAAGAGTTCCTGAAGGGGAGGTAATATAAAGAATAGGGGAGGTAACTCTCAATTATTTTATGAGAGTTTCAGTAACACCAAAGAGTTCCCAAAGGGGAGGTAATAATAAATTGGGGGTAACTCTCAATTATTTTTATGAGAGTTTCAGTAACACCAAAGAAGTTTCCCCAAAGGGGGAGTAATGATAAAATAGCGGAGGTAACTCCAATTATTTATTTGGAGGGTTTCAGTAACACCAAAGAGTTCCCCAAAGTGGCAGGTAATGTAAAATCGGGGAACGTAACTCTAATTATTTATTTGGGAGAGTTTCAGTAACACAAAGAGTTCCCAAAAGGGTAGGTAATAATAAAATAGGGGAGGTAACTCTCAATTATTCATTTTGGAGAGTTTCAGTAACACCAAGAGTTCCCCAAAGGGGAGGTGATGATAAAATATGGGAGGTAGCTCTCAATTATTTATTTGGGAGGGTTTCAGTAACACCAAAGAGTTCCCCAAAGGAGAGGTAATAATGAAATAGTGGAGGTAACTCTCAATTATTTATTTGGGAGAGTTCCAGTAACAGCAAAGAGTTCCCCAAAGGGGAGGTAATGATAAAATAGGTGAGGTAACTCTCAATTACTATTTGGGAGAGTTTCAGTTACACGAAAGGGGAGGTAATAATTAAAATGGGGAGGAACTCTCAATTATTTATTTGGGAGGTTTCAGTAACACCAAAGAGTTCCCCCAAAGGGGAGGTAATGATAAAATAGGGGAGGTAACTCTCAATTATTTATTTGGGAGGGTTTCAGCAACACCAAAGAGTTCCCCAAAGGGGAGGTAATAATAAAATAGTGGAGGTAGCTCTCAATTATTTTTTATGAGAGTTTCAGTAACACCAAAGAGTTCCCCAAAGTGGGGGTAATATTGAGATTTTGAGTATATAAGGTGTGTGCTAGATCCCCGCCCATACCTATAGACTAGGCGAGGTCATGTGATCTATTCCTTGGCCAATCACTGGCAGTACTCTGAGGCTGATACAATACTTAACCGACCCTACTGGTCTAATTACTGTAGCGTTCACTGACGACAGACATACGATTAAATCACTGGACCTTTACCATACGCAGGATGGTTCTACGATTACCAAAGGACCACCAAAGGATTCCATAACATAGGACTTTTCTTTAGGTCCTATTTCACTGGCCAAGGATGGCACTTAAAACTTTACAAATATTTGGGAGGGTTTCAGTACACCAAGAGTTCCATAAAGGGGAGGTAATAAATATATAGGGGAGGTAACTCTCAATTATTTATTTGGGAGGGTTTCAGTAACAATAATATTAACTACAAGTTAATATGTAATATTATAAAAAATATAAATATTAACTATTTTACATGTCTGTAAAATTCAATGAAATTCACAGCTATTGCTAAATACTGTGATATGTAAAAGGTTATAATCTTATTTACACACACACACAAGTCCTCTCTCTCTCTCTCTCTCTCTCTCTTCCTCTCTCTCTCTCTCTCTCTCTCTCCTCTCTCACACACACACACAAAACACACACACACACAACACACCACTTTTTTCTTTCTTTCCATATTTTCATCTTTTCACTATGTTCGATTGAAACAGATTAGCGTTATCGCATTCCGCACGCCCACCACACTTTCTATCTTCACCCCTTACTCTCTTTCTTTTTCTATTTATTCTGTGTAGCATGTCCTTTTCTTCCCTTTCTTTTTTATAAACAAAAACGCAATCGTTGATTGCCTGGGTGACAACACTCATACGAAAGAAGAAGCGAGGGATATGCGCACTAGATTTCAGGATCTGCAATTTTGCATTCATCTTGAGCGATTTGGACGGTCTCATTTTCAACCAGTGTTTTGCAAGATGATAAACAGTCGTAAATTAAGGAACATGCGTATTAATATATAGATATTATGACTATCTATTTAGTTAATACTATGATTATTTAGATAATATTTAAGACTAACAAATATATGTACCCTCTGGGTGCAAGTATTTAGTTTTAATGTAATAGAATTTCACATTCAGTTAGAAATGAAACTAAATAAGAATGCAGATAAAAAAGATTTGAAACAACGGCGGGATAACCGAAAATAGAACAACTGAAACTTACTCTTTCACCAGTCCCATCTTTCATTGCTACATTTCCTAATTTTAAAAAACTATTTATTTAAATTAGAAATAAAGAATAAAATTACAGCTATTTCTTCTTATTAATGGATTTCTTTTTTAAGATTTATTCCCCGAGATTTTTGAACAATTGGGATCAATAATATCAGCAATTTTATTAAAAACAAATTTTAATATCAATATGCAATAAGTTTTCCTGTTACACTATAAACTGCTATTTTTGTTTGAATAATATAAATACACTTGTATGCTAGTTAGTATGCAGCCCGCCAAACGTTGATGGGGATTGCTATAATTAACGGCGTCGATCCAGGGGCATCCCCCCAGGCAAACATGCCCCTTGTTTTAAAGGGGCAGGGCTGGGTTATTGCCCAGCGCTGAGGCACCCCCTTGAAGGGAATGCCGAGGGATCAACGCAATTTTTCACCTGCCACCCATGAGCTTCGGTTTGTGGTGTCCCACGTTAATAGGGCCTTGTGCCTAACCCGTACAAGTGGGGGGTACGTGGTAAATACAATGTAGATCCGGTCAACGCGGGCGTCAGTGGTTTTGGCCCTGGATCTTTACAAGTTAATAGCGTCGATCCAGGGGGCTACCCCCAGGCAATACCTGCCCCCTTTGATTTAAAGGGGCAGGGTGGGTTTATTGCCCAGCGCCTGAGGCGCCCCTTGAGGGGAAATGCCGACGGGATCGACGCAATTTTTCCACCTACCACCCCATGAGCTTCAGCTTGTGGGTGGGCCCACATAAAAATGTCCTTGTGTTACGCCTCATAAGTGGGATGAGAGGCAAATCCCTGTAGATAAGGCCAACAGTATTAATAATGTAAGACAATTTTTGTTAATAATTGAGGTTTAAATAAAAATAAATCATGGAGAATGTGACGTAAATAAGTAAGGGGATTGGGTGAATTTGAGTAGTGATATGGTTCGGTTTAACAGACATACAAATACGCAATCTCGCTTATAATAAGAAATATTATTAATTATGACTATCTATTTAGTTGATTTATTATATTTAGTATTTATTAATACAATTTAGATACTTTTAGATATTATGATTGATATTATTTAGTTATTATGACTATCTATTTCGTTGATATTAGACTTTTAGATATTAATCTAGTAATTTTTTAGATGAGGCTTGATAATTAGCACTATCTGTATTATTCGGACTATGTCCTCATCTTCATTGTTTATCTGTAAAACGTTTCGATACGATGTTCCCTCCGGCCTTCTTCAGGTATTTCTTGTCGGACCCGGGAAACTTCTCGGACTCGGGAAAACATTCTTGTCGTAATGGGTAGCTATCATGGAACTTTAAACCTAACCCTTTATCAGTCCACGGGCGTATCATGTTCTAATTCCGTAACCATAGCTGGGGTACAGGTGTTAAGCTGTGTTAATTATTATTCTTGTTAGTGCTGCCCCTGGCCAGTATTGAACCTGCACTCTAGAGATACTGTCACTTGGAACTGTCTAAATCTAACTCCTTTATCTACTAGTCTATGTGTCCAATTGGACAATCCAGTGTGAATTTTGGGAACTTATAACCTAATGTTTGTTTTGCTAGAATACTCTAACCTATTCAC
>CM042159.1:23499285-23539203 GCA_023376005.1 Doryteuthis pealeii | reverse complement strand
GAATCCTACTCTCCTCCAGCTATGGATAAATAGTAGGGCAGACTGGCTCTTTTAGGTTCGGCAACCGGTTCTAGGAGAAGAAAAACTCTGAATTCAAACCTGTTGTCCTCCGCTTAAAAAATTGACCTGAGTCTCAATCCTACCGTGCGAGGGGTTGGTAATATAAATATATAGCCGAAATGAATATAAAAGTACTGATTTTATTTGTTACCTGAAATGAAAACAAAGTACCAAAATAATTTAGTAAAGTACGTAGTTTATTTGAACTTGTTTTCTACTCAGTATTTTATGGTAATCTTTTTATATATGGTGCAATGTATTATTGAGGGATCATTTAAAATAAATTAAGTTGTAGGTAATCTCTACATGTTGACGCGGCGGGATCTGTTTTGTCATTACCTGTCAATACGTGACATGGCATCAAATTGAAGAAGAACTTTGTTTCTAATACTTATCTTATACTGTTCTACTTATCTCTGGACTGGATCTGGTTGGGTCTCTGCTATTCGGATCAGAGTGCTGGGTCTGTCTGTGTCCTTGGTGGATCTTTTGTTGCGCTGAATGCATTCTCACTGTAGGTAAATCTCGAATATGACGTGCGGATTCATTTGGAATTTTGTATATAGTCAATTTAGAAGTGTAGGAGTGTAAAATTCCATTATTCGGCATGTACTTACCATATACTGTTCTACTTATATATAAACTGATCAGATTGGATCTCTGCCTATTCTGGAACAAAGTCACTGTTATTCTGGATCTGTGTTTGGGCTGGCATTATCTCTGTTATTTGAGTCTGGAAATTACTTGGGATGGCATGGAGTGTACTGCGCCGTTGGCGGTTCTTAATAACGAACAAGACACTGGTGTTTTTCTCAGAGTTCATATGTTTTAATTTAAAAACCCAAGTAAAAATGTATTAGAGGACAGACCTCATCTTGCATCTGTCCTCTTCAAACACAGCCCAGATTCTGACATCCCCTCCTCCAAAAAGTTAGACAAAATTCACCAACGTTTCCCTATCTCTTCACTCTTGTTACTGTGATACTCGTTGACAATCAGAAAGCCAACAGGTCAACCTTCAACGTCTCCCGGATTCTAGTTAATTTCCACTATTACATAACGTATAAATAAATACTTTGTTTTTCTATATCTCATTATTTACATACGCATGAATATTCCATTTGAATTAATGTGTAATTAAAGAAAAGTTAAGTAAAAGAAAACAATCACAAAAGGAAACATTTCACGATTCCTATCAAACACTCAGCCAGACCATGACGTCTGCTCCCAAAACTTAGCCCCAATTTTTCAATCCCTCCTAATCTCTTGTTACTTTGACATTCTAGACCAATCAGAAGCAACAGTTCAGCCTTTCACACGTCATACCAAATTATAGTTAATTTCCACTAGTATATAATGTATAATTAAAATCTTGGGTTTGCCACATCTGATTTAATATTACAAACAACACCAAACATATGTTGCTTCATGTTGCACGTTCTTTCTCCTGGTTTAACTGCATATTCTTCATCGATTGTCCGTCAGAATCATGCTAAACCGAACATAAAAACTTTAGTATTATCTGTGTTATTCGGACTATTGTCCTCATCTTCATTGTTATCTGTACACCCTTTCGGTCGATGTTCCCTCTGGTCTTCTTCAGGTATTTCTTGTACTACCCCAGCTATGGTTAGCGGAATGAGAACAGGATGCCCCCGTGGATTGAATAAAGGGTTAGGTTCAAAGTTCCGTGATGGCTCCCAATTACGACAAGAAGGTTCCAGAGTTCGAAAAGAAGGTTCCCGAGTCCGACAAAAATACCTGAAGAAGGCCGGAGGGAACATCGACCGAAAGGTTGTACAGATAACAATGAGGATGAGGACAATAGTCCGAATAACACAGATAATACTAATCATCAAGCCTCATCTCAAACATTCAGAGAAATAAGAACTTTAATTATGCAGAAATGAAAGCATGTTAGTCAGAATTAATGATTTAATATTTATGCTATACAAATAAAACATTTCTAGTGCATTTCTGTTTAGTTTGAACATTTTTGACTATCGCTGATTCGTTTTATGTTTTCTGTCTGTCTGAATAGATATTTTATGCCCCTCTTAAATTTCTTTTATCTCTTACTAGCAAAACAAAAACTCCCAGGCTGTAAAAATTTATTTTTGTCTAAGATATTGTCTTAGTGGGTGGAAGTTTTTTTTTTGTTTTTTTTACGACAGACGACTATAATTTTTTTAACATACCCTCAATATTACATAATTCTAAAAACACTTATTAGAATTGAACAAATATCTTCATTTTAGTGTAAAATATCATATCTTATCATAATGGAGATTATGTGTTTGTTTGTCTGTAACCGAAACTATATCACTGCTCACGTCACTATCTATTTTGTTATTATACATCACATTCTCCATGAATCATTTTATTCAAGCCTCAATTATTAATAAAATTGTTTTTTCATTATAATACTGCTGGTCATATCTAGTAATAATAACATGCAATTGTATTTATATGTACAACAAATAGCGGTTTACGTGTGAACGGGAAGGCTAATTTGCATACTGATATTTAAAAATTTGATTTTAATAAAATTGTTGCTTAGGTATTAATTGATTTCTAATTATTTGATTTATCTTAATGAATATGAGCAAAATCTCGGAGATAAATCTTAAAAGACAATCAATTAACAAAAAGAAATAACTTAATTTTATTCTTTACTTCCTATTTTACTAAAATAGTTAAATTAGAATTTAGCAAGGAAAGACGGAGGTGATGGAAGAGGAAGCTACAGCTGTTTATATTTTTCGATATACCCCCCTATGTTTCAAATCCTTTTATCTGCATTCTTATTTAGTTCTTTAGACTTTCTAATTTAATATGATATTTTATGACATTATACCTTGTACCGGAGGGTGCATATATTGCTAGTTTTATTAAATTTATTGACGCTCAAAGTATGTAAAAGGATTTTTGCCCGCGCTTTCGTAGAAAAATGTAAACAAACCATTGAAATCTTTTATTTTCTAAGTAATGGACATAAAAATAATTTTCCGATCAAAATTCAATTTAATGCGTGTTTTTTTCTAATAAAATTAATTTCCTCACAGTTAAATAAAATTAATTCAAACAAAGTTGTTCATTATTCTATAAGTCGACGATCTTAGATAATGTGACGTAGGCAGTGACGTAGTGTTAAGTTATAGACACATAGAGACTAAAACTTCATCATTAATAGATTTTGTTTTTACATTTGAACACCGCGTGCATTTATACTAAGAAATGTTGTGTTTTGTGGCGAGAGAAAACCACGAACGTAGTAGTTCGAAGCGTGCACGAACTGGTTTGCATGCAGAATGAAGATCAGAGGCGAGTTGGGGAGATTGAACTCGCATTCTCCTGATCGTGAGTCGTAGCCCGACGCAATGGGATGGCTAAACTATCCAGAGTGGCCAGGAAGTCAAGGATTGACGCGTGCTGATAGTGTGCACGTGCTGGTCAGAGTAAGGAGCCCGAATGAACACTGTAATTGTGGTATTTATTTGACCAGCTCTGAGAAACCGGCAAGAAAGCTCGTAAGCAATTTTGGCTGTGGTAACGAGTGGACGAGAGACGAGACCTTTGAAGTGTTGGGTGAGAAGAGTGCAGCATTGCTGCAGAGTAAAATCGTCGGAACCTTAACTGTGCCCCCCAGAGAAAATTCATATTACATTTTTGAACATAATTCTCACATATGAAGATTCTATCACGTGAACACACAACTCATTATAACAAACGGCGTGACCAAACACTTTTTACTATTCACTCGTCTGAGCATTGCCTAATATGCATGGAACTTAAGTAACTGTAATATAGTGCAATAAATATGGTATTTTGAAGTCTTAAACCTGCTCTGCTATTTAAACCACTGAGCACTTTTGTATGCAAAACATTTCTCATATTTGCTATCCTTCATTATATTTGAATAGATAGATAGATAGATGGACCCTCACAAGATATTTATAAAACAGGAATAGTTAACCCTGGTTAACGAATTTCGTTATTTAAACCGTTCTACGAACTTATTGAGCACATTTAATGTTTATTTTTATTTTTACAGACGTCGTCTTTATTGTAACCGCTCATTTTCTGGGTTTTTTTTCGTGTTTTTTTCCCTTCTCCATAAAGTAAATAAATAAACGAATCAAACACACACACACACACACACACACTCACACTCACACTCACACATACATACACTCACACACTCACACGAACCACACCCAACTGTAAGCAACCAGATATCAAATTGACTTGGTTCAGCATTTAAACAAAACAACCACACCAAACAAATATATACGCACAGATACATACACACACATTCTCACTCACACAGCGCACACACACACACATATATATATACACGCACACAAATATATAGATGTGTGTGCGCGCGTGTGTGTGTTGATTCGTTTATTTATTTACTTATGGAGAAAGGAAACAAAAACAACAACAACACACACACAGACATATATATATACACGCACACACACACACACATATATATATGACACATATATATATTATACACAAACACATATATATACACACACACCACCACATTATAATATAGACACACAACACATATATACAAATATATATATATACACACACACAATATAACACACACATATATATATGTATATATAATACACACACATATATTATACATATATACACACAACATATATATATATATACATAATATATATACACACATATATATACACACACACATATATATGCATATATATTATATTTATATACACATATATATATTATACTCACACATATATATATATCACACACACACACATATATATATACACACATACACACACATATAAATACTAACATATATATATATAACACACACACACATATATATATACGTGTGTGTGTGTGTGTGTGTGTGTGTGTGTGTGTGTGTTTACTCGTACTAGTTTTCCATTTTTTTTTCAACTTAAGTTTATTGGTGCAATAAAATATAACGAAGTTATCGTTCTTGGTAACAACTTCTCTAGCGTCAAAAGTAAAAGCAGCAAAAAGCGTTTTAGTTTCATCCACAGCATTACAGAATTCCCTTGATGATTTCCAATTTCTCGATGCTGACTCGATGAGCAAGTGAAATGGGAGATAAAAGAGTTTTTTTTTTTTTTGTTTTTTTTTTCATTGTTGGGTTCCTTTTCGTTTCACTTGTTTTTCATGTTTGCCTTCCAGTTAAATTCTCTTACAATTACCCACTCCTCTTCTCCTCCTCCATTACCTCTCCACTTCTCGTGATCTCTCGCTTTCATCACGTTTCAAAGGTACAAATCACATCAGGGCAAAATAGCCTCGAACCATAACAGTGGCAGCGGCATTAAATGAAATTTTGCTCGAACTAGAACAGCGTAAATCGCCTTTCCGTTCAACGATTTGTTTCCCAAAGCAAAGAGAAAAAACGGTGATTGGGTGGGGGGAAAGTAATTTAAAATAACTGAGTTTGTAACCTGCATAAACATGAAAAATAAAAATGGTTGCGTTTTCCTACAAACATTCGAAGAATATAAACGATTTTTGAGAGCAACTCATTGGATTCATGTTTTTTTTAATAATATAAATAATACCCAAAGAAATAGAGTAACAAATGTAACGGTTAAAGTCATTCTCACTGACAAATTAAATATACTCAACTTCCTATTCCATCTCTTTCATTTTATAACTTCTCTAACTCCTCTTTCCCAGTAGTCTACATTTTCATATCCGTCACCCTTTCGCAGCATTACATTTTCATATCCGTCACCCTTTCCAGCACTCTACATTTTCATATCCGGCACCCTTTCCAGCACTCTACATTTTCATATCCGTCACCTTTCCAGCACTTTCTACATTTTCATATCCGTCCCCTTTCCAGCACTCTACATTTTCATATCCGTCACCCTTTCCAGCACTCTAGATTTTCAATATCAGTCACCCTTTCCAGCACTCTACATTTTCATATCCATCACCCTTTCCAGCACTCTACATTTTCATATCAGTCACCCTTTTCCAGCACTCTAGATTTTCATATCAGTCACCCTTTCCAGCACTCCTAGATTTCAATAATCAGTCACCTCTCTAGATTTTCCTATCCGTCACCCTTTCCAAGCACTCTAGATTTCATATCCGTCACCCTTTCAGCACTCTACATTTTCTATCCGTCACCCTTTCCAGCACTCTACATTTTCATATCCGTCACCCTTTCCAGCATCTTACATTTTCATATCCGTCACCCTTTCCAGCACTCTACATTTTCATATCCGTCACCCTTTCCAGCACTCTAATTCAAACCTGTGAAACGCCGCTTAGGGTGGTCCTACTAAATAGCTCAGATTCACTTCCTCTGGATTAATGTTACCTCTCAAACCCTCTTTCATGGGGCAGAAGATAGGGAAAAACGAGTGAAAGATATGAATGAAAAGCCTTAAGAGAAGAGGTTGAAAATTAAAAATTAAGAAGAACGGCAAACGAGAAGTGCGTGAAGGTTAAAGAACATTTAATTTAATTTAATTTTTTAATTAGTGAAATCAATTAATAATTATGACTCTGTGAAACACATTCCTACTTCTCTCAAAAGCAATGTTCCACCTTCGAATGAGTGCATGTACCCCTGCCCCGTAAAATTCTGTTGACTGCTTTTTGAGCCTCTTCTTCACTACAGATTTCACTTCCTCGTCACTGGAATAATGTTTGCCTCTCAAACCCTCTTTCATAGGATCGAAGTGATGATAGTCTGAAGGCGTTAAATCTGGTGATTATGGAGGATGCGGTAAAGTTTCCACCCGAATAAGGCGATTTTCTCCCTTGTCCTGATGCCTGTGTGTGTTCAAACATTATCATGCAGAAGGAGGACATTGTCGATTGGCAAGTTGGATCTTACACGTCGGATTTTTGCTCTGAACCTCATTAGGGTCTCAATGTAGGCCTTAGTATTATAAAAAATAAGACTTCACATGAAATAAAGAAAATGGCATTACTTTTTGACTCACCCTCGTACTCGAGTGAGTCAAAAGTTTTGAAATATTTTGGTAATTTGTGGCACAATTTGGCGGATCAGATTTTTTTTTTTGCTGAGGTCTAGAAGGTGGCGAAATACACTGTTGTTACGATTCTGTAAACTAATTCAATACTGTTGTTATGCTTAGTATAGTATTTTAGTCCTGTTTTTTACGCTTAGTAAGTATTTTAGTCCTGTTACGCTTAGTATATTATTCCTGTTACGCTTAGTATATTATTTTAGTACTGTTTTACGCTTAGTATATATTTTAGTCCTGTTTTTACGCTTAGTATATTATTTTAGTACTGTTTTTTACGCTTAGTATATATTTTTAGTCCTGTTTTTACGCTTAGTATATTATTTTAGTACTGTTTTTACGCTTAGTATAGTATTTTAGTCCTGTTACGCTTAGTATATTATTTTAGTACTGTTTTTACGCTTAGTATAGTATTTTAGTCCTGTTACGCTTAGTATATTATTTTAGTACTGTTTTAACGCTTAGTATAGTATTTTAGTCCTGTTACGCTTAGTATATTATTTAGTACTGTTTTTACGCTTAGTATAGTATTTTAGTCCTGTTACGCTTAGTATATTATTTTAGTACTGTTTTTACGCTAGTATGTATTTTAGTATTGCAACGTTTATTATAGTATTTTAGCATTCTTACGTTTAGTATAGTATTTTAGTACTGTTGTTACGCTTAGTATGATATTTTAGTACTGATACGTTTAGTATAGTATTTTAGTACTGTTACGTTTAGTTAGTATTTATACTGTTACGCTTAGTATAGTATTTAGTACTGTTGTTACGTTAAGTATATATTGTAGTACTGTTGTTACGTTTAGTATAGTATTTAGTACTGTTACGTTTAGTATATTATTTAGTACTGTTGTTAGGTTTAGTATAGTATTGTAAGTACTGTTGTTACGTTTAGTATAGTATTTAGTACTGTTACGTTTAAATGTTATTTTAGTACTGTTGTTAGGTTTAGTATGTATTTTGTACTGTTGTTACGTTTAGTAGTATTGTAGTACTGTTGTTACGTTTAATATAGTATTTTTGTACTGATACGCTTAGTATAGTATTTAGTACTTTTGTACGTTTAGTATAGTACTGTAGTACTGTTGTTAGGTTTAGTATAGTATTTTAGTACTGTTGTTACGTTAGTATAGTTATTGTAGTACTGTTGTTACGTTTAGTATAGTATTGTAGTACTGTTGTTATGTTTAGTATAGTATTTTAGTACTGTTGTTACGTTTAGCATAGTATTTTAGTACTTTTGTTACGTTTAGTATAGTATTGTAGTACTGTTGTTACGTTTAGTATAGTATTTTAGTACTTTTGTTACGTTTAGTATAGTATTTTTGTACTGTTACGCTTAGTATAGTATTTTAGTACTGTTGTTACGTTTAGTATAGTATTGTAGTACTGTTGTTATATTTAGTATAGTATTTTAGTACTTTTGTTACGTTTAGTATAGTGTTGTAGTAATGTTGTTACGTTTAATATAGTATTTTTGTACTGTTACGCTTAGTATAGTATTTTAGTACTTTTGTTACGTTTAGTATAGTATTGTAGTACTGTTGTTACGTTTAGTATAGTATTTTAGTACTTTTGTCACGTTTAGTATAGTAATGTAGTTCTACTGTTACGTTTAATATAGTATTTTTGTACTGTTATGCTTAGTATAATATTTTATTACTGTTGTTACAATTCTAAACTGTTATTTTAGTACTGCTCCAAAAAGGGATCTCTTGAGTATTACACAAAATTGTATCCAGTGGTGAGGCTCCAGTTCTGTAAATCTGTGTATTATTTGGTGTAATTTTAGCAAGTTAGATTAGAATTGCTCTATCTATAAAGTCAATGCTTTCAGGGAGAACTGTAAGAAATCGACAGAATGAAATGAGATTTACATAGAGAAAAGCCAAAGAAAAAACGCCAAACCCAAATTGAGGAATGAGGTGTAAAGTGGTCTAAAGAGAAACAATATATGACGTGGGAACAATAAATAAAAGTAAATTTCCCAAGTCATGATATGACAATCATTTAGAGCCCGTTGAACGACAATCAACAATCAGTGCGCATGTGTACATTGGAATCCTGGATAATTTTTCTCATTGAATTGATTGAAGATAGGTTCGTTGATGATGAAGCCATTTTACACGAACTTGTCACAGTGGAAAGGGCAATAAAGATTTCCTTAACGAATTGTACAGGTTTATCTGAAAGTCTTGTCACCCCCTACCCTAGCAAAATATTATTTTTTAAAGTAAAGTCATCAGGGTGGCTTAAAGTCGGTATCAACCAGACAGCGAGGGAGTCTATTCCCTTTTCCCTAGCGCTAGACCAAGGAGATTGTTTGGCATCTGAGGTGGAGCACCAAATCTACCATCAGCTCCTTACAGATCCCTGTGCTACTTATACGCTGAGTTGCTGAGGGCCGGTATCGAACCCGAAACCTTGTGGTTCCTAGGCGGATGCTCTACCGACGCAGCAAAATGTAACTCCTATTAATCAATTATAATCAAATAAGTCGCTGAAAATTAAATATAGTAACGTCGACGGAGTTCACCATTGTCGGTATTAGCCGGAAAATGAGGGAGTCTATCCCCTTTTCACTAGAGCTTGACTGGGAGATTGTTTTTCTGCCCATCAGTTCCCCTCTTTACCGCACAGATCCAAGTTTTGTTCCTCCTGCGCTGGATTGGTGATCCAGGAACGTTGCAATTCCTAGGCGATTGCTCTACCGACTGAGATAAACCGTATTGTTATTATTATTATTATTATTATTAGTAGTAGTAGTAGTAGTAGTAGTAGTATTACTCATATTCCTTAATTGTACGACCGTTATCATCTTGCAATACCCTCTGATTAAAAATGAGACCGTCCAAATCGTCAAAGATGAAATGCAAAAATGTAATTCCTGATTATCTTGTGTTGGTTGTCTGTCGAATTCTGTTGATTGGTCTTCTTTTGCAAGTAGGTCTTATCATGGGTTCATGTTTGTTTATCTGTGAGTGTATGTGAATGTGAATGTCTATGTGTGCATGCATGTGTGCGGCTATTAATTGAGCTCAGGTTGGCGTATTGTCAAATGTTGGGAAATCATAATTACTAGGCGTGTACATACTTCTCAGTATGTTTGTCAAAATTAAAAAATAAATTCACGCACGTCTCATGACGTTTTTCAAAAATAGAATCTAAATGCAAGCACTTCCCAGTGCGTTTTTCAAAAATAGAATCTAAATGCAAGCACTTCCCAGTGCGTTTTTCAAAATAGAATCTAAATGCAAGCACTTCCCAGTGCGTTTTTTCAAAAATAGAATCTAAATGCAAGCACTTCCCAGTGCGTTTTTCAAAAATAGAATCTAAGCAAGCACTTCCCAGTGCGTTTTTCAAAAGAATGCAATTCCCAGTGCGTTTTTCAAAATAGAATCTAAGTGCAAGCACTTCCCAGTGCGTTTTTTCAAAAATAGAATCTAAATGCAAGCACTTCCAGTGCGTTTTTCAAAAATAGAATCTAAATGCAAGCACTTCCCAGTGCGTTTTTCAAAACTAGAATCTAAGTGCAAGCACTTCCCAGTGCGTTTTTTCAAAAATAGAATCTAAATGCAAGCACTTCCCAGTGCGTTTTCAAAATAGAATCTAAATGCAAGCACTTCCCAGTGCGTTTTTAAAAATAGAATCTAAGTGCAAGCACTTCCCAGTGCGTTTTCAAAAAATAGAATCAAATGCAAGCACTTCCAGTGCGTTTTTCAAAATAGAATCTAAATGCAAGCACTTCCCAGTGCGTTTTTCAAAAACTAGAATCTAATGCAAGCACTTCCCAGTGCGTTTTTCAAAAATAGAATCTATGCAAGCACTTCCAGTGCGTTTTTCAATCTAAATGCAAGCACTTCCAGTGCGTTTTCAAAAATAAGAATCTAAATGCAAGCACTTCCAGTGCGTTTTCAAAAATAGAATCTAAATTGCAAGCACTTCCCAGTGCGTTTTTCAAAAATGATCTAGCAATTCCCATGCGTTTTTCAAATAGATCTAAATGCAAGCACTTCCCAGTGCGTTTTTCAAAAATAGAATCTAAATGCAAGCACTTCCCAGTGCGTTTTTCAAAAATAGAATCTAAGTGCAAGCACTTCCCAGTGCGTTTTTCAAAAATAGAATTTTTTGTGTGTTTCTATGTCTGTGAAGATGTGTGTCTGTGAATACCTATGTATGATATATTGTTCGCATCCTTCCATCCATGGCGTAGTGTTGATTTTTAAACTGCATCTGTGCGATTGTCTGAACAGGCCAATTTTTGAATGGCAGTCTCTGGTGCAGTGACTGCAAACAAACAGTGATGCTTACCGGGGTTGTTGTCGCTCCTTCCTTCTTGCACTCTTTTCTGTGGCGGCTTTTTTCCTCTCTTTTTTTTTTTTACTCCTTTTCGTCCCTTGTCTGACAAGAAGGCGTCAGGCCGCTCGGTGTTCTGCACTAACCTCCCATGTGTTGATATTGATGTGACATGTCTTCATTTCCTTCTTGTAGACGTCTTTGAAGCGTAGGTGTGGTCTCACTACTGGTCGGATGCTTTCTACTAATTCGCCATACAGTAGGACTTTGTATAATATATATAAGAAGAATCTGCACGAGAGCACGTACAAATGGGCCGACATGTTATCAGGGAAAACCCCGAACATTTAAAATATCTGGCGTTCCTTCAACTTAATAACAACAAACGATTATGTCGGCGCCATGGGATAAGTACTAAAAACACAAGTACTTCTATGACCTCTGAATATAATAAACATCATTTAACACCTATTTCATTGCATTGTAAATATATTTTATATATATATATATATATATATATATATATTAATAAGTCATCCACAGACACGTGTTTCGGCATATCATCCCTCTTCAGTGTGGCTAGACACAACTATCCTTGGGTAGGGTCGAACTCAGACTGACCGCATGATAGTCCGATATCTTATCCCCTCGCCCACTGACAGCTGATGCGGGGACTGGTGTTTTTAAACTATTAAGAACATAGGAATGTATGTATCTTTCGGTCACTGAGAGATCAAATTTCCGGAGAAATGATCATTGCTTATTTGCTTAGTAGTGAGAGTTAATTTAAATTACCAATTAGAGAGCTCATTACTAAATTTATGGGAGTATATATTAATAAGTCATCCACAGACACGTATTTATTTATTTATTGAAGGTACGTGGTGTAAAGGTTACCGTTGTAGAAAATGGAAACGGCGAAACGAGTTCAAATTCTGGACCAGGCTGTTTGCATTTCCCATAGGGCTGATACACTTGGGAAAGGTATAAATCTATGCATTCTAGTTATAGGTAAATAGTGGGATGGACTCGGCTCTTTAATCATTTTAAGAGAAGGGAAACTAGGAATTCAAACCTGTTAAACTATGCTTCAGAAATTCACCGTATTGTATCCTACTCCTGCGGACAGGTTGGTTGGGTAGATTTTACGCCATCAACCATGGCGGGTTTGGTAACTATATCTATATACAAGATGTGTCAAAATGTATCGAGATTTGTTGTACTTTTTGATGCACCTTGTATTCTGAAAAAAGTAACGTTTCATTCATTTTTCATTTCTATCTTGGTAAATACTGCTTCAAATTGGCCACTTTTATAACATCTTGTATTCTGAAAAAAATTAACGTTCCTTTGATTGTTCATTTCTATGTTGGTAAATACAGTTTGAATCTCGATTACTTAAAGCATAGTGTGTATATTTAGTGTGTAGATTGATTTTGAATGTTTATCACAATAGGAAGGAAGAACAGGTAACGAGTATGTTGTTCATTTACCTGTATTTTTATTTTTTTGATGTTTCCTTAATATTATGGCATTTACTCCACCTCCCATGTATGCCATTTGGAAGGTCTCGTTTTTAATAAGAGGGTCTTGCAAGATGATAACGGTCGTACAATTAAGGAACACGAGTATTAATATATAGACTAGGTGTGTGCAAGTTACAAGTATATTCTTGAAAAGTACATCCTAGATACACGCCAGTTGGTGTGCGCGTATGTGTATATATATATATATTATATATATAATATATATATATATATGTGTGTGTGTGTGTGTGTGTGTGTGTGTGTGTGTGTGTGAGTGTTGTCACAGATGAATCAAAGGTTTAAAAAGACGAATTGTCAAATGTAGGGAAATAATATTTACTAGCAGGACATGTGGATATACCACAGTATGATAATGTAATTATGACAACGCTTGCTATGTTTACTTAAGAGCTATTCCGAAATATTTTAATGTGTAAAAAGTATAATAATCTTGATATAACTCTCTCACACTCTTTTTTTCGTTCATTCCTTCTTTTCTTCTTTTCATTATGTTCCATTGAAACAGATTAGCGTTATCGCTTCCATGCGCTCATCTCTCTATCGTCCCCTACTCTTTCTTTCTTTTTATATTTTCATTTATAGCATGTCCTTTTTCTACCCTTTCTTTCTTTAGAATAAAAACTAGATGGTCTATTATTTAGCTGAGGTGACGACACTCATAAGAAATCAGTGTATAAACAACACGAGATAATCAGGATTTAGTTTTTTGCATTTCATTTCGGACGATTTGGACGGTCTCGTTTTTAATCAGAGGGTTTTGCAAGATGATAACGGTCGTACAATTAAGGAACACGAGTATCAATATATAGACTAGGTGTGTGCATAGTTACCAGTATTTGTATTTACCAACCCCTCCGCACGAGAAGGATGCGACACTAGGTCAATTTCTTAAGCGGAGTTCAACGTTTGAATTCAGAGTTTTCTTCTCCTAGACTGGTTACCTAGCCATGGTTAAAGAACCCAGTCTGCCCTGCTATTTACCCATAGCTGGAGGGAGAGTAGGATTCATACCTTTCCCAAGGGTATTAGCGCTAAGTGAAATACAATTACCACGTCCAGGATTTGAACTCGGGGCGACGAGTTCCATTTCCCATGACTTTAACCATTACACCACGCGCATAGTTACCAATATATTCTTGAAAAGTACACCCTAGATACACGCCCGTTTGTGTGCGCGCACGCGTGTGTGTGTGTGTGTGTGTGTGTGTGTGTGTGTGGAGTCACAGAGGAATCTAAGGTTTTACAAGACGAATGAACGGCGTTCTTTATCTGGAATTCTTAAAGCGATTTTGACAACCTTTTATTAGAATAGCTGATAGCCTGGTGCCTAAAATGAGATTGCGAAACTACCCCCCAGCACCGCCCTCTATACACACACTGCTGCTTGGTCTTAGTCGCTAGCGCAACATTTACCGCGAAATGATAGCGACGTCTTTAGTTTCTTTGACAGAGTAATGAAATAACTGTGATCTGCGCTAGATTCACTTACTCGGCTCTAGGAAAGCAGCGAATTAAATTCGGTAAATGCACTACGACTTTTGCAAAATGGACTTTTCACCAGACTCCTTTTATTAACTTTGGAGTAATGTAATATGATTCCCATTTATGGTGCGGTAATGTTGGGTAAAGAGGAGAAAATAGTTAGTCCCATTCTTAGAATTTAAGAAGCTTTTCACAGTCTTATTACAAGGCAAGAAGTATATGACGCCAGTGAGTATCGAACTCACAACTCTCTGGAAACTGATTTTTAAAACTAGCTCTCTAGTCATTACACCATGTTGGTGTTATTAAAACATGGCTTTTTGTTAAGCAGTAAATAAACTAATAACAGATAAGACTCAAAATATCTTTATTTAATTTTGAAAATGGTGGCTTAATAAAATATACCAAAAACAAACTGGAATATTTTATAATCAGTTTGGTTTTGGTATATTTTATTAAGCCACCATTTTCAAAATATATTTTGTGTCTTATCTGTTATTAAACAGCCAATATATACATACACACACACATACACACACACATATATATATATATATATATACACACACACACACACACACATATATATATATATATATACGCATATATATGCATATATATATATATACACACACATATATACACACACACATATATAGATATACATATATATTAGTCATCCACAGACATTTGTTTCGACGTTTACCTCTCATCAGTGCGATCCTATATTTTTAACAGCTACTTCTAGCCGGGAGCAAAACCCGACAGAATTTTCATCTACCAAGCTTTTTACCCTTACGGCCGTGGATGATTGTCAGATAGAGGCGAACAATTGATTGATACATACTTCAGGATGTATGTTTTTTACAATCACCAGAGAACTCGGTCTGTAATCAACAGGCGAGTAAATGCTTTTTATGCTTTAAACGGTCAAAGCTCAACTAATGTCTCCCCTATAGTGCTCTACCTTGAAAATTGAGAATACTTCTCTCTCTCTCTCTCTCTCTCTCTCTCTCTCTCTCTCTCTCTCTCTCTCTCTCTCTCTCTCTCTATATATATTTAATATATATACATATATATATGTTATATATAATACTTATATATTATACATATACATATATATATTCACACATATATACATATATATACATATATATATATATATATAATATAATATGTTGAAAGAATGAATAAAGGAAAGAAAGTATAGAAAGGATAATAAAGGATAATTTTAATCAATATCACTTACACGTGTTTCGGTCAGGAGTTCATCTATATGTACTATATTTAAACTATTATTATTTTTAAATAAACAAATGAAATGAAATAATAATAATAGAAAAAATGTAGAAGTGTTCCGCACAAAAAAAATTCGACCTTCATCAGAGTGAATCCTTATTTAAAATGACATTCGTTGGAAAAAGCGCAGAATTTTTTAAATGTTCATTTTCAGACGCGACCGATAAAGAACCGTTAATGACGTAATCTCGGGTGTTGGTTTAATTTTTGATTTTTCGGTGAAGTAGAGTTGGGCGTGTGGTTATATGTTTTTTTTATTATTATGCAATATCGAGTTTTAATTATCCTTTATTATCCTTTCTATACTTTCTTTCCTCTCTCTTTCAATATACCGTGTCATTTTACATTATATATATATATATATATATATATATATATATATATATGGTAAAGAATAGAGGGAAAAATGTGGACAAAAGAACAAACTCAGACAAATAGATGTATATATATATACATATATACACATACAATATATATATACATATATACACACACATATATACATATATACTATATATATATACACACACACATATATATATACGCACACATATATATAAACACACACATATGTATATATACGCACACACATATATATCTATATACACACACAAACACACATACACACACACACACGCACACACACACACACACACATATATATATATATATATATATATATGTATATATATATATTCATTCATTTTCCAACCGGAATGTTGCTCTGTAAATATGGGCATGAAATAAATGGCTTCAGATAAGCATCTACGTAAGTAGATATTGATACAGAAATTAGTATTAATTTATTATTATCACAATTGCTCTATCACAGATATTGAGCACTCTTAATACTGCTTATTCCGATATATTCTTCAACATTTTTTAACTCTTTGCCGATCGAATTTCTCCTCACGTCTGTTCCAAATTTTCTTGGTATTTTTCACCTGTATGATAGGATATTTCAAAATTCACTATCTATTCAGCTTGGAACTCATTCTGTTCAAATAAGTGATTTTCCAGCGTAAACATCTGACACGTGCGAGAGCCGACGATGTCCGTGCTTACGTTCGATGGCAGTGATAGGTGAGCCACCGTGAGCGGCTTAAAGTAGGCAAGGAGTAATGTGTACATTTGTTTCAAGGAACGAGTAATGTCTCTTTTCCCTCAGGTATTATCCAACTAATCCCACCTTTTTTGTTGAAAATTGTTAATTATTTAAAATAAAAAAGTCAAGCCCTAGTGTTGCATACCATTCTTCTTTCACTTCTTTACTTACTTCTTTCTTACTCTATTCTTCTGGCCGTCTTTGGAACATTATAACATCTTGTCTTGGTCTGGAATCTTCTAAGGTCTGGAATTTCTTGGGGACTTCGGGTCTGGTCTTCCATTGGGGATTTCTCTTTATCAGAAGCCCTGTGTCATTGTTAGTTTTTAGAGGTAATAACACAAGACACCGATTTGCTTTGATCTTACTTTATTCTTAAAACCCCAACCAGACATCTGCGCAGAGTGAGTCGGAGCGTGTATAACACGACTCACCACCGTCGTGGTTTCTCGCCGACTGACTAAAATCTATTTCTAGTCTAAACTGGAAGAGGGTCTCCTCCACCGATTCTCACGGTATCCACCGGAAAGGTTAGGACTGAGGTCAAGCTTGTCACTCAATCTTCAAGGCCGTCAGCTGCACTTAAAACGCGATCTTTTTTTCTACACTATTGCACATAAATATTAGGTATCTAATAATTATGTAACACTAGCATCTATATGATTGTCCAAACCCTATTGCTCTTATGACAAATCCGAAAACCTTTTTATCATATATGTATGAGAAGGTGGTGGCTGAGAGTCTTAGTGTCATGAGTATGACGTTAAATTCCATTTATTGGTGACGGTTCCGATCTGGAGCTCTGGGATGTGTGAAGTACTCCTTTATCTCCATTACTCTTTGACTCAAAGTGGTAGTACCTATCAGGTTCCCTACTATGTGTTAAATAGATACAAAATATGTGTTTGAAGAAAAATTGAGTTTAATTTAAAAATATCCAATAAGAATAAATAAAACAAAACATCTTCGGCATAAAATAACCCATAGGATTGACATGCCTTAAAATCCAAACATCAACAAAATGAACGAAGAATAAATCGACTGAAATTATGAAAACAATAAAAACAAAAAAAAATCCACTCAAAAGTCTACATACACATATACACACACACACACATATAATATATATATATATATATATATATATATATATATATATACTTCATTGAACAAATGGACTTACTACTACTAACACACTGGTCTACTCGGATTTTAATAGCATGTCAAACTCGCAAAAACACTTCAATTTTTATAGTTCTTCTATAATGCTCCCTTTCAAAAATCTATAAACAATTTCTTTAAATAAGAAATTTTCTCCTGACGATGACCTAAGGTCGAAACTAGTTGAGAATAAACAACATATGAGAAATATTCCTGCTTGTCTTATTACTTTTTGTTCATACTATATATATATATATATATATATATATATATATATATATATATATCATCATACATGTGACAGCACATCATCAGCCGCTAACCAGGAGTGGTAACACCGTTTTGTGGCTAAAGGCCGTACTGCCACTCCTATCGCCACCAAGCAGCTTCTGCCACCGGATAGAGTATCAAAAGCACTTAAAAGACGAAACAAAGAGAAGAAATTACAATGTACGTTCATCTTAGGAGTTTCATTTTAAGTCAAGTTTTCTAAAAGGCGTTTTTTTCTTCTATATATGATTAATTTGTTTTTTCAGCATTATCGTAAATTGTTCCATAAAATAAGAGAACAAAGGCGGCGGGTTGAAAATAGTCTAATGTCCAAGTAAACAAAGATGTTTGTAAATAACACTTCTCAGACCCAGAGGTTAAGTGATTAAAATTTGCAATATTTCCCCCCAAAATAACTTTTTATTTATTTCTGAAGAAGGTATTTCAAAGCCTGGGGGCAGCTGTTATGTCTTAAAATACAGTTTCCCACAATTATAGAGCCAAGAGATGGTTGGAAAAAAGGGCGTGGTCGTCAAAAAAAAACATTGTTTATATAATTTGGTTGTTGAGGCATTATTGTGTGTGTGTGTGTGGATGTGTGTGTGTGTGTGTGTGTTGTGTGTGTGTGTGTGTGTGTGGTGTGTGTGTGTGTGATGTGTGTGTGTGTGCGTGTGTGTGTGTATGTATTTAAACACTGGTTATATAATTTGCTTATTGAGGCACTATTGTGTGTGTATGTGTTTGTGTGTGCTTTTGTGTGCGTATGATTTTATGTATGTATGTGTATATGTGGTTGTGTGTGTATGTTGTTGTGAATGTATTTTTGGTTTTCTGTGCGTCTGTTTTTTGTTTTTTTTGTGTGTATGTCTGTGTGTAGGCGAGTGTATAAGTGTGTTCGTCCATGTGTGTGGCAAGTGTATGTGTGCGTCTATGTGTGTATGCGTGCGACTAAGTCTGTATCTCTATGTGTGCGAGTGTATACGTCTGTGCGTCTATGTGTGTATGCGAGTGTATAAGTGTGTGCGTCTATGTGCGTATGCGAGTGTATAAGTGTGAGTGTCTAAGTCTGTGCGTCTATGTGTGTATGCGAGTGTATAAGTGTGTGCGTCTATGTGCGTATGCGAGTGTATAAGTGTGTGCGTCTATGTGTGTATGCGAGTGTATACGTCTGTGCGTCTATGTGTGTATGCAAGTGTATAAGTGTGTGCGTCTATGTGTGTAGGCGAGTGTATAAGTGTGTGCGTCCATGTGCGTGGGCAAGTATATGTGTGCGTCAATGTGTGTATGCGAGTGTCTAAGTCTGTGCGTCTATGTATGTATGCAAGTGTATAAGTTTATGCGTCTATGTGTGCATGCGAGTGTATAAGTCTATGCGTCTATGTGTGCATGCGAGTGTATAAGTGTGTGCGTCTCTGTGTGTATGCGAGTGTATAAGTGTGTGCTTCTATGTGTGTATGCGAGTGTATAAGTGTGTGCTTCTATGTGTGTATGTGGGTGTATAAATGTGTGTCTATATGTGTGTTTATGTGTGTATGTGTATGTTTGTGTGTCTGTCTATGTGTGTATATGAGTGTATGAGTCAATATGTGTGTTTATGTGTGTGTGTGTGTGTGTGTGACGGGCGTCCGAGAATTTACAAACACCTTTATGTAAAGTCTTTAAAGAAAATTAGGATGATTATGAGAAGGGCGGATTTCTTCTTTGGTCCGCCGCGGGAAAACAATCGCTAGAATATTAATAACCAAAGTGATGTCAAGATGATAGATATTTTCACGTAGGTTTACTTGTATTTACAAGTAAGAAAGTTCAGTGACCTGTTCATTATCTATCTATCTATCTATCTATCTATTTGTCTGTCGACCAGTCTGTTCATTTCCCATCTCAGATTCTTCATACACTATCTATCAAGCTCAGTATCTTAAATATATATATAAATCTGTTCCTTACCTATCTATCTATATATGCATCTTCGTTATATATCTCAATTTGTTGATTATTTCTCACTCTCTCTCTCTCTATATATATATATATAGACACGTGTCTCTCTCTCTATATATATATATAGACGCGTGTTTCGACTTATCAAGTCTCTTCTGTGTGGCTAGACATTTTGTAAGCTACCTACAGCCGGAATTGAACTCCGGTCGGTTGGGTGCCAGTCCGGCACCTTAACCATTAGGCTGTCTTCACTTACAGAATGGGAAGGGGATTTTAACTGTTTTAATACACACATCGCATTGTGTGTAACGACCGTCAGAGAGTGCTCCATTCCTTTGAAGAGCGTTGCGTTTACGCTTGAGTTGGCGGCCGTCAGCGAGATCCCCCCAGAGTGCTCAACCCTAGGGGATGGGGAGCATATATATATATATATATATATATATATATAAATTTCATCTCTCTCTATATATATATTATATAAATTTTCTCTACTGACGTATTGAGCACTTTATATTTGTTATGTCGCTGTCTTATCATTGTGAAACTTGCATCAACTAACCATTGTGACCATTTTCACCGGTAAGTCACCTTTTCCACAAATACCAAATATATATATATATATATAGAATGGATATAGAATGAATGAGAAAAGTATTGGCATATAAAGCTGCTCAATGCTAAAATAGCAGAGCAGTTTTACAATCAAATATTAGCGGCATAGTTTGATGATAATCTCTCAAGTGGTAGAATGAAGACATCATTATTAAAGTTGTATGTCTAACCTGTGATACAGGCAGGCTTTAGGAAATTAATTCAAACAGTATATATATATTTATTTATATATATATATATATATATATATATATATATATATATATATATATATGAGGGTGACAAATAAGTAATGTCATATTCTTTATTTCATACTAGAAGTGGCTACCCGGCATCGCCTGGGTAGCGGTAGCAAAAAATTTAGTCTCGCAGATCCATAATTACTGAATCACAAATTAGATCCTTGCAATATTCCCCATTAAAATCCGTATGTAAAAAGAAGACCTTGCGTTGATCCATTAACTCTGAAAATAAAAATTAATGTCTACTATTTAGAATATTAAATGCAAAAGAAATTATATGCTGCTATCATTTAAATTTTATTTTTTATTTATCTTCACAAATATAAGTCAAACCTTCATAATTTTTGCTCAAAATCCAAGCGCTGGTGATATTTAATGTGTATATATATTTTACTTTAATTGTTTTATTTTCGAAGTTTCCTCCGGACATACAGATTCACACAACTGCCCTTTATATATGTATAGATGAATTCAAAATAAAATAAAACTAAGGCTTGTATTAAGGCCCTAACGATGCTCAGAGCAAGAATCCGACGAGTAAGACCCAGCTTGTCCTCCTTCTGCATGACAATGCTCGACCACACACATGCATCAGGACAAGAGAGAAAATCGCCTCATTCGGGTGGACAACTTTACCGTATGCTCCATACTCACCAGATTTAGCGCCTTTAGACTATCAGCCCCATGAAAGAGGGTTTGAGAGGCAAACATTATTCCGGGTCGAGGAAGTGGCTCAAAGAACATTAAAATGTTACAATCCATGGTATCATGAATTGTTGACAAACCCTGTAGCTGAATAAGAAGCCATTGGCTTTCAGATCAGCTAGTGGAAAAATATCAGGACTGTTTGTGACCCTGACCCCAGGGCGCGAATCTTACGCGTTACGTGATTAGTTTGTCCGAGAATCAGTTTTCAACCTGAGATTGACGCAGAGTAGACGTGCTACTCCGAGGTTGATTATCATCCGCCCGGCGAATAAGATATGGGTTAGAAAAATAAAATTTTGATCAAGAAATAAAAGTCTTGTGAGTTGATTAATTGCATGACTAAAAACTAGTTCCAGGAAAAAGGAGCCCTTAGAAAAAGAAGAAGCAGTTAGAAGACTAGAAAACAAGATGTCGACCAGAGAAGAAGAGAAGTTAGCAGAAGCAGTAAAGCAGAAATTAAGCATCAAGTATGTCTCATCTCTCTCTCTCTCTCTCTCTCCCCTCTCTCTCTCTCTCTCTCTCTCTCTGTCTATCTCTGTCTCTCTCTCTCTTTCCTCTCTATCTTTGTCTGTCTGCCTGTCTCTCTCTCTTTCTCTCTCTCTCTCTCTCTCTCTCTCTTTCTCTCTTTTGTCTGCCTCTCTCTCTCTCTCTCTCTCTCTTCTCTCTCTCCTCTCTTTGCTCTGTCCGTCTGTCTGTCTGTCTGTCTCTCTTTGTCTGTCTGTCTGTCTCTTTGTCTCTCCCCCTCTCTCTCTCTCTCTTCCTCTCTCTCTATGTCTGTCTGCCTGTCTCTCTATATATATATCTTTGTCTGTCTGCCTGTCTCTCACTCTCTCTCTCTATCTTTGATTGTCTGTCTGTCTGTCTGTCTGTCTCTCTCTCTCTCTCTCTCTCTTTGTCTGTATGTCTGTCTCTCTTTGTCTCTCTCTCTCTCTCTCTCTCTCTCTCTCTTTGTCTGTCTGTCTGTCTCTCTCTTTGTTTCTCTCTGTCTGTCTGCCTCTCTCTCTCTCTCTCTCTCTCTCTCTCTCTCTCTCTCTCTTTTTATGACCTCCTTCCCGTATCTGATTTTTTTCTCTCTCCACCCATGTTAACAGTTATGACCGCGAGTGTGGCGGGAGTTGTAATGGTGATTTGGGTAACGTCGTGTGTTGTTGTTGTTATTGAGTCGTCACTAATTCTGTAAATGGGTCAAGGCTACGGAAATCTCACACAATTAACCACCAAGTCGAATCACAATGACGGACATAGAACTGACCATGTGTCGCATACTGTTTTTGTGGAGGGGTTGGGTAAGTACATACATAAAGATGACAATGCAAAATGTTGGCCTCATATGCCAGAGATTTTTATAAGCGAATCTGTCGGGTCGTCTTGATGCGACCGAGAATCGATTTTGTGCCTCTAGAGTTCAATGTGAGAAACGATGTACATAAAAACACGCGTTTACAGCCAGACAATTTGAGCAATCCGAACGACTGTTCCACGCATGCGCACAAAGCATCCATTTTGACATCGGATTTCTCATCATGAGACAATTTTAATAGCATTCACGGTCGAAAACAACTGAATAACTGCTGGTTGGTGGTGATTCACAAAGGATATGATGGGATTCTGATTACTGTACAATTTAAACATACCCTTCTTCTTCTTCTTCTTCTTCTTCTTCTTCTTCTTCTTCTTTTCCCTCCACGCCATCTTTATTCTCGCTATTGCCTCTGCTTTTAAGGCGTAATACAAATCAGGGGAATAACGATTACACTGGAGTCCATTCGACGGGAAAGTTGTGTTTTTCGACCGGAAAGAGAAAGCAGATTTCGAGACAATTTACTGACGAAGACAGGGAAGGATACATTTAATTTTCTGGTACTAGCAGGACCTGTGAATATGCCACAATATTAAGATTCTATCATTACACTATTTGATATGTTTACTTAAGAGCTATTTCGAAATAGTTCGATGCTAGCAGGAGCTGTGGACATACCACAGTATGATAATTTGATAATTACAATATCTGATATGTTTACTTAAGAGCTATTGCGAAATAGTTCGATGCTAGCAGGAGGTGTGGATATACCACAGTATGATAATTTGATTATTACAAATTTGATATGTTTACTTAAGAGCTATTGCGAAATAGTTCGATGCTAACAGGAGGTGTGGATATACCACAGTATGATAATTTGATTATTACAATATTTGATATGTTTACTTAAGAGCTATTGCGAAATAGTTCGATGCTAGCAGGAGCTGTGGATATACCACAGTATGATAAATTGATTATTACAATATTTGATATGTTTACTTAAGAGCTATTGCGAAATAGTTCGGTGCTAGCAGGAGCTGTGATATACCACAGTATGATAATTTGATTATTATAATATTTGATATGTTTACTTAAGAGCTACTGCTAAATAGTTCAATACTCGCAGGAGGTGTGGATATACCACAGTATGATAATTTGATTATTACAATATTTGATATGTTTACTTAAGAGCTATTGCGAAATAGTTCGATGCTAGCAGGAGCTGTGGATATACCACAGTATGATAAATTGATTATTACAATATTTGATATGTTTACTTAAGAGCTATTGCGAAATAGTTCGGTGCTAGCAGGAGCTGTGGATATACCACAGTATGATAATTTGATTATTATAATATTTGATATGTTTACTTAAGAGCTATTGCGAAATAGTTCGATGCTAGCAGGAGCTGTGGATATACCACAGTATGATAATTTGATTATTACAATATTTGATATGTTTACTTAAGAGCTATTGCGTATAGTTTAATACTGGCAGGACTTGTAAATATACCACAGTATGATAATTTGATTATTGCAATATTTTCTATGTTTACTTATGAGATATTACGAAATAGTTCAATACTCGCAGGAGCTGTGGATATACACACAGTATGATGATTTAATTATTACTATGTTTGATAAGTTTACTTAAGAATTATTGCATGTCCAATACATGCAGGGCCTTTGTATATACCACAGTATGATCATTTAATTATTACAACGTTTAATATGCTTACTCAAGACTTGTTGCAAAATAGCTCAATATGTAAAGTAAAATAAAGTCAACGGGGCGGCCTAAAGTCGGTATCAGCCAGTCAGCGAGGGAGTCTATCCCCTTTTCAATTGGAGATTGTTTTAGCATCTGAGGTGCTGCGCTACACCTACCATCAGCTCTTTACGTTACCGCACAGGTCCCTGTACTACTCATACGCTGAGTTGGCGAGGACCGGTAACGCTCTACCGACTGAGCTAACCGACCTCTCTCTCTTTCACTTTTCCTTTCTTCTTTGTTATCATTTTCGATTAAAACAGAATAGCGTTATCGCTCCCGCACTCTCACATCCTCTCTCTATCTTTCTTCTACTCAATTTCTTTCTTTCTTATCATATTTTTTCTCCGTAACATGTCCTTTTCCTTTCTTGAATTTTGTCCGTTGTCGATTGAGATCCTCATAACATAGTTATATGTATTTTTAATCAATACTATATAGATAGTTTCAATATTCTTATTTCTTATGAGTGTTGCCACCTCAGCTAAATAATCGACCATTCCGTTTTTATTACAAAGGAATGGAAGAAAATGACATGCTAAATGGGATAAATATAATAAGAAAGAAAGAGGGTAGGGGAATGAAAGATAGTGGGTGAACGTGCGGAAGGGATAACGCTTATCTGTTACAATCGAACATAATAAAAATATGAAAAGAAGAAAGGAAAGAAAAACGTGTATGAGAGAGTTTACTCAAGATTATTATAATTTTTACATATTGAAGAATTTAGCAATAGCTCTTAAGTAAACATATCAAATGTTGTAATAATTAGATTATCATACTGTGGGATATCCAAAGCTCCAGCCAGTATTGAACTATGTCGCAATGGCTCTTAAGTAAACATATCAAACATTGTAATGATTAGATTATCATACTGTGGTATATCAACAGCTCCCGCTAATATTGAACTATCTTATCGTAGCTCTTAAGTAAATAATAATTAAATTATCATACTGTGGTATATCCACAGTTTCAGCGAGTAGCTACATAAAAAGCAATATTACTTAAAGCTATAATTGCTTACTAAGAATTATTGAACTTTTGTGAATTGACCATCAATATTAAATTTCTATGAATTTCTATAATAAATCATTTGGAATTTGTTATATATTTTTTGTTTTTGTTTTTGTGTTGTTTTACGGCATATCAACCTCAGGGGGTCATTTAATGCCGATAAAATTTTGAAATAAATCAATTCTTAATGGATAATACAATTTTTTATAAAATACATTTTTCTATTTAACCCATAGATGGGACCCTATCAGGTACTACTACTCCGGGTCAGAGTGGACCAGGGAGCAATGGGATGAAGGGGTGCTCCACATTCCCCAAACCTCCAAAACTGGAACCTACCATCAGATAGAGTTTAACGTCATTCCCAGGACATGTAGACATACAGCCACCGCCTTCTAGCATCCATATGATAAAAAGGAGTGGGGCTTGCCATAAGGGCAATAGGGTTGGGAAAATCATATAGGTGCTAGGGCTTGACGTGACCAGTCGATTGATCGGAGGAGGCCCCTCGGACCGCCCGTCTAGTCCAAGATAGGACCAAAGTGGAGTATTGCATGTCATGAACTGCTCATCCACCTGGGCTCTATCCTTAAGCATCACGGGTCGCCACCTACGGCCAACAGGTGGTCCCATTGGGGGAGTCTTACCCCTCTGCAGAGGTGCAGTCGGTGCATTCTAACGCCCCAGCCGACATTATTGATCTTTGAACATTATGGTTATTTATTTGTTGATATAAGTTTAACTCCTCGCTGTGATCTCAAAAAAAGATACACCAATACACTGATTCATGTGTTTCCTGATAGATATAGTTTATATATATATATATATATATATATATATTTCGGCTATAGGAATAAATTCAATAATGTAACATTAATTTTTGTGCCGATGGGCATACACAGTTTTTGCAGTCTAAATAGATCAAGCAAGTTATTACACAGAACGGAAATTAAATAAAATACATAAACAGTTGGGAATTAGAGATAAAATTTGCCTTAAACGAAATTATTATTTAATTCAGGCTTTTTAATTTCTTAAGTAGACGATCCATGAATCCATTGGGTCCCTTTATACGTGGGTAAGTCAAAAATTAATGCCATTTAGTATTTGCTATACATGTCTTAATTTCTATATAGGAAGTACAATCAGACCCCTCCATATTAGAATTAAAGAATATATCCACACACGTGCATCCTCGTTCCATAAACATTTAATCAAATGCAAAAATAAGGACAATAATACGCAATGTTGGTAATCTCAGAATTAGAGAAAGTTTATTAATAGCTAAGTTACACCCTCGCATAAACAGTAGGTTAGAATTAAAGACTGGATATAGAATTGGTTAACATACACATTCCATAAATACACATACATATATAACAAAAAATACTAAATATAAATAAAATAAATAGATAAAAATGAATGAAATTGAAATTGATTAAACAACGGATATCACGACTCGTCCGTGAGGCGTTATAACAACCCACGAGACGCGTGTTTATAACGTCCCAAAACAAAAAAGACCGCGTCCATTTCAAAAACAGTCTCTGAAGATGAAGTTTCTTCGAAATTGATTAGACACTGGACATTATTTATACGCATTGTAATTGCCTTCTTAATATAAATAAATAATAATGCCATTTTATTTAGGACAGGTATAATTAGCCGCTCAGCAACATGTATCATACACCAAAAGGATACATACCTTTCCCAGGGTATTAGCGTGAAATGTAGACAGCCTCGTCTAGGATTTGAAACCGGGTCAACGAATCAATTTCCTACGATTACTAACCATTACACCACGCGCCTTCATAGATAAATATTTGGCTATAGGAATAAATTCAATGGTGTGACCTTAATTCGCGCGCCTATGGGCATACGCAGATTTTGCAATCCAGATAGATTAAACAAGTTAGTCAATGTTCCCCTTTGTCACACGGAATAGAAATTAAATATAATAGATAAACAGTTGGGATTTAGCGAGAAAAAATGCCTAAAACGAAATTATTATTTGATTCAGGCCTTTTTAATCTTTGTAGAATCAAAAAAGAATAAAAAAAAAAAACGTATTCGGCATAAAACAACCCAAGGGCTGACATGCCATACAATCCGACTAACTAACCAACTAAATTAACTTCTTCCAACCAAACCTTGTAGCAGGCCATGAATCGTAAGGAAATAAAAAAACTATTTTTCTTTCTTTCCTTCTACTCGTCTTTTCATTATGCTCGATTGAAACAGATAAGCGTTATCGCCTCCGCGCTCTCACCACTTCTCTTTCCCTAACGCAATTTCCTTCTTTCTTATTATATGTTTTCTGTGTAGCATGTCCTTTTACTTTCTTGAATTTAGTCTTTTGATGATTGAGAGTCAGATAACATAGTTATATGTCTTTTTAAACAATACTTTATAGATAGTTGTAATAATCATTAGTAAACAATTATATCTTCAAGTAACATTGCTTTTTTTATATAGGTACTCACCGAACCTGTGGATATGCCACAGTATGATAATTTAATTATTACAAAATTTGATATGTTTACTTAAGAGATATTGCTAAATAGTCCAATATGTAAAAAGTATAATAATCTTGATTAAACTCTCTCTCTCTCTCTCTCTCTCTCTCTCTCTCTCTCTCTCTCTCTCTCTCTCACACACACACTCACTCACTCACTCACTCTCTGACACACACACACACACACACACACTTTCTTTTCCCCTCTCTCATTATCTGTCACTCACTAATTTAACTATCTCTCTCTCTCTCTCTCTCTCTCTCTCTCTCTATCTATCTATCTATCTATCTCGATATTACCAATATTAAACAAACGAAGCATTCTCTCTCTCTCTCTCTCTTCTCTCCTCTCTCTCTCTCTCTCTCTCTCTCTCTACACTTTTTAAAATTTCTTTCCTTCTTTTCATCTTTTCATTATGTTCGATTGGAACAGATAAGCGTTATCCCTTCCTCACGCTCACCCTCTCTCTCTCTCTCTCTATCTTTCCCCTACTCAATTTCCTTTTCCTTTCTTGAATTTAGTCCGTTGGCGATTTCTTTCTTTCTTTCTTTCTTGTTTTACGGCCTATCAACTTCAGTGGGTCATTTAATGCCGATAAAGTTTGAAATAAATCAATTCTTAATGGATAATACAATTTTTTATAAATACATTTTCCTATTTAACCCATAGATGGGACCCTAACAGGTACTACCACACCGGGTCAAAGTGGACCAGGGAGCAATGGTGATGAAGGGGTGCTCCACATTCCCCGAACCTCCAAAATTGGAACCTCACCATCAGATAGAGTTTAACGTCATTCCCAGCACATGTAGACCCGCAGCCACCGCCTTCTAGCACCTATATGATAAAAAGGGCTGGGGATTGCCATAAGGGCAATGGGGTTGGGAGTTATCATATAGGTTTTAGGGCTTGACGTGGCCAGCCGATTGATCGGAGGGGGCCTCTCCGACCGCCCGTCTAGCCCAACATAGGGCCAAAGTGGAGTATTGTAAGTCATGAACTGCTCAGCAACCTGGGTTCTATCCTTAAGCATTACGGGTCGCCACCCACGGCCAACAGGCGGCCTCCATTATGGGAGTCTTACCCCTCTGCAGAGGTGCAGTCGGTGCATTCTAACGCCCCAGCCGACAGGGCGGCCGTTGGCGATTGACAGACCGATAACATAGTTATATGTCTTTTAAACAATACCATATAGATAGTTGCAATCTTCTCATTTCTTATGAGTGTCGCCACCTAAGCTAAATAATAGATCATTCTGATTTTATTACTGTTGTAGGTGACTCACCTATGACACGAACATGGACTTACCCAAAGGGTATATATCTAACAGAGTAAAGCTACTCAAACGAGTAGTACCAGATACAGTTCTTCGTGTAAGCTGTAACAAGGAAACCCTTCCATTGTACGTTGATATATATTGCTGAATACAATCTGTTCCCTACATTTTATACCCGTGTTGAGTTATTATTTATTGACCCTTAAACAGGTCATAACAATTACAAAGAAAGAAAAGAAAAGAATTTGCTATAGGGAATATAATAAGAAAGAAAGAGAGTAGGGGAAAGATAGAGAGAAGCGGAAGCGATAACGCTTATTTAGTAATATTATCAATTAATTTAACTTCTCTCGGCCAAACCTTGTTGCAGGTCATAAATGGTAATGGAAATAAAAAGCTAGGAATATATTCTCCCTGTCTTACACATTAAATCAAGTGTGGAGCAATTTTATAACTAATAAAAAAGTGATATTGTACATTAAATACACGGGAAAATATTTTAGTCAAATCATATAATAATTAATTGTCCGCGAAAATTCTATGTACAATTGAAGAAAATGAAAAATGAAAAAATGTTTAAATCAAGAAATGTATATTGTTTAATATGAATCCTTTGGGTTGTTTCATAACTGCGATCTATGACGATATTGATTTTACTATTTAGGAAGGAGTAATTGATTATACTTAGAATTTATTAACGAGGTGTGTGCTGTAATGGTTACCGTCGTCAAAAATGGAGATGATGAGCCGATTTAATTTAATACTAAAATGTGGCCCCATTGGGGAGGGTAGTCACACAACTATGTAGTCGCTGGGTCGGTGAGAGATGCTGTAAAAATTATTAGACATTAGGCTGGTTGGTTGGATTTTAAAAGATGGAGATGTGGTTGGTTGGTTGGTTGGTTGGGTTTTATGGCATGTCAACCCTTATTGGGTTATTAAGAGGAATAAGAGGATAAGATGAGAATAAGAGAGAATAAATATGAAGAGAATAAGATGGAATAAGAACGAAGGAAAGAATAAGAAAAGAAGATGGGAATGTGGTTGGTTGGTTGGTTTTTATGGCATGTCAACCCTTATTGGGTTATTAAGAGGAATAAGAGGATAAGATGAGAATAAGAGAGAATAAATATGAATAGAATAAGATGGAATAAGAACGAAGGAAAGAATAAGAAAAAAAGATGGGAATGTGGTTGGTTGGTTGGATTTTACGGCATATCAAACCTTATTGAGTTATTTTAGGCCGAAGGCACTTAATCAATTGATATTGGGTATACAGATTTTTTAATCTTTTAAACATCTATTTAATCCATAAATAGCACTCTAACAGGTGCTACGGGCCTGAGTTTACCTGGCAATGAAGAGGTGCGTCAGGCTCCCCAGTACTCAAGAATTGGAATCTCCCCTCTAGATGCAGTTTAAATTAATACTCAAGACAGATATGCACATATATGATACGAGGGTGAGTCAAAAAGTAATGCCATTTTTATTATGAGAGGTATACTTACCAACACAGGAACATGTAGCATACATCAAAATGAAGCTGGTCCTTTGTGAATCATATCCCCACTTCTTCACATAGTCACCGTATCTCTCAATAGCAATTTTCCAACTTCGAATAAGATCATGTATCTCTGCCCGTAAAATTCTATTGACGGTTCTTTAAGCCACTTCTTCACTACAGATTTAACTTCCTTGTCACTGGAATAATGTTTGCCTCTCAAACCCTCCTTCATGGGGCCGAGGAAATGATAGTGATTATTCCAGTGACGAGGAAGTGAAATCTGTAATGAAGAATTGGCTCAAAGAACAGTCAAAAGAATTTTAAGGGGCAGGGACACATGCTCTCATTCGAAGGTGAAATATTGCTATTAAGAAAAACGGTGACTATGTGAAGGAGTATGGATGTAATCCAGAGAGGACCAGCTTCATTTTGAAGTATGATACATGTTCCTATGTTGGCAATTATATCTGTCCTAAACAAAATGGCATTACTTTTTTACTCATCCTCGTATATATTATCTAGCAGGTCCTGTGGATATACCATAGTATGAGAAGTTACTTATTACAACGTTTGATATGTTTACTTAAGAGCGTCCAAGATGAAATGCAAAATGTAAATCCTGACTATCTGATGTTGCTTATACGCCGAATTCCTATTTCTTATGGATGTCGTCACCTCAGCTAAATAATAGACCAGTAAGTTTTTATTATAAAGGAAGAAACGGAAGAAAGGGACATGCTACACAACATGAAAGAAAGAAAGAAAGAAAGAAAGAGAGGAGGTGGGCGTACGGAAGTGATAACGCTAATCTGTTACAACCGAACATGATAAAAAGATCAAAAGACGGAAAGAAAGAGAAAAAAATGAGTGAGAGTTAAACAAATGTTCCTGTGTTGGTAATTATACCTGCCCTAAACAAAATGACATTACTTTTTGACTTGTCCTCATTAAAACGGAGTGTTGGAGAATGCAGCATAGTTATTTTGTGAATTGTGATTTTGGTTATTTGTCTATGTAGGTTTAACTTTTTATCGTGATCTTTCAAATGTATACACCACCTGATTCATTGATTGATTGAAAAGAAGATATACTGACATTTACAAATAGAGATGCGACCTGAATAAAGACGGAGGAAGCATTTTTTCTGTATGATACATGTTCATGTGTTGGTAATCATACCTGTCCTAAATAAAATGGCATTACTTTTTGACCCACCCTCATAAAAACGGTTGGGGTTTCGGAATGCAGTACAGTTCTTTTGTGAATTGTATTAAACGAGCATCAATACCAAATTACTATGAATTTCTAAAATAAATCATTTGGAATCATTTGTAATTTGTTTCTTAAGCATTTAATATTGGTTATTGATATTTGAAAGATTTTTGGTTGTTTGTCTATGTAGGGTTAACTTCTGATCGTGATCTTTCAAAAGGATACACCAACAAAAAATGATTGATTGATTGATTGACAAGAAGATCTACTGATAATTACCAAAGATAGATTCAACCTGAATAAAGATGGAGGAAGCAAAAGAGGATGGTTACCAATCAACGAGAGTCGATTCTCAAGTTATTACTTCTTCCAGCCACTAACAATCGTTCCCACACGAAAGCCACTCCTCGTACGGAAGTCCATAAGCGTCACAAATGATCTTAATGATGAATACTTTAGATCGAAATTGTCTGTATGAGACGACTGTTTTGCTTAGTATTTTGTTTTGATTTTTATATCAGCTTCAAGAACAATGGAATGTTTATAAGGTTTACTCTTTTTTTCGATTCTAGAATCATTGACAATCGAATCAAAGGTGTGTTCCCCATTCAAATATACATTAAAATTATTTCCATACAAATAATTGAGGATGAACCAGCTAGCGTTTTACAATACAATCTAGTGGGGAAGAAATTATTGAGATAAGAGTACATTTACATCAATAAGTTTCCAGGTACACAAGGAAGCAGACACAGAGAGAATGAGAGAGAGAGAGAGAGAGAGAGAGAGAGAGAGAGAGAGAGATGATATATATATAGAGAGAGGGGGGAGACAGAGAGAGAGAGAGAGTGAGAGGTTACATCATCGGTAAGCAAATAGAAATGTTTGCTCACACACACACACATATATATATATATATATATATATATATATATATATATATATATATATATATATATATATATATGAGGAAAAATGAGTAAAGAAAAGTAGATGGATTAATCCATATCCATTTAATCGATATCACTTACACACGTGTTTCGGTCAGTTTATCAAAATGTATACGGATTACGCTATTATTATAATTAAAATAATCAGATGAAATTGAAATAATAATAATAATAATAATAATAATAATAATAATAATAATAATAATAATAATAATAATAGGAAAAATGTAAATATATTCCGTACACAGAAAGATTTTTTTACGACCTTCATCAGAGTGAATTTTTATTTTTTTATTTTTCGAAAAATAAAAAATAAAAATTCATTCTGATGAAGGTCCTAAAAATCTTTCTCTGTACGGAATATTTTTACATTTTTCCTATTATTATTATTATTATTATCATTATTATTATTATTATCATCATTATTTCAATTTCATCTGATTATTATATATATATCGATTAAAGTGATATCGATTAAATTCATTTTTTATCCATCTACATTTCTTTCTGTACTCATTTTTCCTCATAGTGTCGGATTCAATTCCTATTCCATTTTTACACACACACACACACACACACACACACACACACACACACCACACACACATACATATATATATATATATATATATATATATATATATATATATATACATATCATGTACCAATGAAGGAATTGTGTGCCTGTGTGTATATGTGGATTTTTTCATGTTCATGCGTGAATTTATGCGTTTCAAAATGCGTCTGATTGCATAGATATGTAATAAGGGGGTTATAAGTGTGTGTGCATGAATACTAGTTTGGCTGTATAGGTTTTGAATTTAAGATAAAAACGGTTAACTGTTGAAAAGAAAATTGATAGAAATATATATATATATATACTTCAGTATAGATTAAATGTATACTTATTATTTGTCAACATATGTTTCGACTAACATTCGTTTGTACACAGTATTCTATTTAAAATTATTTCAAATATAAAATAAGATAAAAGGATAGAAAACAAAATATCTTGAATGCAAGCAGTAGGTCATCTTCAGGATGACTTTCTGTTTGCATGACAAATAAAAATAATAAATTTCCTTCATACCACAACATATATTTTTTTCTTCGAAATTTATTTTCAGCATATCTAGCGGATTCATTTAAATTTCTCTCTCTCTCTCTCTCTCTCTCTCTCTCCTCTCTCTCTCTCTCTCTCTCTCTCTCTCTCTCACACACACACACACACACACACACACACACACACTCCCTAACTCACACACACACACACACACACACACACACACACACACATATATATATATATATATATATATATATATTATATATATATATGCATAATTATATTTTTAGCCTGCATAAATGACATAGCTAGAAGTTCCGGTGCTCTTCCGAAATATGATCGAGTATTGATCCACTATTCATGGAATGGGATCTACTAGGAAAAAAGAAGACAGGATTAGAGTTTAGGGTTAGTTTAATGAGAAAATAATGGGTAGATCACATATTGGAATGTAAACAACACTGTAGATCACATACTGGAAGAGCACCGAAGTTTCTTTGGAATAATACATTTGTACCTTGATTTTTGTTGGTTTTTTTGTTATATATATATATATATATATATATAATATATATATATATTGTGTGTGGGGGGGTCACTGTTTCAGATTTTGCTGGAATGGCGTACCAAAGGCAGTATTATTGGTAAAGTGCTCAATATAAAATAGACCTGTTATATAATATAATAAAATAAATATATAAAGGTCTTACATATCTATTTATTAGGTGACAAAGGATCATTCACAACCATATTGGTTTCATGCGAGGCAATCATCAAGTGAAGATGTTTCAAATGCAAGGAAAATCGAAAAAGTTTCAAATGAATGTATGTGAGTGTTTATGGACAGCATAAAGTTTGTGTACCTCGCATGAAACCAATATGGTCTTGAATGTTCCTTTGTCACCTTATAAATAGATATGTAAAACCTTTATATATTTATTTTATTATATTATATTATATTATATTTATATTATATATATATATATATATATATATTATATATATATATATATATATATATATATATATATATACTTCCAACGACGTTGTGAGTGATCTTATTTTATATCATTGAATTATTGTGATACTTGCTGTGCTAGTCATAAATGAATCATTCTTGCAATTTTCGTATTTATTTTTCTCATCAACTTTGGCTTGTTGTTAATGAGAGGAAATTTAATAGATTTTCCCAGTTCTCTGTTCGGCCATAGGGTGATTTGTATAATCAAACATACATACATAATCTTTCTTATTTATATATATATATATTTCTTATTTATATTATATATATATATATATATATATATATATATATATATATATACGTCTGTGTGTGTAGACGTGAGTGCTTGTGTTTTATGTGTATATATATATATTTTATTATGTGTATATATATATGTGTGTGTGCGTGTTTATATATATATATATATATATATATATATGTTTATATGGGTATGTATATATGTTCATAATCTATATATATGTCTGTGTGTGTGTTCATAAATATATATATATGTGTGTGTGAGAGAGAAAGAGAGTGTGTGTGTATCCGTATACGTGTACATGTGAGTGTGTACGTGCAAGTGGCTACGAGTGTATGGATTTCAGTGTGTGTGTGTGTGTGTGTGTGTGTGCGTTTTAGTGTTACGGGTGTTTGTGTTTGAGTGTGAGTGTGTGTGTGTGTGTGTGAGAGAGAGAGAGAGAGAGAGAGATAGACTGTGTGTCTGTTTGTGTATATGAGGGATATATGAAATAGAGAGAGAGAGTGTGTGTGTGTGTGTATATGTGTGTACGTATGATTGTGTATGTGTGTGTGTGTGTGTGTGTGTGTGTGTGTGTGTGTGTGTGTGTGTGTGTGTGTGTACGGGTCAGTTTCTTTGGGTGCGTACGCGTGTATCTATTGTGCTGAAAGATGACTCGGCCAAAAGTTGTGTGTTTTTTTTCCCTTTAGAATTAACAAACTCTTGCATCTCAATTCATCTCAATACTATTCACATAGACACACCCTTACACCGTTCAACCAATGAAAATCAAATCGTTCATCAAACACAATTACTGTCCTAGATTCTCTCTATTCTCTTGAATGACTAAAAGACCAAAAAGTTTTGAAAATGAAGAAAGTGTTACCCATTAGTCGGATTAACCAATCCTTGTATGACCTACCCAACCGGAAATAGACCAATGTTTACAAAAATAAATCTTGACGCAGTTTCATTTCCTATTGTCGGCAATTTTAACCATTCTAATTCACAAGCCAAAGAATTGCGTTTAACAAAAGAACGTATTTACACACACACTTACGCCGTTTGGCTCAGTCGGTACAGCACCCGCCTAGGTTGCGCATAGTTCTGAATTCGATACCGGTCTCCACCAACTCAGCGAATGCGTTATACATATATATATATATATATATATATATATGCATACACACACGCAAACACACATATATATATATGAAAATAAAATGGAAATTAATCCGACAGTATGAATAAGATATAATGAAAAAACAAAAGATGTTTACAACTGAAATAGGCTCATCAGAAGAGAAAGTGTGCAAACCGTTTCGGGGCCAAATCTCTTGACGGTTTAAAAAGCAACACCCGGCCCATCCTCAATTAATATGAGGACCCTATTGCATTATAATGCATCGACCGCACGTGGGTCGGTCATCAACAAAAATAAGACGGGAAAAAGACCGTTAGTAAAAACAGAACGCTGCTGGTTAAACCGTCAAGAGATTTGGCCCCGAAACGGTTTGCACACTTTCTCTTCTGATGAGCCTATTTCAGTTGTAAACATCTTTTGTTTTTCATTATATCTTATTCATATATATATATATAATATATATATATATATATATATATAGAGAGAGAGAGAGAGAGAGAGAGATACGTTAATGTATGAGTAGTGGCTTACCAGTGGGTACGAGTACGATCGTTGGAAGCGCACAGTATCCAGGGGTTAAGACTGAGAAAAAACAAATACAATGTGCTCAATACAATGTAGAGCAAAATTTATTTATAAAATGGATAAAAGTAACTTACTCGAGTTTCATCGCCTGAATCGTCAGGGTTACATCCGCTGAATTAATCAAGTTTTCGATTAATGTCAATTGGTACCATGTTTGACCGTTTTAATTAATATATATATATATATATATATATATATATATATATATATTATATATATAGTATCCAATTGCCGATTTAACGTTTCCGTTGCAGTGGCATCAGTAAATAATCCAAAAGTGCTCAATATATTAAAAACATTGAGCAGTACTACTACTACTACTACTAATAATAATAATAATAATAATAATAATAATAGTAGAGGAAAAAGTTAAGGTAACGTCATTTGGATTGAAACCATGGTAGACCCTTAACTTTTTTCTACTAATATTATATATATATATATATGAAGTTAAGTAAACAAACAAATGTGTTTATTTTTTTATATGGCTTTAAGCCGACAATTTTTGGAGGATATGGGCTTAATTGAAGTCATACCTAATTTTGAAAATTAATTAGTTAATAATTAATGAATTTAGGCGGGAATATATGTTCAAATGTAAGGCTAAACGATTGACATTTTCTCGATTCGTTTAGCCTTACATTTGAACATATATGCCCGCCTAAATTCATTAATTATTAACTAATTAATTTTCAAAATTAGGTATGACTTCAATTAAGCACATATCCTCCAAATATATATATATATATATATAGCTAGGTCTATCTTTGACCGGTAGTCTGGATCGATTCTTGGGATGGCACTTTCTCTGTTCTTTCAATCTGGAAATTAATTAGGCCCTTCTTAGTTTCTTTCTTGAATATCGTCTCGTGCTTTTGATAGTCTTTAATAACGAACACAAGACATTCATGTTTTTTTTTCTTTGAGCTCATTTATTTTTTCCATTAACCCAAGTACAAGCCTGGTAGGACAGACTGCATTTCTCGTCTGTCCTCTTCAAATACTCAGTCCAGATTTCCCAAACTTTTCACTCCCTCTCTCATGCTTGTCCCTGTTAAAACTCACTGACCAATCAGAAGCCACCGCGTCAGTCATTTCCACTATTACATAAAATAATTTTTCAAAATCTTGGGTTCTTACACATTTCATTATTTTACAGTTATATTCAAGTGCGTTTTCTGGATTGAAACTAATTCATTTAAGCTAGACGGAAATCAGAAGAATCGAGTTTAATGTTTCCCTCGAGCGGTCTCATCGCCAGTCATCTCAAAGAGAAGCCATTATACTAAGTTGCTACTTTTAAGAGTACGAATTGAAATGTGATATGATATGATCAATGTTGCACTCCATAAAAGGGGCAACTTGATTTCGATGAGGAAATAAAAACAAAAACGAAACAAAAAATAACAAAAGAGATTAAGATTTTTATTAGAATTTTTTTTTATAATTATGGTGAGCGTATCAAGAAAGGAATTCTCCTATGAAAAAACAAATGTAGAATTCTATTTCCTATTCTAAAAAACAAAAATCTGTGCCTTCATTTAAACGGGAAACTCTGGGGAGTTCAAAATTTAATTTCGTAAACATTGCACGAGCAAGATGAAATATCGTGAAGATAAAAAAATAAATAAATATGGAAGGAAAACAGACATTGAAATATCTGAGCAAGTTTTATTCTGAGAAAAGAGAAGTTGTTGTTTTTTTTACCCTCTGAATCAATAAGGTGTGAATAATGTTGATCTACGGGATACAAAGGGATTTTAAAGGTAGAGGCATTTTTGTTAAAACAAAATAGAGATAGAGGAAAAATGAGAGAGGGGGAGATAGCGGGAAAGAGAAAAAAAGGATATGGTTATACACTCAAAGAAAAAAACAAATAGAATAAGAAAATAAAGACAATATGAAATATTATAAAGAAAAAAATTAAGACTGAAATAAACTGAACTGAAAAACAGAAAATATAGACTAAGAAAAAAAGAAAAAGGCAAAAACGAAAAGAAAAAGATTACTGACAGAAAGAAAGAAAGATGGAAAAGAAAAAGAAATGAATGGAATCAAGTTAAATGCATGAAATAAGAAATTAAACAAAAGAAGGAAAGTAAAGAAAGACTTAAAGAAATTAAGAAAGATAATTAAATCAAGAAAAAGCAAAAACAGCATGAATAAAGATAGAAAGAATGAAAGAAAGAAAGAAGAAGAGAGAGAGAAAGAGAGAGAGAGAGAGAGAGAGAGAGAGAGAGGAAAGAGAAAAGGATACAGTTATAAGTTAACAGAAGAAAAAAACAAATAGAATAAGAAAGAAAATAAGGACTATATAAAATATTATAAAGAAAAAATGTAAGAATGAAATAAACTGAACTAAAAAAAAAAGGAAAAATAGACTAAGAAAAAAAGAAAAAGATAAATGAAACAAAGAAAAGAAAAAAAGAAAGAAATCGAATCAAATTAAATGCATGAAATAAAAAATAAAACAAAGATAGAAAGAAAGAAAGTCAGAAAAATGACAGAAAAGAAGAAGAGAGAGAGGGAGAGAGATAAGGGAAAGATATATATATATATATATATATAT
>CM042159.1:23476785-23496785 GCA_023376005.1 Doryteuthis pealeii | reverse complement strand
TCTCTCTCTCTGATTTTATTTTATCTATTTATTTATTTATTTCTCACACACAGACACTCTCTCTTCCTCGCACACACTTAACGCCCCTCTCTCTCCATCTCTCCCTTCCCTCTCTTTCTCTCTCTCTCTTTCTCACCCGAGTCTCCTCTCTCGATTATATACCCGATGTTTGGTATATATGGCTATACAACACTTGTTGACTTCATTATTACTTTTGTCCCACAATGTATTTTTAGTGATTTTTCTTTCCAACTGTTTATCATTGTAATTTTAGCAATGGACTCACCTCTCTTTCTTACCGTCCATTACAATAACTATTCCCTTATTGAGATCTTTAAATTGGCTAGTTCTCCTCTGGTTATCAACGATCTTTCAACTATTAATATCTTTATCTGAATTTTCACAACTGGTCATATCTGATTGTATTCACTGAGGTCAACGTCTGTTCTAAACTCCAATCCAATTCCTCCCTATTCTTTCCAAATCCAAAAGTACTTATGTCTGGAAAAGTTTCCATTCTACGGATTTCAGTTCTAATCTTATTGTAAGTCTATTCAAGACTCGTCCAACTCACATTTGACACCTAAATATTCCACAATCTCTTTGATATTCTGAAAAGGTCCAACTATTTTTATTTCTGTTTCAATCTATTGTCTTCGGGGATTATTTCATCCATTAACTGATTGGTTTGCGTTGTTTTCAAAATAACCTAAATGCAGAGATACTGATAGGCACGCGTCTTGCGTCCCTGACGCACAAAAATCTAAAAGGACGCAGAAAAATCGTATCCATGCATCCCAGTGATTTTCTTTTTTCTACCTTAACTATTTCAATAGTTTCTTAGAAACGAATTAAACAGGAGAGTTGGGCTAGACGGTCGGTCGGAGAGGCCCCCTTTGATCAATCGGCTGGTCACGTCAAGCCCTAGCACCTATATGATTTTCCCAACCCTATTGCCCTTATGGCAAGCCCCAACCCCTTTTTATCATATGGATGCTAGACGGCGGTGACTGAGGGTCTACATGTCCTGGGGATGACGTTAAACTCTATCTGATGGTGAGGTTCCAGCACCCCTTCATCGCCATTGCTCCCTGGTCCACTTTGGCCCGGAGTGGTAGTACCTGTTAGGGTCCCATCTATGGGTTAAATAGAAAAATGTATTTATAAATAAAAATTGTATTATCCATTAAGAATTGATTTATTTGAAAACTTTATCGGCATTAAATGACCCACTGAGGTTGATATGCCGTAAAACAAAACAAACCAAACCAAACTAAACAGGAGAGGTTACAAGGTAGGAGTTAGACAGCTTTAGTTAGGACCCATTAATTTTCCCGGGGACTCACTCAAAATGAATATGTGCGTCCTAGGACGCACTAAGTCTAAAATCTATCAGCATTACTGTAAATACATAATGTGTAGACACCTTGCCGTGTGAAGACAAACTTATAGCATGTAAATGTTGTTATTAATTCTTCTGTTATAATATATATATATATATATATATATATATATATATATATATATATATATATATAGTGAGTCAAAAGGTAAAGCCATTTTGTATAGGACAGGTATTATAACCAACACAGGAATATATATCATACATGAAAATAAAGCTGGTACTCTGTGAATCACATCCCTACCTCTCCATATAGTCACCGTTTCTCTCAATAGCAGTGTTCCACCTTCGAATGAGATCATGCATCCCTGCCCCGTAAAATTCTATTGACTGTTCTTTGAGCCACTTCTTCACTACAGATTTCACTTTCACGTCACTGGAATAATGTTTGCCTCTCAAGTCTGAAGGCGCTAAATCTGGTGAGTTATGAGGATTCGTTATTACTTCTTCTGTTATATATATATATTATATATAATATATATATATATATATATATATATATATATATTATATAATAATAATAATAATAATAATAATATTTGTGTTCCTAAATGTATGACCGTTATCGTCTTGCAACACTGTTATTAATAAGGCCTTTCAAATCATCCAAGGTGAAAAGCAAAATGTAAATCCTGATTATCTGGTGCTTCTTGTCCGCCGAATTCTTATTTCTCATGAGTGTCGAAACTTCAACTAAAGGTAAGAAAAGGACATGCTCCACAGTAAAAAATATGATAAAGAAAGAGTAGTGGAAAGTTAATGAGTGGGCGTGAGTGCGCGGAAGCAATAAAGCTAATCCATTTCAATCAAACATAATGAAAAGATGAAAATAAGGAAAGAAAAAAAGAGTGAGAGAGAGAGAGAGAGTTAAATCAAAATCATTATACTTTTTACATATTGAATTATTGAAATTGCTCTTAAGTACATATATCAAACGTTGTAATAATCTAATTATCATACTGTGGTATATCTACTGGTACCGCTATTAACATGTAAATATTGTTATTAATTATGTTGTTATAATATTATGAATATTATACTTATTAGAAAAAATTTAGGAAACAGCTGAACGCAAAAAATATAAATTTACCAATATGCGACACATGTTCCATTTCTTTAGCGGAGTTGAACAGGTTTGAGCTCAAAGTTTTATTTCCCCAAGATTGGTTGCTTAACCAAGGTTAAAGAGTCCAGTTTGAGCTAAAAATATGAATATAAACGTACAAGGAAGCCAATCGTCTAATGTCTAAGCATAAAATAATAAAATAAAATGTTAAAATCAATCATACGTCATCCATGGGTTCGCCCTAGTGTTACAAATTTATGGCCATTTTTAGGCTACAAGTGAAAGCACTTTACAGTGGAGATCCTTGGTGTTCCTAAATATTAGGTAGAATCCTTTAGTTGTTCCTCGGTGTTCCTTGGTGATGGGTAGAATCCTTTGGTTCCTCGGTGTTCCTTAGTGTTGGTAGAATCCTTGTAGTGTTGGGTAGAATCCTTTGGTTGTTCCTCTGGGTCCCTTAGTGTTGGGTAGAATCCTTTGGTTGTTCCTCTGTGTTCCTTAGTGTTGGGTAGAATCCTTTGGTTGTTCCTCTGTGTTCCTTAGTGTTGGGTAGAATCCTTTGGTTGTTCCTCTGTGTTCCTTAGTGTTGGGTAGAATCCTTTGGTTGTTCCTCTGTGTTCCTTAGTGTTGGTAGAATCCTTTGGTTGTTCCTCTGGGTCCCTTAGTGTTGGGTAGAATCCTTTGGTTGTTCCTCTGTGTCCCTTAGTGTTGGGTAGAATCCTTTGGTTGTTCCTCTGGGTCCCTTAGTGTTGGGTAGAATCCTTTGGTTGTTCCTCTGTGTTCCTTAGTGTTGGGTAGAATCCTTTGGTTGTTCCTCTGTGTTCCTTAGTGTTGGGTAGAATCATTTGGTTGTTCCTCTGTGTCCTTAGCGTTCAGTAGAATCCTTTGTTGTTCCTCGGTGTTCCTTAGTGTTCGGTAGAATCCTTTGGTTGTTCCTCTGTGTTCCTTAGTGTTGGGTAGAATCCTTTGGTTGTTCCTCGGTGTTCCTTAGTGTTGGGTAGAATCCTTTGGTTGTTCCTCTGTGTTCCTTAGTGTTGGGTAGAATCCTTTGGTTGTTCCTCTGGGTCCCTTAGTGTTGGGTAGAATCATTTGGTTGTTCCTCTGTGTTCCTTAGCGTTCAGTAGAATCCTTTGGTTGTTCCTCGGTGTTCCTTAGTGTTCGGTAGAATCCTTGGTTGTTCCTCGGTGTTCCTTAGTGTTGGGTAGAATCCTTTGGTTGTTCCTCGGTGTTCCTTAGTGTTGGGTAGAATCCTTTGGTTGTTCCTCGGTGTTCCTTAGTGTTGGGTAGAATCCTTTGGTTGTTCCTCGGTGTTCCTTAGTGTTGGGTAGAATCCTTTGGTTGTTCCTCTGTGTCCTTAGTGTTGGGTAGAATCCTTTGGTTGTTCCTCTGTGTTCCTTAGTGTTGGGTAGAATCCTTTGGTTGTTCCTCTGTGTTCCTTAGTGTTGGGTAGAATCCTTTGGTTGTTCCTCTGTGTTCCTTAGTGTTCCTTAGTGTTGGTAGAATCCTTTGGTTGTTCCTCTGTGTTCCTTAGCGTTCAGTAGAATCCTTTGGTTGTTCCTCGGTGTTCCTTAGTGTTAGAATCCTTTGGTTGTTCCTCGGTGTTCCTTAGTGTTGGGTAGAATCCTTTGGTTGTTTCCTCGGTGTTCCTTAGTGTTGGGTAGAATCCTTTGGTTGTTCCTCGGTGTTCCTTAGTGTTGGGTAGAATCCTTTGGTTGTTCCTCGGTGTTCCTTAGTGTTGGGTAGAATCCTTTGGTTGTTCCTCTGTGTCCCTTAGTGTTGGGTAGAATCCTTTGGTTGTTCCTCTGTGTCCCTTAGTGTTGGGTAGAATCCTTTGGTTGTTCCTCTGTGTTCCTTAGTGTTGGGTAGAATCCTTTGGTTGTTCCTCGGTGTTCCTTAGCGTTCAGTAGAATCCTTTGGTTGTTCCTCGGTGTTCCTTAGTGTTCGGTAGAATCAGTGTTCGGTAGAATCCTTTGTTTGTTCCTGGGTGATCCTTAGTGTTTGGTAGAATCCTTGGTTGTTCCTCGGTGTTCCTTAGTGTTCGGTAGAATCTTTTGGTTGTTCCTCATTGTTCGGTAGAATCCTTTGGTTGAGCAGATTCCTTGGTCCGTGTAGAATGCATGCAAATCAACGGCTTTCAAGATCGACGATTAAATATTTTACTAACCACGTATTGTTGCTGTTGATTGGCCGACACAGAGTCTATAATTTTAAGTAGTGGACTTCAGCACACCTTACAACACAAAATATTCCAACACCTATCTTCTCCAAGAATGTATTGTTCGTCTCACTCAGATTGATTGTGTGATAGGGAGCAAGTGGCCGTTCAGCTACTTTCTTGTGGAGTGTTGTTTTCACGATTAAACAGACATTATTCTATGACATAAATTATTATATCTTCCTATTTACACCAGTTGATTCGCTTGAAATTAAGAATAACCTTCTAAAATCTTTTTCTTTTGCATCATCGATAAACCGATGCATTGCTCTGAGTTGGACATTTCAACCCCCTACAACTAACCAAACTTCCTCTTCTGACCCCTTTTCCTTCACACTTGTGACCTACTCCGCCACAACCCTCCCCTACCTAGCCACTCCCCTTTTATTACTTCCTTTTGCTGCTTCTTTGATCAAATTTCTCTCCAAGAAGACTACCCTCCTCCGCTCCCTACTTGTTTCTTTCACAATATATCTCTCCATTTTCACTCTGCTTACCATCTCCAACTCTGTTCTCCTCTGATTTCCTTCTCTTCCTTTCCAATCAAAACCTTCTATAAAACACTTGTATGATACCCTGATAATTCATTAAAGCGACTGATGATGCCGAACTCAACGCTCTAGCAAAATACATCCTACATACGTTTGTCTGAGTTTTGTTCTTGTGTTCCTCACATTCCTCGATGTTCTAATACACCCAATCTCATTTTTAATGTTTTGGCACATTTCCCAAACTTCTCACTTTTATGGGAACGACCATTAACTTAATGTTTAAAACTTTTCTCAGCTTGAGAGCAAAGTCTTAGCCGTTTTCTATCTATTTTTTATTTACTCATTGTCATCGTGTGGTCCTCTGACCCAGACACATTTACGATCTAGCCGACCCATTATTCTGGTTCCTGGCTATCATATCCGGTTTTCTTTTTTGGACAGAGTGGTCAGCTTTGATGTCAACGCCACTGAGTGTCAGTACTCATATTTCATTTTTTATCGTGACATAAATTCACATTGTTTATGTTTACCAGACCTTCATCAGCCCTGTCGGCTGGGGATTTAAAATACGACGACTGCACCTCTGTAGAAGGTAAGGCATCCCCTTCAATGAGGCCGCCTGTTTGCCGTGGTTGACGACCGGTGATGCGTAAAGATGGAATCTTGGTGGTTTAACAGTAGGTTACGTTGATTTTGCACCTTTTTTTAAATATAAAACTTTCCATCTATGCGAAAGTTGTCTGTAACTGTTGTGAGGTTTTAAGGGGTCAAATAAGAACAACACGACGGGTAACAAATGTAGAAAAATGTATTAACAAAAAGTAAACAAATACAATACAGAGAAGTGGGAATTACGTCCGACAAATAGAATTGTGAGCTGACTCGCATTGGCTTACTCTCAAGCCACAATTGTCCCTGTTACTTATAGTAACCCGTCGGCGCATTCCATTAGTCTTATAGGGTGTATCACCTATAACAGTTACTATATTGAATACTGATATCAAAAAATTTGATCTTTTATTTGTACCATTGTTTGAGGAAATAGCATCAAAGATCGTCGGCTAAAATTCACAAAAAATCCTTATTTTTACAACATTTAGCCTAAAAATTAGTGTTGGTGGTGATGGGGGGGGGGGCACATTTTTAATTTGAATTCTGTTTATGATGTTTAATTCGTTTCATTTTGATAAAATAAAATATTTTCTGATTTGAATATTAAAAACGGTAAATGTTCTAACCAATTTCTAGGTCAAATGCTAAATGTTTTTTAAAAAAAGGAAAAAAATCAACCTACCCTACCCTACAGTCAATGAAATGGAACATTCCACTTTGACCCTTACTTAGGCAAGACGGGTGTTCGGAGATCCTGTTGGGTAGCGCCTTCTTTACCGGTACTAAATCGTATAAGTTGTATACTGGCATCAAATTCTATATATGTTTTATAGCGGCTTCTTCAAACTCATGCTGCTAAATCGGCGTGAGTGGCGAGTGTTGACAATGGGAACTACTGCTGCTGGCTGGCGATCGGGAGGTGAAAGGGTGGGCGCGCCTCAGCGATTGACTGCAAGCTTCGGTCACTCCGTTCGCCGTCTCCTCCTCACTGGGGTCTGTTCGCTACTGACTGTTCTTTTATATATCTCAAACGCCTACGCATTTTCTTTGTTCGCTCCCACCAGGAAAAAGTCCTTTGTCGTCTCCCCTCTGTTTAATTCAACAGGAAATTTCTATTTCTATTTGTACAATATACAACAATCCATCCTCCGTTCAATCGACTGGTCATGTCCAAACCTAGTACCTATATCATAGTACCGACTCTATTGCCCTTATGGCAAGTCCCAACCCTTGTTATCATTTATGTTCTAGCAGGCGTTGGCTATGGGTTAAATAGAAGAAAATATGTTTTTCAAAAAAATTTAGTTAAAAGAAATTAATACCCATCAAGCATAAATAGAACAAAACGTCTTCGTCTTAAAATAACCCCACAAGGGTTAACATGCCGTAAAATCCCACAAACCAAACTAAACCAGACATTCACATGAGTCGGAAGTAACACAAGCTCAATTTGTAAGCAGAGTTTAACAGATTTGAATTCAGAAGTTTTCTTCTCCTAGACTGGTTGCCATACTATAGTTAAAGAGCCCGGTCTGTCTTACTATCTATACACTTACTTGTTAACTTTTCTGCTTTCTACTGCTGCTAATTTGGCCGCCATCTTCTCGGGGCTGATCCAGTATGTAGTTTCTCCGTTTTGATTCTATTTCTTGTTGGGCTGGTCATCGCTTTGATGTTTTTCTTAATTCTTTATTAAACAACCTCAGCCCATATTCAACCGCGCGGTGAGATGCGACTCTTGAGAGACATCCTCTCTCGTCGACTGACTGGTTGCAATTAAACTAAATTCCTTCATGCCTCTAATGGTGCACTTTCGGGAGGTCAAGCGGAATGTCCCCGTCAATAACCGTCGAGGTAATTTTTCACGGAACCCCCGTTATTTTGAATCTAACGAACTCAGATTCAAGAATTGTGTTACTACAGTACGCACACAATTCATAAGCTACCTATTAATTATGGAACTGTTGAAATATTTCCCCACCTGGATTTATAGACTAGACAAGGTCACGTGGTTTACTCCTCCGCCCAATCAACAACCATAATGCGTGGCTGATTCACTACTTAAACACTGATAATTGCCACAGTTTATTTGCAATCATTGAGGAGGAACTTATGACTCTTTACCAGAAGAACCAAAGGATTCATTATCAGATGACTACCAAGAACCCAATTCCACAGGAGAAGCGCTCTTGCTTAAGGCCTACAGGATGGCCCAATAGATTGTAACACCGTCAATAACCGTCAAGGCAATTTTCCACTCAACCCCCGTTATCTTGAAACTAACGAACCCTGATTCAAGAATAGACTAACTACAGTACATACACAATTCATAAGCTACCTATTAATTATGTAACACTATGTGAAATGCAATAATACACTTTCATATGAGTATGATGTTAGACAAGTTCGATTTGTAAGCAGGGGTTAACACATTTTTAACTGCTTCTCTTTCTTCTTAGGTTTTGTCTGTACTTTTTTATCTTTCTTTCTTTCTTAAAGGCACATAAGTCTATACCATGTTCTTTTTTAAATCTTTCTTTCTTTCTTCATGATTGTATTCTCCCCTGTTGGTTATTTACTTATTCATTTATTTCATCTCAGTACATATATCTGATCACCCTGTTGGCTGGGTCTGAAGAATATGCCAACTGCACCTCTGTAGAGGGGTGAGAACTCCCCAAATGGGGCCACCTGTTGACCGTGGGTGGCGACTCGTGATGATCAATCGGCTGGTTACGTCAAGATCTAGCACCTATATGATTGTCTCGACACTATTGCCCTTATGACAATTCCCGACCCTCTGTAGAGAGTTGAGAACTTTCCAAATAGGGACACCTATTGACCGTGGGTGGCGACTCGTGATGCTTAAGGACGGTATCCTGATAGATGAGCAGTCTATAACATGCAATACTCCACTTAGGCCCTTACTTAGGCTAAAAGGGCGGTCAGAGAGGCCCCCTCTGATCTATCGGCTGGACACGTCAAGCTCTAGCACCTATATGATTGTCCCGACCCTATTGCCCTTATGGCAAGGCCCGACACTTTTTACCATATATGTGCTAGAAGGCGGTATCTGAGGGTCCTAATGTCCTGTGAATGACGTTAAACTCTATCTGATGGTGAGGTTCCAGCTCTGGAGTTCTGGGGATTTTGGATCGCACCTTTATCTCCATTACTCCCAGGTCCACTCTGAACCGGAGTGGTAGTAACCGTTAGGGTCCCATCTATGGGATAAATGGAAAAATGTGTTTATAAAAAATTGAGTATCCATTAAGAATGAATTTATTTCAAAACTTTGTCGGAATTTAATAACCCACCGAGGTTTTATATGCCGTAAAACAAACCAAAACAATCATATATTGATCCTCTCTTTTCTAAGTTCATTTAGTCGTTCTTTCTTTCTTTCTGTCATATTAGTCCTGATACCATGTTTCTCTCTTTGTCTTAGGTTCTTTCTTTCTCTCTTTCTTTCTTTCACATTAATATATATATATATATATATATATATATATATATATATATATAAGTAAAGAAATAACAAAAGACTTAGAGATTTAGCGTTATAGTCTATTTCAGGGAGCTTAGACAAATTGTCTAACTCTCCCGACTCATCAGATTCGCATCTGATGAGTCGGGAGAGTTAGACAATTTGTCTAAGCTCCCTGAAATAGACTATATACTAAATCCCTAAGTCTTTTGTTATTTCTTTACTTATATATTTGCTTTGTGACTCTAACATTAAGAGCACACATTGAGCTCTCAAACTGCGACAGGTTATTTAAAAAAAACTCTTGTGTCGTAAGGAAGATTTCTTCTCTGGACTTTTGGATTATATATATATAATATATATATATATATATATATATATATATATATGTGTGTGTGTGTGTGTGTGTGTGTGTGTGTGTATATCTTCTCTCTAGTTTCAGTCATTCCTTCATTCATTATTTCTTCATTTCACATTAGTACATACCATACAATTAAAACCGCTAGTTATTACCAAAATTAACAGCATTAATATTTTGCGACCAAAAATGTGAATAATTAGCCACCCTGAAATCTGAATATGTATATTCTTGCAATTCGAGAATCAGAATTAACAGAGAAATAATAGGATGAATCACAACGCCCGCTCACCCCTTTTATCTGTCTTTCCTCTACTCTCTTTCTTTCTTTTCTTTTTCTTTATTATCACACTCTTTTCTGCGTTGCATGTCCTTGTTCTTCCTTTTCTTTCTTTCTTTATAATTGTTGTAGGTGACTCACCTATGACACGAATATGGACTTACCCAAAGGGTATATATTTAACAGAATAAAGCTACTCAAACAGGTAGTACAAGATACATGTTCTTCGTGTAAGCTGAAACAAGGAAACCCTTCCATTGTACGTTGATATATATTGCTGAATACAATGTGTTTTATACCCGTGTTGAGTTATTATTTATTGACCCTTAAACAGGTCATAACAATAATAAAAATGGAATGGTCCATTATTTAGCTGAGATACGGCACTCATAAGAAATAAGAATTCTATAAAATAAGGTACACTAGATAATCAGGATAGGGGAAAAGGTTTACTAAACAATGCTATTAGATGGGCTGGGTAATTAGTAATTTGCTAGGTTTATTTAACAAGTGAATGAGATGTCCCTGTTTCTCTCTTCCTAGATTTTGTCAGACCTCATCAATAAAGACGATTCGGATCTCATTATTTAGGTACCACCAGACATATACAATGTTATTTTTATTTTATTAACACATGTTGTAATTGTATTTCTAGTAACAGTGTTGCAATACTGTAGAGTTTGGTAATAAATAATGACAAATAATGTCTTGATATAGAATAACAACATAAAAATGGGCATGTATCTAATATCTCGAGTACATGCGAAAGTTATACCGCCATTACTATGTAGGCAGGTGCTTCAGAATAATTATTTTGTGCAAATACGATGATAGTTTGTCTTCTATTTTATGTTAAAATAAAATTATGCTCGAAAAATATATTTACTAAACTTTGCTTTTGCTGGCTCTAGACCAGGGGTACCCGACCAGGGATACCTGCACACCCTGGGGTGCGAGCATCATTCCAGGATGTGTAAGAAGCGTCAGTTTAAATTTAGATTTTTTTTTCTTTTGTTATTAATATTTGTTTATATTTTCGTTTCTTTATTTCAGATTATTAGTTTTCACACCAGCATTAGCTGATGGTATTTCCATGGAGTCTAAGTGAAAACAAGTCTCCCCAGGTCTCCAGGACTCTTCTGCGTATTCTGGCAGATTGTAGCAGTGCAGTATTATGGATGGTCGCAACTCTTCCTCTGATTTCCGGATTTCCAGTCTTTTTCCAAGCTTTTGGGGACGGTTACAAGTGCACCAACTACAATTGGTATCACTTTGACTTTCATATTCCATAGCTTTTTCAGTTCTCTGGCAGGGTCCAGGTATTTATCCATCATTTCATATTATTATTATTATTATTATTATTATTATTATTATTGAAGTCATCCTTCTTTTTTATTATTTTTCTACATATTTTAAGCAAGTAACTGTTTTTTATAAAGTTTATTCAAAATTGTGCCAGGAATTTGATTTCCATATTAAGTTTGTGTCAGGATTTAGCAAGTAATTCATATTAATGTCTGATTTTTGTTTACATTTTATATATTAGAGTGAAATATATATGATCTTTTTATAAAACTGCAGTATGTATTCTCATTTTATATTTTTGAACAAAAGTATAAATTGTAGGGGGGTGCGAGGTCAGAGCAAAACTCTTTTAAGGGGTGTAAGGTCAGAGAAAAAACTCTTTTAAGGGTGCGGGAATTGAAAAATGTTGGGAACCACTGCTCTAGACCAAATTAAAGAAAACGTGTTATATTCCGGTAGAGTAGAATTTAAAATAACGGTAATTATGAATTATGAAAAAAATGTAAAAAAAATACTATAACTGGATTCGCCGCTAAAAATGAACTCTTGCTCTACATAGGATTTCAAGGTCTATGATTGGATTCTCTGCTACAAGTATTCTCTTGTTCTAGTCACCACTTTTATTCATAGACTTTCCCAAAATCAGCAGCAGGCATGGACCAAAGAAGACAAGATCGTTGGTATTTGACTTGAAATCAGTTGCTATATGGACTTAATACTAGAGGGATTCAAGTGGATTCTCGGCTAAAAGTAAGTAAAAAAGTAAAGTCATCGGGGCAGCCTAATGTCGGTATCAGCCAGACAGCGATGGAGTCTATTCCCTTTTCACTAGAGTTACATTAGAGTAGATTATTTTAGCGTCTGGTGTGGAGGGCCACACCTACTATCAGCTCCTCATTTTGTTGGGTACATACACAATTGTTCTTTTACTGGAGAGAGGTGGGAGATAGACACAGGTAAATAGAGAGATTCATAACTTACTTCTTTGGCCATTCGTGATCTCTAGAGGTTCTCTATGACTTCTAGTTCTCTGTTCTTGCTGGTTGGTCGTCCTTGATTCATTTCTTCTTCTAGGTCATTCATCAACCACAAAACCATATTATTTATTTAAACCTTTATTTACCTAACTAACATCTTCCTCTAACTAAACACAGCGCACGTGTGCAGTGAGCTTCAGCTAAGGCAGTATTTCGCGGGCTTTCTGTCATATTCCATGGAAAGTCCCGCCCGTGATATGAAAAGGGGCCATCCCTTCAGAAATACAGGGGGTTGTGTAATAAGAATGTTTTCTGGGGGGCACAGTTATGTCCGACGATTTTACTCTCCCAGCAATGCTGCACTCTTCTCACCAACACTATCACAAGGTCTTGTCTCTCGTCCACTGGTCACCACAGCCAAAATGCTACTGCAAGCTTTCCCCAGGTTTCTCAGAGCTGGTCAAATATATACACAATTACAGTGTTCATCCGGGCTCCCTCCTCTGACCAGCACTTGCGACACTAATCAGCACGCGTCAATCCTTCACATCCTGGCCACTCTGGATAGTTTAGTCATTCCCATGCGTCGGGCTACGACTCACGATCAGAAGAATGCGAGTTCAATCTCCCCACTCGCCTCTGATCTTCGTTCTGCATGCCAAACACAGTCGTGCACGCTTCGAACTACTACGTTCGTGGTTTCTCTCGCCACAGGTTGACAATATTCTATGCATAGATTATGTAACAACTTTACTACACAGATACCTATGATTTTAAGGAATACAACAGACTTTCTACTACTGAGACTGTACTCTTTTCTAACAATTGATTTACCAATAAGAAACCTAAACGCATGAAATGGCAACCAGAATCGTAACATGTCTAATGAAAATAGTTGAACAAAATTCGGGATCAGTTTCTGACTTTGTCTTTTACTCGCTGGTTATTTACCTTTCATAATTAAATTTAAGCCTCCCACAAACCAGAATCCATCGAGTCTATCGTAGCATCATATCACCAAGTTTGACATTATATTTAGAGTTTTGTTCTTAATATAATTATGTATATTCCTAGCGCGTGTCCGTCTCCCGTAACTCGTTTAATTGGTTGATCAATATCTACGTTTTTAACTTCTGCAATTCCGCTACATCTTCATAATCAGACCGTACAATCTTTTCCTTTTAGTCGTATTCAGTTGACATGATTCTTATCATTGTTTTGCTATTTTACCTGTCTCTAAAATTCACTTTACTTAGGTGATGTCTCTTTTTATTTAGATATTACGTACTTTACATTTCTCCGTGTCAAGTTTTGTATTTCACCGTTGTTTCTTTTTTCAAATAGGAAAGTATCTGTTATATGTATTAATAATTGTTTTTTGTCTTTCATCGGTTTAATGTAGAATTACCACATTTATTACGTATTATTTTCTATAACCTAGAAAAGGGAAAGGGGCATGTAATGATATACGAAAATACTGATAGGCTTAAGGAAGCTTTATTCTACTTAGAATAACGTTACAGTTTACCTTGAGCTTATAAACTCTTATAACACCAAAGAGTTCCCCAAAGGAGAGGTAATAATAAAATAGAGGAGGTAACTCTCAATTATTTTTTATGAGAGTTTCAGTAACACCAAAGAGTTCCCCAAAGGGAAGGTAATAATAAAATAGGGGAGGTAACTCTCTATTATTTATTTGGGAGGGTTTCAGTAACACTAAAGAGTCCACCAAAGGGGAGGTAATGATAAAATAGGGTAGGTAACTCTCAATTACTTATTTGGGAGAGTTTCAGTAACACCAAAGGGGAGGTAATGATAAAATAGGGGAGGCAACTCTCAATTATTTATTTGGGAGAGTTTCAGTAACACCAAAGAATTCCCTGAAGGGGAGGTAATAATAAAATAGGGTAGGTAACTCTCAATTATTTATTTGGGAGAGTTCCAGTAACAGCAAAGAGTTCCCCAAAGGGTAGGTAATAATAAAATAGGGGAGGTAACTCTCAATTATTTATTTGGGAGAGTTTCAGTAACACCAAAGAGTTCCCCAAAGGGGAGGTAATAATAAAATAGGGGAGGTAACTCTCAATTATTTATTTGGAAGAGTTTCAGTAACACCAAAGAGTTCCCCAAAGTGGGGGTAATGTTGAGATTTTGAGTATATAAGGTGTGTGCTAGATCCCCGCCCATACTTATAGACTAGGCGAGGTTATGTGATATATTCCTTGGACAATCACTGGCAGTACTCTGAGGCTGATACAATACTTAACCGACCCTACTGGTCATAATTACTGTAGCGTTCACTGACGACGGACATAGGATTAAATCACTGGACCTTTACCAATACGCAGGATAGTTCTACGATTACCAAAGGACCACCAAAGGATTCCATGACATAGGACTTTTCTTTAGGTCCTATTTCAACTGGCCAAGGATGGCACTTAAAAACTTTACAAAAATATTTGGGAGGGTTTCAGTAACACCAAAGAGTTCCATAAAGGGGAGGTAATAATGTAATAGGGGAGGTAACTCTCAATTATGTATTTTGGAGGGTTTCATTAACAATAAATATTAACTACATGTTAATATGTAAATATTATAAAAAATATAAATATTAACTATTTTACATGTCTGTAAAATTCAATGTAAAATTCACAGCTATTGCTAAATACTGTGATATGTAAAAGGTATAATAATCTTGATTTAACACACACACAGTCTCTCTCTCTCTCCTCTCTCTCTCTCTCTCTCTCTCTCTCTCTCTCTCTCTCTCTCTCTCACACACACACACACACACACACGCACACGCACACGCACGCACACATACATACACACACTTTTTTCTTTCTTACATATTTTCATATTTTCATCTTTCACTATGTTCGATTGAAACAGATTAGCGTTATCGCATCCGCACGCCCACCCACACATTCTATCTTCCACCCTACTCTCTTTCTTTCTTCTTATTTTTTCTGTGTAGCATGTCCCTTTTCTTCCCTTTCTTTTTTATAACAAAAACGCAATCGTTGATTGCTGAGGTGACAACACTCATACGAAAGAAGAAGAGGGGGATATGCCCCACTAGATATTCAGGATCTGCAATTTTGCATTTCATCTTGAGCGATTTGGACGGTCTCATTTTCAACCAGTGTTTTGCAAGATGATAACAGTCGTATAATTAAGGAACATGCGTATTAATATATAGATATTATGACTATCTATTTAGTTAATACTATGATTATTTAGATAATATTTAGACTAACAAATATATGTACCCTCTGGGCGCAAGTATTTAAGTTTTAATGTAATAAAATTTCACATTCAGTTAGAAATGAAACTAAATAAGGATGCAGATAAAAAGATTTGAAACAAAGGCGGGATAACCGAAAAATAGAACAACTGAAACTTACTCTTTCACCAGTCCCATATTTCATTGCTACATTTTCTAATTTAACTATTTATTTAAATTAGGAAATAAAGAATAAAATTACAGCTATTTCTTCTTGTTAATGGATTTCTTTTAAGATTTATTCCCGAGATTTTTGAACAATTGGGAATCAATAATATCAAGCACATATTTATTAAAATCAAATTTTAATATCAATATGCAAATTAGTTTTCCCGTTAACACTATAAACTGCTATTTTGTTGAATATATAAATACACTTGTATGCTATTAGTATGCAGCCCCGCCCAACGGGTGGGGATTGCTATAATTAACGGCGTCGATCCCAGGGGGCCATCCCCCAGGCAACACCTGCCCCCTTGTTTTAAAGGGGCAGGGCTGGGTTTATTGCCCAGCGCCTGAGGCACCCCCTTGAGGGGAATGCCGACGGGATCAACGCAATTTTTCACCTGCCACCCATGAGCTTCGGTTTGTGGGTGGTCCCACGTTAATAGGGCCTTGTGCCTAACCCGTACAAGTGGGGTACGAGGTAAATACAATGTAGATCCTGTCAACGCCGGGCGTCCAGTGGTTTTGGCCCTGGATCTTTACAAGTTAATAGCGTCGATCCCAGGGGGCTACCCCCAGGCAATACCTGCCCCCTTGATTTAAAGGGGCAGGGCTGGGTTTATTGCCCAGCGCCTGAGGCGCCCCCTTGAGGGGGAATGCCGACGAGATCGACGCAATTTTTTCCACCTACACCCATGAGCTTCGGCTTGTGGGTGGGCCCACAAAAAAATGTCCTTGTGTTACGCCCTCATAAGTGGGATGAGAGGCAAATCCCTGTAGATAAGGCCAACAGTATTAATAATGTAAGACAATTTTTGTTAATAATTGAGGTTTAAATAAAAATAAAATAATGGAGAATGTGACGTAAATAAGTAAGGGTGTTGTGATTTGAGTAGTGATATGGTTTCGGTTAGACATACAAATACGCAATCTCCCTTATAATAAGATATTATTATATTATGACTATCTATTTAGTTGATATTATGACTATTTAGATATTATGACATTTTAGATACTTTTAGATATTATGATTAGATATTATTTAGTTATTATGACTATCTATTTCGTTGATATTATGACTATTTAGATATTATTTCAGTAAATTTTTTAGATGAGGCTTGATAATTAGCACTATCTGTATTATTCGGACTATTGTCCTCATCTTCATTGTTATCTGTAAAACTTTTCGACCGATGTTCCCTCCAGCCTTCTTCAGGTATTTCTTGTCGAACCCGGGAAACTTCTCGGACTCGGGAACCTTCTTGTCGTAATGGGTAGCTATCATGGAACTTTAAACCTAACCCTTTATTCAGTCCACGGGCGTATCATGTTCTAATTCCGTTAACCATAGCTGGGGTACAGGTGTTAAGCTGTGTTAATTATCATTCTATGTTAGTGCTCCCCTGACCAGGATTGAACCTGCACTCTAGAGATAACTGTCACTTGGAACTGTCTTAATATAACTCCTTTATCTACTAGTCTATGTGTCCAATTGGACAATCCAGTGTGAATTTTGGGAACTTATAAACCTAATGTTTTGTTTTGCCTAGAATATCTACCTATTCACTTATGTATGATTTTTTACCTAGACTCATATTGGGTGTTTTTTTAGTTGTTTTTTTTTTTAGCAGAGTTTTTAGTTTTTTCTTAAGTAGACCTAGCATAGAAATGAACACAATATGGGAACCTATAATTAAAAAGGCTAAATTAGATTTTTTAAAATTAAGATAAGGACAATAGTCCGAATAATACAAATAGTAGTATTTAAATATTATTTAGATATTATGACTATTTAGATATTATGATATTATGCCTATTTAGATATTATTTAGATATTATGACTATTTAGATATCATGATATTATGACTATTAAGATATTATTTAGATATTATGACTATTTAGATATCATGATATCATGACTATTTAGATATTATGACTATTTAGATATTATGACTATTTAGTTATTATGGTATTATGACTATTAAGATATTATTTAGATATGATGACTATTTAGATATTATTTAGATATTATGATATTATGACTACTTAGATATTATGATATTTAGATATATTAGATATTATGATATTATTATTTAGATTATTATGATATTAGATATTATGACTATTTAGATATTATGACTATTTAGATATTATGATATTCTATTTAGATATTATGATATGATATTTGACTATTTAGATATTATGATATTATGACTATTTAGATATTATGACTATTTTAGATATTATGATATTATGACTATTTAGATATTATGATATTTAGATATTATGATATTATGATATTTAGATATTTATGATATTATGACTATTTAGATATTATGACATTTAGATATTATGACTATTTAGATATTATGATTATGACTATTTAGATATTATGATATTGATATTATGATATTATGACAATTTAGATATTATGACTATTTAGATATTATGACTATTTAGATAATATTTAGGTATTATGATATTTAGATATTATGACTATTTATATATTATGATTATTTAGATATTATGATCTTTTGACTATTTGGATATTATGACTATCTAGATATTATTTAGATATTATGACTATTTCGATATTATGACTATTTAGATATTATGATATTATGACTATTTGGATATTATTTAGATATTATGACTATTTAGATACTATTTCGATATTATGACTATTTAGATATTATGATATTATGACTACTTAGATATTATTTAGATATTATGACTATTTAGATACTATTTAGATATCATGACTATTTAGATATTATGATATTATGACTATCTGTTTACTTTTAGACTACCAAGAGTTCTTAACTCTGGTTATTGGTATTGATTTTATTGTTGTTATGTCCTCATTCTTCGTTACTTCTAGTTTTATTTTATATTTCTTCCTTTGAAAGCTAAAACTTTTCTTTTTCTCACACGTACACATCGAGAAAGATTTGTTATATTGGCCGACTGAAGTGACACACGAAGCTTGCTGCTTGAGCAAAAAAGGTGAAGGAAGCAGCTGCCGATACAAATAAATTCAACACTTCTATATTCCTCATATATTTACGCAGACAATACATACTTTGGAAAAGTGCGAAATCACTGACAGTACCATCATTTCTTGAAACAGTCAGTTTCCGGCATCAAGACTGAAAATAAATACATTTCCGCAGGTGATCATCTCCCATTCTGCTTAACTTCGTTTTCTTAAGTATCGTTAAAATTCTATAAGAAATATAATGGAAGCGCGTGGTGTAATGGTTAAAGTCATGGGAAATGGAATCGTCGTCCAGTGTTCAAATCCTGGATGTGGTAATTGCATTTCACTTAGAGCTAATACCCTTGGGAAAGGTATGAATCCTACTCTTCCTCCAGCTATGGATAAATAGTAGGGCAGACTGGGCTCTTTAACCTTGGTTAGGCAACCGGTCAAGGAGAAGGAAAACTCTGAATTCAAACCTGTTGAACTCCGCTTTAAAAAATTACCTTGTGTCACATCCTGTCCGTGCGGAGGGGTTGGTGATTATATATAAGAAATATAATTAAATATATAATACAAGGTGTGTAAAAAAGTATCAAGATTTTTTGTACTTTTTGACACACCTTGTACTGAATGAAAATAACGTTCTATTCATTGTTCATTCCTATCTTGGTAAATACAGCTTTAAACTCGGTAATGTTTGACACACCTTGTATTCTGAAAAAAAAAAGTTCCATTCATTGTTCATTTCTATCTTGGTAAATACAGCCTCAATCTCGAAACTTTTATGACACACCTTGTATAATATAATATAATAATATAATATATATAACAATAATAATATATATAATATGATTGATTTATAATTAAACTAATTAAATAATTAAAGTTCTTTGTTTTGGTCCATCTTGTAGTGATGAATATACTAAAATCCAGCCCGAAATAACGCATTTCTGTACACGCTTCAGAAATAGGCAAACTATCACAGCATGAAGACTAAATAAAACACAACTCGGTTTGTTATAGTATTGCCTTAGCACCGCTAGACGGTACAAAGCCGGACCCCATCACCAATCTGTGTCGATTTCATTGTCTTTCTGATCTGTCTACCAATCTATGTAAAGTTACATGAATGTTTGGTTTATTTCTCGTTGCAAATCTATCTACCTATCCATATATGTATCTATATCCATTTCTAGAATGGGTATTTTGTATCGGAGAAAGGAAAATAAAGTACTCGATTACAGGTGTAAGAGCGATATTTATAATGAAATACTATACAATTAAAAAGCAGTAACGTTCCATTCAGTAATTTTTTTCAGAATACAAGGTGTGTCAAAAAATTGCCAAGTTTAAAGCTGTATTTATCAAGATAGAAA
>CM042159.1:23451785-23471785 GCA_023376005.1 Doryteuthis pealeii | reverse complement strand
TATGTTCTTGTAATTTTTCAGATATAGAGACGTATTGTGTAATGGTTATCGTCGTAGGAAATTGACTTGGTGAGCCAGGTTCAAATCCTAAACGAGGCAATATGCCTTTTCACATATCGCCAATACTATTGGCAATAGTATGAATCAAAATATTTGATTGATGGGGTTGTCTTGCCTTTCTACAGAGGTGCAGTCGGGTTATTCTACAGCCCCAGTCGACAAAGCGTCAATTGTTTGGGAATAGTAACATCTTTAGCAATTAAATAGTATCTGAAATTTGTCTTTTAGTCCCAAATCTTGGTTCTAATTTCTTAACTCTGTTCGGATGTCTTCACATATATATATATATATATATATATATTATATATATATATATGCTGACCTTTTCACCATATGTAACATTGACGGAATGGAGAGCTTCCTCATAAATCACAATTGCGCTGGTCTGGTCATGTTTTGCGAATGCATGATGACAGAATACCAAAGATTCTCATGTATAGTCAGCTTGACGGTGGTAAAAGAAACGTGGGTCGACCATTGTTCAGGTTTAAGAACAAGCTGAAAAGTAACCTCCCAGCTGCAAATATAGATTACGCTACTTTTGAGAGCACAGCACTCAATCGTAGAATGTGGAGGACTTTGTGTTACAATGGTATTAAGAATTTTGCTGCATCGGAGGTCACCAAGCTGCGTCAAGCTAGAGAAAGGACTAGAGTATTGGCTAGTGTCCCAGCAATACATTCAAATAATGCACACACTTGTTCCATCTGTGGACTTCTTTGCAAGTCATTGGCAGGGCTGAAATATCACCTGCGATTAACACACAAGGCTAGATTAAAGAGGTTGTCTGAACCTTGTTTGTTTTTTTGTCGCATCATGCGGTGCGGAGGATAGATAAATATATATAGAATAGCTTACTAACCATTATACCAAACTGGAAAACTCACTTAAGTATTTGGTAGGAAAAAAATATTTCTTAACATTTTATCAAATAGAAATATATTACTATATTAAATTCATCATATATAACAACAAATTTAGAAATATAAAATATAAGCAATTGTTGGAATATTTTGTGTATATATGGTGTGCTGTAGATCACAACTAAAATTTATAGACGCCTCGAGGCTTCGTGAACTGCACCATCCAATCAACACGCTCGAATACGTGGCTGGTTAACTATTTAAAGATAATAGGTTTCTAAATATACGAACCAACGGAGAAGCATTAAAGGATTCCGCCCAACACGGCTCAAACTTTATGCCACAAAGGAAAATCTATAAAATGTTCTCACATGCAGCCTAAAAATGGCAACACGAATCTTAACAGGATGGTTTAAATGTTATTGTTTTGGACATTGCGATTCAAGGATGTCTGCAAAAATGATCTCAGGTGCTTTGGCATTGTCCCTTCCAGCTAGGAAAATTTGGCTCAAGACCGCCCTCGGTGGCGGCAGAATCTCCATAGAGGACTGTACACGTCAGAATTCACCCTGATACAACATCATGAAGCTAAGAGGTCCATAAGAAAGCAACGGTAACAAAGCATCGGAACATCATCATCTACAGGGACAACCTACAAATGCAAAATCCGTGGTCGAGAATGTTTCTCAAACATAGGACTTCATAGTCACAGGAGGCGCTGCAACTTCAGGGGCACACACAAACTTTTATCATAGTCTTTCGAGACTGAATTGCCAATGATTAAATGTTGTTTTTGGTTTTTTTTTCAATTTCAAGTATAGAAATGCCATTGACTTTAAGATAAAATTTGTTTAAACATAAATATATAATTTAAGTTGTTTCTTCTCATTTTGTTAAAATTTTAGATTATCTGAACGATAATTGGTCAAGTTTTGGGGATTATTTTCCCTAACTTACTACGGTTGCCGTTAAGAGTGCAAATCTTCCTTTACTAGTACATATGTCACAAAATGTTGATCGCATTCTTTGATGTGAGGGGCACCGTCTACTGTGAGCTTTTCAAAGAGATTCTGCGGCGTTTGCTTCGTTCAGTGCCCCAGAAGAGGCAATAGATGCGACTGGACAACTCGTGGGTGCTTTACTATGACAATGCACCTGCCCACACTGTCCTGAGTATCCGAGAGTTCCTGGCCCAGAAGAACATCACTGTGCTGGAGCAACCTACCCACTCGTCCGACCTGGCTTCTTAATTTTTTCCTTTTCCCCAAGCTCAAGAGGGTCATCGTGGGAACCCGTTTTGAGGATGTGCAATACATCAAAAAGGCTGTGACGACTATGTAGAATCCTTGAAAAATCCTTCCAGGAGTGCATGCATGCGTGGCAGATAAGGATGGGAAAGTGAATTAGACTCTAGGGGGATTACTTTGGAGGGAATAACTGGTAGTTTGTATTTGAAATAATTTTTGGGACACCAGTCCTGAAACCAGTCTTGACATACCTCCTAGCTAGGTTTTGTCATTGCGTTGGTGTTGCGACCTGAATATTTAAAGGCGTTCCCGCGGTAATTTTCACCTTTAGTTGTCCAAATTCCTAGCAAATAAGGCAATTAGAGTAACCTCCCTTGACTTTCACTTTGAACTAAGCCGGTAGCTATTTCGAAAGTATCCGTGCGAAATAAACAAATCTTAGAAACTTTTTCAAAAACAATACAACTGCATGCTTTAACACTAAAATATCATGAAATGTGTTCTTAATAACAATTAACTTCATTTCAGATAATGCGCAGGCACAATTTCATGCTAGGAATTTTAACAACTAAAGGTGAAAATTACCGTTCCCGCGAAATCAAACCCTTTTTCTCCCGGAATATCCAGCCTTCAGAACGACACACTAGATGTGTCTCCATTCATTTGGACTGGATACTTAGCCACCCTGTGACAGGCAATACATATACCTGTACACAGGTCTTTAATACTCCAAGTATGAAAGTAATTTCGCAGTAAGTCACACTGTTCTTCATGTTCCTCAAACTTTCTTCAATAACTCTTTTCTTTACGACTTTTGTCCTCTCTTTTTTTTTTTTTATTCTTTCTGAACTTTGCTTAGACCATAAAGTGTATTTGTGGTAATTCTTTTCTCTGGATTTATTCAATGTACAAGGTGTGTCAAAAAGCATTATTACACATAACGTTCCATTTATTCTTCATTTCTATCTTCTTGAATACAGCTTTAAAGTTGGTACTTTTTTGACATACCTTGTATTCTGAAAGAAATTAATGAATGGAACGTTATATTCTTAGAATACAAGGTGTGATAACTCTTTGTCTGGATTTATTCAAACTACAAGGTGTGTCAAAAAGCATTATTAGATATAACGTTCCATTTATTCTTCCTTTCTATCTTGTTGAATACAGCTTTAGATTTGGTACTTATATAACACACCTTGTTACAAGGTGTGACAATGGTGTGTCAAAAAGCATTATTAGACATAACAATCCTTTTATTCTTCATTTCTATCTTGTTGAATACAGCTTTAAACTTGATACTTTTTTGACACACCTTGTATTCTGAAAGAAATTAACAAATGGAACGTTATTTTTTTCAGAATACAAGATGTGTCAAAAAGTACAAACATGTTGATACATTTTAACACATCTTGTATATATTCTGTATTGGGTAAACCTATTTAGGTTAACCTAATCCATTATAAGAAACGGATGTTAGCCACTGAGTTAAGACCTTTCTATTATAAAGTTATTAGATTATGAAATGATATCAATTTTTCTTAAACATTCTGCACATCTTAAATGATATAAAATATTTTTCAAACCCGCTGTACATTTTACAAATTACAATATCAAAACAAACAGTGCTGTCTAATTATGTTAATAATGAAATTCTGACAGGGGAATTGTCTTTCAGCGACTTTCAAAGCTACTTAATTATCGAAGACCTTTTATTCTAATCAGCTCTCGCCATTGGGTAAAATGTCTAATGGACATAGTGTAAATTACGTTATCGTTGTTTAGCGAATGAAATTAATTCAAACAACAACGATGTTTATCATGAACATTTTGGCTGACTGCATTAGTTTTATTTTAAATTAAAAGAAAAAGAATAAGGAAAAAAATATATATTCATTCAATCACTTTCTATTTCTATTTCACCTCCGCCAATCAGCTGAGGCAGTAAAATACGCCGGCTGGCAGATGGGTAACATTCCTTCAATGTGGCCACCTGTTGGCTGTGGCTGGCGACCCATTATGCTTAAAGACGGATTCCTTGATGCTGAACAGTCCATGCCATGCAACACAATCAAAATATCTTCGACATAAAATAACCCAACACTGTTTAACACTAATGAACACAATGGCCATAGGATTGAAGATCCACGGACTATCGGAAAATCATTATTGGATGCTACACAACACGGATCAAACTTTATGGCACAAGGGTTCTTCCCTGTAAAGTGCTCCAACCTGCAGCTTTAAAGTTGGAACTTTTTTGACACACCTTGTATTCTGAAAGAAATTAATGAATGGCACGTCATATTTTTAGAATACAAGGTGTGATAACTCTTTGTCTGGATTTATTCAAAGTACAAGGTGTGTCAAAAAGCATTATTAGATATAACGTTCCATTTATTCTTCATTTCTATCTTGTTGAAGACAGCTTTAAAGTTGGTACTTTTTTGACACACCTTGTATTCTGAAAGCCTAAAAATAGCCACAAGAATCTTAAGAAACGGAACAATTTGTATTTTAATTTTTTAGAAGTGGATCTTGATACGTTTTAAAAGGATGACCGATTAAAAGATTGAATTAGATCTTTAGAAATGGATCTTAATTTGGTTGGAATGCTATAAACTTTATTCCTATATATTTTATATATATGGAATTATTGATATATATTTGTACCGTGAAAATCAATATGACATGCATATGGGGATCAAAAGAATGCAAACAGCCTCGATAAAGATACGTTTCACATACAATAAATTCATTTGACTCTCTGATAGATTTCCCTCAGATATAATCAAATGAAGTACAACAAAAAATGTCATTTTGAATAAATACGTCCCAAATCATGAATAATCTATCGTTAAAAAGAAACAGAAGTTGTTATATGATTTTTATTTGAGTAAAATGAATAAATAAAAGAAAGAAAAAACCATATATTTTCAATCCTCAGTCACGAATTAGTTTTTCTAAGATAGGCAGTAGGATCAACACAGAAATCAATAAGGGATAAAATAAACTTTTTTTTTTTGGACAAAAACATTAACGTTGATTGGAGATTAAAGTCACTTCTAAAAGAGAATTTTGAAGAAGCCCCCAAAAGTTCAAGGATGATTTGAAAGGCCTTATTTTTAACAGTGTTGCAAGACGATAACGGTAACACTTTTAAGGAACACAAGTTCTTATTATTATATATATATATATATATATATATATATATATATATATATATATATATATATATATATTATATAACAGAAGAATTATATAACAATGTTTACATGCTGTAATGTCTTTTTCAGTTCCAGGTTTGTCTTCGCACGGCAAGCTATCAACACATTATGCATTTAGGTATACCTAACCATGACCCATCTTCAGTGTCTTTGCTGAGGCAATGAGATTTTCACTCAATATTTCCCTGTACTTGGCCCCATCCATATTTTCCAGTAGTCGTCCTATCCCGTTAGCCGAGAAACAGCACCAAATCATAATGTTTCCAGCGCCATGCTTAATAGTTGGCATGGTGAATCTTGCTCTGGGTCACGTTAGATTCTCAATGTAGGCTTTAGTTTTATTTATTTTTAAATTTCACATGAAATAAAGAAAATGACATTACTTTTTGATACAGCCTCGTATTATTTTCTCCACTGTATATAAAGATTATAAAAGAAGAATTAATAACAACATTTACATGCCATAAGGTCTTTTTCTGTCCTAGGTTTGTCTTCGCGCGGAAAGGTGCCAACACATTATGCATTTAGGTTAGTTTGAAAACAAGGCAAACGAATCAATCGATGGATTAAATACTCCCGGAAGACACAGAAATAAAATAGTTGGACATTTCCGGAATATCAAATAGATTGTGGAATATTAAGATGTCACATGTGAGTTGGGTGTGTCTTGAATATATTTACAATAATACGAGGGTGAGTCAAAAACGAATGCAATTTTCTTTATTTCATATGGTTTTCTTTATAAAACTAAGGCCTACATTGAGACCCTAACGAGTCTCGGAGCAAGAATCCGACGAGTAAGACCCAACTTGCCAATTGACAATGTCTTTCTTTGCATGACTGCTCGGCCACACACAAGCATTAGGACAAGGGAGAAAATCCCCTCAATCGGGTGGACAACTTTACCGATTCCTCCATACTCATCAGATTAAGCGCCTTTAGACTATCATCTCCTCGGTCCCAGGAAAGAGGGTTTGAGAGGCAACTATTATTCCAGTGACGAGGAAGTGAAATCTGTAGTGAAGAAGATGCTCAAAGAACAGCCAACAGAATTTTACAGGGTAGGGACAGGGGTTCTCATTAAAAGGTAGAACATGGTGACTATGTGGAGAAGTAGGGGTGTGATCCACAGAGGGCCAGCTTAATGTTGATGTATGATACATGTTCCTGTGTTTGTAATTATACCTGTCCTACACAAAATAGCATTACTTTTTGACTTACCCACGTATTTTGGATAGAACACCATGTGATATCTTTCTGGTTTACAGTGGGGGCAAATATTTGTTTTATGCATTTGAAGTGAGTTTTTTTTGTTGTATGCATGAGCATCTGAATGTTTAGATACCCTAAGTGGACCCTGTTTGAAATAAAGTATAAATATCTTATTTCCGAAGTTTTTTAAAAGTCCGAGGTGAACACTACTTGCAATAACGTAAGAGTATATTCTCTCCCTAATATCCCGATTATTCCATTTATTTAAAAATCGTCATAGGTGGGCCCTAATGGAATTTGGTACTGACCTCTAATACTGACCCCTAACATAGATATATTCATTTCCTTATTTCTTTCTTATTTCGTTTTTAGATATCTCTCATAATGTATTTCTAATAATAAGCAATGCTATACGCTTCTCTCCATCACCTCGTATCAGCCTATATATAATTAACCTCCAAAATTACAAGACCACTTTGAGTGACGGTCAGCATCGATTATGAAGTTTTCTTACTCACCGTAGCTGGTGGTTCACTGGAGGCTGGGTGACAGAAAGTCTCCCCAGGTCTCCATGACTCTTCCGAGTATTCTAGCCAAACCTAACAGTGCTGTAGTTTGGGTGGTCTCGCTTCTTCCTCTGATTTCCAATTCACCCAAATTCTTTTCCAGAGCTTTGGGGACCGTTCCAAGGGCACTAATTACAATTAGTACGAACTTCACCATCATCTTCCACAGTTTCCTCAGTTCTTTGATATGGTCTAAGGATTTGTCTATATTTTTCTTCTTTCTTTCTTTTACACTTATTGGTCGGTAGTGACGGCAAAGTCCACGAGATTACAGGTTCTCTTCTTCCTTTCGATTAATACTAGGTCCGGTCTCCTGGTCTGGATTAGATGATCCGTCTGTACCTCGATGTCTCAGAGAAATTTATGCGTCTGGTTCAAGATTTTGTTTCACTATCTCTAAATGCATACAAGGTGGACGTCAGTGATGCGCTATCTTAATCGCCGATTTCGGTTCTTATGCATCATATAGCAACCCCAGCTTGAATCCGGTATCTTCAAGCTGCCACCCTATACATATTTAAATTTAAATTGATAAATGATTAGAAAAATATAGTTAATTATATAAAAACAATTCTTAATGACATATGTTACGTTATAAGGGAGTCTTGGATAATCAAGGTTCGAAAAAAATATCAGTTTAAGTAAAAATAAGTTCCGAGGGAAGAAGAAGTAAAGAATGTTTGAAATAATATTTTGAAAGAAAGAATTTATTTGGAATGTGTTTTGTTTAGAATGTTTGGTGAAATTCCGTTAGAGAATTGCTGGGGTAGAATATTTTCAGGAGAAGTTGACAATATACAATAGAATAAAAATATGACGAAAGAAAGTAATCAGCTGATTATTTTGTAATTATAAAAGATGGGGTGAATAGTCGAAATGGAGAGAGAACTAGCTAAGAACTAGAGGAGAGCGACTCGAGACCACGAAGGGTCTATTAAGGCAGACACCACGACGCGGCCTAGAAGTAGCTTATCGAAAATAGAAACAGCGTTTCTTTCTGTCATCCTCTCCATGCCGCCAGCTGACACGTTTAGCGTATCTAATTTAAACGATTCTGTTATTGTTACCTTCTTTCTATCTTTCTCTGTGTTGACAACTGTTAGAATTTATGACGGACAAAAAATTAATAAATAAATAAATAAACATTTGTTTAAAGAAAGTGCAGGTTTGTTGTTAATCGAGACAGGGGTTACCACGGTAGGAGTTGAAGGGACGTTTCGCTCAGAAGGAAAGGAGCCCACACGTAAGAATGTAACGTAGCGGCGTCGTCACGGTACTAAATTGCAATAATACCAAAGTTATCCTCCAGAAGTTTATTGAAATAAATTCAAGCTTCTTAACTTCGAGAGAGAGGGTTAGTTTAATTAATATATTCAGTCTTTAGACTTTCGGTCCTTTGATTAGATTTCTGGCTGACAAGCTTTTTCAATTGGTAAATATTAAGGCTAGCTTTTCCAACACCAACTACACGAGATCCCGCTCGGCCAACTAACTCGCACCGACTCTCCCGATTACTGACGCCGATTACCTCACTCACTCTCTGGCTGACTGCCTCCTGGACTGACTGACGACTGACCTGTCTCGAGCCCTCGGTTCTTTTATATTCATAGCTACTCCTACGCATTTTTATCTCTTGATCTGATAACGGGCAGTTGTTATATTTCTTTGTTTAATAAAACCGGAAATTCATATTTCCCTTTGTACAATATATAACAAGAAGACAAAAGACCCATTAAGTAACATAATAATAATTAACAATTGTTTTTATATAATTAACTATTTATGCTTTTTTATATAATTAACTATTTAGGCCTCAGACCGCTAAGAGTACCTGCTATTGCTTAAGTTAATACAGTTAATAGGACAGCCAATGGCTACGGGTGAGACATAAATCTGCTCATTTTACTGAATTATTCACATTTATTTACCGTCAGAAAGACCTCTATGACATTAGAGGCTGGACTAGTTTTCACGCAAGTTACAAGTCTGTAAGAGAAATAGACATTATTTTCCCCATTTCCGTTTCAATGAAAATTGCTTCCTTTGCTAATCTTATTGGTGATGTGGTGATATTCGTTATTAAGTAAACAAATAAATAAACATTTTAAGTAGACCTCATGGAGTTTTATTATAGCTAGTTTTACTTTCACTTTCGTTTTCAATAAAAATTCCCGCCCTTTTATTCTAATAGGTTTATCATGCTTTTACTCCTTTTTATTTCAGCCTCACATTCAGCGCAGATTACTTCCCACGATAAACGCCAATAAGTTTCTAAGTACTTACCTCCCCCCACCCTCGGACTTTATACTTACTTCTCCCTACACCCCCCCACCGTCTTGGAAGCGCGTCTTGCGGATTAATCGTTTATTTCTGTGTGATATTTTGATATTAATAGCTTTCTCTCAATTTACCAGTCAACTGAGCTAATGGCCTTTGTCAAACGGCTTCAAAGCGAGGAGCGCCATTTTATTGTTGTTAGCTGAACGCGACTGGCCATTAATCTGAAAATGACGTCATGAATTTTATAATTCCTACAAACTTATATCCATAAAAAAATCTGGTTTGCATGAGAGAAAGCAGAAAGTGAAAAACGATAGGGTTGAGAGTAGAGTGGGGGAGTAAAGGAAGTTTAAAATCTAGGCTGAGGTCAAAGGTGGAGACAGAATAAACACACCTAGTTTGTCTGAAATACCAGCATGAATATGAATTATTCAGATTAAAATCGATATCCAAAAGTGTTACCTGAATCGATTGATTTACGAGCAGGCAGTATGATAATTTAATTATTACAACATTTGATATGTTTACTTATGAGCTACTGCTAAATATGTAAAAAGTATAATAATCTTCATTTAACTCTCTCACTTATTTTTCTTTCTTTCCTGCTTTTCATCTCTTCATTATGTTCGATTGAAATAGATTAGCGTTATCGGTTCCACAGGCTCACCCATCACTCTATCTTTCCTCACATCTCTTGCTTTCTTTCTTATATTTTTCTGTGTAGCATATCCTTTTTCTTACTTTTGCTTTCTTTATAAAAAAAGTCATGATCCATTATTTAGGTGGGGTGACAGCACTCAAAGAAATTTAAAATAACTCGGCGTATAAGCAATACCAGATAATCAGGATTCACATTTTTGTATTCCAAATCTGGGATGATTTTGATAGTCTCATATTCAACCAAATGGTGTTGCAAGATGATAAAAAAATTAAGGAATTATTGCAACAGGTTAGCGTTATCGCTTGCGCACGCTCACCCATTCTCCGTGTTTCCCCTACTCTCTTTCTTTGTTTCTCTCTTATCACATTTTTCATCTACTTTTCATAACCCCTCTCATTTCAGCCGATCGATTCTTAGGTCTTCATTTGTACAATCCACATATTAAATTATTTTATTCTTTATTGACAGGAAGTGGTACCCAAAAATACCAAAATTTAAACAGTGTGTGCAAACCAAGATTTCTACTTTCAATATTTGCATTAAAATTCCAATAAACCTAAAACACACACGCGCGTGTGAGTGCACATATATATGTGTGTGCGTGTCTATGTATATATATATACATATAGACACACGCATATATATATATATATATATATATATATATATATATATATACATATATATATAAACACACACATATATATACACATATATATATATGTATATATACACACATATATAAATATATATATGTATATATACTCACACATATATATAAATATATATGTACACACACACACACACACACACACACACATATATATATATATATATATATATATATATATATATATATATATATATATATACAAAGGGGAGTATTCCTCTTACTTCAGAACCATAACATGACACTATCCCTCATGATCATAAAAGAGACTACACAATGGAGAACTCAAAACAAATACTCACTTCGTTTGAAAATCACATAGTGAGAAAATGTCAGTAACAAAGTGGCGTTGATTTCAGGTATATATATATATATATATATATATATATATATATATATATATATATATGAAAACACATTGCGCTGATCATGACCTTTTTTACATGCTAAATTTGTAAGCAAATTTTGGTCGAAACACTAGTCGACATATGACAATGATAGATTTCATTCATACTAGAATATTTTCTTCCATTTATCTTTTCAGCATATCTGTCGGATTCGTTTACATTTTTCTCTCTCTCTATATATATATATATGGGGGGGATCTTAAAAGTCCTAGGTATTCATACAAATAAATCAATATTGTATCAGTTGGATTTTTCAAGTATATGATTTATTATATATAAACACTTTGTTAACCTTTGTTAATTTTACTATGATCCCTAGTTACCACCAATTTTCCATGTGAAATTTAACCCCCCTATATTTAACACAATGAAACTTGCAGAAAAAATAATATTTTCTTGAAAATTTCTTTCCATTCGAAAGAAAAAAACATTAGACAAACTCCTGAGGATGTTTTTAAAAAATTTCAGCTCACGGAAATAATGAAAATTATGATTGAAAAACAATGTTTTCATTTTTGCACTGTTAAATCAACTGAAATTTAACGTAGCTAAAAACAAGTTACGATAAGAGTTTTTTTTTTTTTAATTCTATGAAAAATCAATTAATAGTCTGATTTTCACGAAAATTTCCATAAATGTAAATATATCTGAAATAGTATTTTTTTTTCTAAAATATATTAGGGATAATATTTTTTACGAGGTCTATCACCCCCCTCAATTTTTATTTTATGAGATAAAAAAAATTACGCGTTAGAAAAATTTTGTACTTTTTTTCTATAAAGATAGGAGTCTGAATAACTATATCAATGAAATTTTATAACGTACCAGGCTGTAGTTTTTTTTGGAAAAATTAATGAAATCGGAAATAAAAAGAGCAAAAAATGTTATAATATTAATATTTGAAAACTTTTTTTGCTTTTGTCATTGGTATGTACTATATTCTATTAAATTGTAAAAAAAAAAATTTTTTTTTTAATTATTTTTTAAGAGATTTTCAATTTTTTGTGTGTTTAAATATTTTTATTTTCTGCGTGAAATAAATTTGTGTGACGTAAGAAATTGTAGATTGTAATAGTTATTAGTGATCGAATATATGTGACGTAACGGGAACTATTTGGATTATGTGTGGTTAATGACCAATATAACAATAAATATGAGGACAATAGTCCACATAATACAAATTATCAAACCCCATCTAAAGAAATCCATACAAGTAAGTGAATTATCTAAAATTCCCTGGAGTCATCCAGAAGAATATAGTTCGTGGTCTAATGGTTAGAGTCGTAGAAAATGGACCCGTCGACCCGAGTTCAATTCCTGCATTTCACATAGCGCTAATACCATTGGGAAAGGTATGAATCCAATTCTCCCTCCAGTTATGGGCAAATAGCAGGGCATACTGAGCTCTTTAATCATGGCTAGGTAACCAGTCTAGGAAAAGGAAAATTGTAAATTCAAACCTGTTAAACCGCTTAAGAAATTGACCTTGTGTCGCATCCTGCTCGAGGGGTTCAGTTCGCCATACTACTGCCTTCAGTAGAATTCGATAAAGCTAAACAGTTCGCCAGTTTTATTGTTTATCACAGTATTATTACAGAAGTAACACTTATACAGAGGTTCACCCCATAAGTCAAACTTTTTCAACTTAACCAAGTTGACCTTCACACGAGATACCAATAACGACATTTACTTGAATGTGTGTTTTAACGGAGTCACCTGTATTAATCAAATCCTTTTTTTTATCTTTTTGGTCCACGAATCACGGTTAAAATGTCTATATTTATTTGTCTTCTCTCTTTATTCACTCTTGCAAAACACATAAACAAATAAGCGATTAAATCTGGTGCATTCAACCATAGGTAACGAAAAAGTCAGTCGGATATGTGTTTATCTCTTTTGCATATCCGACTGACTTTTATTTAATTCACTCAACTACAGTTGTTATTTAAATCACACGAGACCGTCTTGTAATCTCATTATGGAAATGTTCTTGTCTTTTTTTATATATAATTTGCACTATATTGTTTAATATTCAAATTGTCCTGGTAATATGATAATAACATGAGATTCGATCGATACGAGTTATCTCCCCTTCAGCGGGGAAACGGTTTTCCGTATAGAGAGTGTCTGAGAAAGAAATTTAAAAAGAGAAAATACGACGAAATACATGTTATGTGTTAATGATAATGGTAATCTTAAAGGAACTTCTAATATTCCCATGAATAAATTAAATAAATTATTCAGCCAAATTAATTATGTACTAACGGGAAAGTTTAAATTAAAAGACTTAGTTTTGTTGGTTGGTTGGTTTGGTTGGATTTTATGGCATGTCAACCCTTATTGGGTTATTAAGGGGAGTAAGAGGATAAAATGATAATTAGAGAGAATTAATATGAAGAGAATAAGATGGAATAAGAACGAAGGAAAGAAAAAGAAAAAAAGATGGAAATGTGGTTGGTTGGTTGGTTGGATTTTATGGCATGTCAACCCTTATTGGGTTATTAAGAGGAATAAGAGAATAAGATGAGAATTAGAGAGAATAAATATGAAGAGAATAAGATGGAATAAAATGAAGGAAAGAATAAGAAAAAAATGGGAATTTGGTTAGGTGGCTGGTTGGTTGGTTGGTTGGTTGGTGGTATTTACGGTATGTCAACCATTTTAGGTTATGTTATGCCGAACACGTTTTGTTATATTCATTCTTAACGGATATTTAATTTTTTATTTAATCTAAACTCAATTTTTATAAACACAATTTTAAAACTCATTTTTCAATTTGATCTATAGACGGGACACTAATAGATACTACCACAGAGTGTACCTGGATGAAGGGGTACTCTAAACTCTCCTGAATTCCAGAATTGGAACCCCAACACTAGATGTAGTTAACACCATACCAGGACAATAAGACAAACAACCGCCGCCTTTCTAGCCCATATATGATTTTTAAAAATGGGGATGTGCCAATAGTGTTGGGACAATCATATACGTGCTAGGGCTTGACGTAACCAGCCGAGTGAGAGGAAGGGGCTTCCCCGATCTCCTGTCTAGACTAAGTAAGAGACATGGTGGAGTTTCATATCATGGACTGCTCAACAACAAGGATTCCTTACTTAAGCATCACGTTGCCACATACGGCCAACAGGTGGCTCTATTGGGGTTATTTCATCCCCCTGAGAGGTTTAGTCGGTGTATTATACAACCCCAGCCGATAGGGCGGTAGTTTACTTGAAACTTAGATGAAAATATCTGACCAAAACAAACACATGTTATTATCATTATTTCCTTTTTTTTTTCTTTTTACTTTTTGTCTTTTTTTCTTTTTCCTCTTTTCTTTACATTTACCATTTTCTTTCATTTTCTTTTTTTCCTTCTTTCCCGTTTATTCATTTATTTATTGTCATTTTCGTTATATTTTCTTTTTTTTTTCTTTTAATAACCCTTCTTAAAGAAGTAATTTTTAAAGTACAATATGCAAATTAGTTAACACCATAAAGAAAAAATATCGCTACCTTTTTTCAAGTCATATATATATCATGCTTCACAAACTTGTTCGAGGCTGCTATTTTTCATTCGAGCCCGGCCATACATTGAAGAACTTGGCTTCAGGGGGGGGGGACGTCGCACCACCGGCAAAATCTGCCCCCCTCGTCTAAAAGGGCAAGGGTCAGGTTCATTGAAATAACAGTAGTAGTAGTTGTAGTAAATGTTATTAATGTTACTGCTGTTCTCCTCCCCTCCTCCTCGTCTTTCTTCTTCTTCTTCTTCTTCTTATTATTATTATTATTATTATTATTATTATTATTATTATTATTATTATTTTCATTTTCTATTGCTCCATCATAACCTTTTTCTTTCTTTCTTTCTTTCTTTCTTTAATTTCTTCCTTTTCCCCCTCTCGTGCTTATCCTTATCTTTTTCTTTGTTTTGCTGTTCTTGTTCTTCCCCTTCTTCTTTTTATTATCATTATTTTGTAACTAATAATGTTGATACATTTCCCAATCATATTAGCACTGCGGGAAATTCAAGCAGCCTCGTCCAGAATTTGCAATCGGATCACCGTGACCATTTTCTACGATGATAACAATTACAAGACCAAAATAATTATTAGAAAGCTTGAAAAAAGAAAAGAATAAAAACTTGAAAATAATAAGGAGTATGTTTTGTTTAATGACATTTGTTTGAATACACAATATATATATATATATATATATATATATATATATATATATATATATATATTGTTCGCTGTCAACTCGTGTTTGAGTAAGACCATTTCCTGTTTTCTTTTGTTGTTTTCTTTTTCATAGTTGAGTGCCAGTAGCATTTGACACTGTATCCTTGTCTTCCACATAAACTATATGTTGGAACATCACTTTGAATGCTGGTGGGCTGAAAATTACCCTTTTAAATAGTCCAATTCAATTTTTGGTGTCTAATTTGGTTGGGGACAAATTCTTCCACAGATTGGTAGATGGTGGTTCTCCAGCGAGATCTATTGCAAGCTAGCTTTTCCCAGTCCTTCACAGCAATAGCAGTGTTCTTCAGAGTGTCCTTGAGGCAGTCCTTAAACCTCAATTTGCGTTTGCATTGACGAGGTTTGCCAGTTGAGATTTCCCCGAAAAATTGTTGTTTTGGGATTCGGCAATCATTCATGAGAACTAGATGATCAGACCAGCGAATATATATATATATATATATATATATATATATATATATATATATATATATGAAGGAAAAAAGTTTGAATTTGCTTCATGTTATATTTATTTCAACTACCAGCTCGCCCAGGATTTGAAATCGGAACGTGGTGACCATTTTTACGATGATAACAATTACAGGTCAAGTACCTCCGAAACAGCTAATGTAGAAAAGGGTTAGTATTGTATATTTAATGTTTTATGTTATTGTTTTTTGTTGTTGTTTTTTTTTTTTTTTTTGGTGGGAGGGTTCTTGTCAGGTATAGAAATGTCATTCACTGGAAAAGAAAAGACGTTTTCTTTGTAAGAGTATACTCTTGACATATTCGAACAAGACTGTGCATCATGCATTTGTGAGAGAATACATTAAAAATGCATTAACTGCAAGGCAGATTTGGACATGCTTCACAAAGTCCGGAGAAAGGCTGTCCGCAAAGGGCAAAAGGGATCTGGACAATCACCCGTATCAAAAGTGTTGGTCAAAAATTTGGGAATTTGATCCTGAAATCCAAATATATATTTACCAACCCCTCCGCACGAGCAGAATGTAACACAAGGTCAATTTTTTTAAGCGAAGTTCAACAGGTTTGAATTCAGACCGGTTGCCTAACCAAGGTTAAAGAGCCCAGTCTGCCCTACTATTTATCCATAGCTGGAAGGAGAGTAGGATTCATACCTTTCCCAAGGGTATTAGCGCTAAGTGAAATACAATTATCACATCCAGGATTTGAACTCAGGGTGACGAGTCCATTTCCCATGCTTTTAACCATTACACCACGCGCTTCCTACATGAAATCCATATACCTTATGGATTTCATGTAGGAAGCGCGTTTCTTATTCAAATTTTCTTGAAGAAATCTTAGTTATTTAAAAATAAAACCTTTAGTTTCATTTGCCGTGATTATGTAGCTACTCGGATATCTACATTCCAAACAATTCAAAATGTTTACCCCTGTTGGCTGGGGCTTTAGAATACAAGAACTCCACCTCTGCAGAGGGTTAAGACTCCCACTGCAATGGAGCGACTGTTGGTCCCTGGTGGCAACCCCTGATGCTAAGGATGGAACCCTGGTGGCTGAGCAGTAGAGTAGGTCGATTTTTCACCCTCGTTTTCGCAGAATTTAGCATAGAAATTGATTTAAAAAATTACCGTTTTCAATATTTACATCAGAGATATTATTTTATTTTATTAAAATGAAACGAAATTAGATATCATAAATAGAATTGAAATTAAAAATGTGGCCCCCATCACAACCGACATTTCTGATATGCTGCTTTTTACCTCATCAATTAACCTGTAACAAACAATTTTGGATGCTATTTCCTCAAACAATGGTACATGTAAAAGATTTATTTTTTGGTATCAGTATTCAGTATACTAACACACAACTTTTGCATGGATGGACAATTTGATATTTTAAAAAAAGCTAAATCGACCTCCCTACTGAGCAATCAATGACATGCAATACAGCACTTTAGCACTTAGTCTAGACGGTCGGTCGAAGAGACCCCTCCGATCAATTGGCTGGAATGTACTGGGATTGGTATGTAACATGCTGATAATATAAAAGAAGAAAAAAAGACGGAAGAATTATAATAGCCACATCTGGAAAGCATCTGAATCCTTGCAGAAAAAGACAATTATAAGTACCTAGGAATATTGAAAGCGGACTAAGAGTAAATTATATGTCTATATACACATTTTAATAAACTAAATCTCTCAGCTGCGGCTGTAGGATACACCAACTGCACCTCTGTAGAGGGGTAATAGCCTTCCTCCAATGCGGCCACCTCTTGGTTATGAGTGGCGACCGGTGATGCTTAAGGATGGCACCCTGGTGGCTGAACAGTCCACGACATCCAACACTCTCCTTAGGCTAAATGGGCGGTCGGAGAGTCCCCTCTGACCAATCAGCTGGTAACTTCAAGTCCTAGAACCTATGTGATTTTCCCAACCCTATTGCTCTTAGGGCAAGCCCCAACTCCTTTTTTTATATATATGTGCTAGAAGGCGATGGCTGAGGGTCTTCATTTCCTGTTAAACTATCTGATAGGTTCTAGTTCTGGCGGTCTGCAAAAATGTGAAGCACTCCTTCATCACCATCGCTCCCTGGTCCACTCTGAACCGGAGTGGTAGTACCTGTTAGGGAACCAATCTATGGTTTGAATAGAAAAATGTGTTTATAAAAAAATTGAGTATCCATTAAGAATGAATTAATTTCAAAACGTTGTCGGCTTTAAATGACCCACTGAGGTTGATATGCCGTAAAACAAACCAAACCAAATCAAACCAAACGAAGTCGAAAATTACGAAATTTGTAAATAAACTGAAATCATGAAAAGCCATTTATATTTCATCATTGACGAAGTCAAGTATTTGCGTCGCCTGATGTGATTGTGAAAAATGCTTATTTCTTTCGTCTGTCAGCAGCTCTCAACTAGGGCTTATTTTAAGAGGAGGTTTATATTAAAAATATACTGAAAAATTACGCTGGTCTTATTTTGAAGGTAGGTCTTATTTTTGAGGAACACGCGCTAATTTGTAAGAATTATGATAGATATCGGATTCTTCCAAGCCGTAGTTGTATCAGTACTATTGTATGGCTGCACCACATTGATCCTAATGAAGTGACTAGAGATTAAATTAGATGGTAGCTGCTTAAGAATGCTGCGTGCAATCTTAAACAAGATATGGAAACAACACCCCACGAAAAAACAGCTTTACGGCCACCTACCCCATATCACACAGACCATCCGTGTAAGGCGAACAAGACACGCCGGACACAACTGGAAAAGCAACTCATAAGTGACGTTCTTCTGTGGAAGCAAAAACATACATTGACCAGCTCTGCGCGGATACAGATGATCTCCCAGGGGGGAATGAATGCTAGAGATGGTTGGCGAGAGATTGTCATTGATATCCGTGCTGCTAGCGTGACATGATGATGATGATGATGATGAGAGATCTTTTCTACTTTTTTTTTGACTCGCCTCATATATAGAAAATATAATAATGAGAGATATTTCTACTTTTTTTTGACTCGCCTCATATAGATATAATAATGATAGATTGTTTTTTTTTTTTTTACTTGCCTCATATATAGAAAATATAATAATGTTAGATCGTTTTATTGTTTGTTATTTGACTCGCCTCATATATAGAAAATGTAATAATGATAGATCGTTCCTTTTTTTTTTGACTCGCCTCATATATAACAAATATAATAATGATAGATCTTTTCTTTTCTTTTTTCTTTATTTATTTATTTATTTTTTTACTTGTCTCCTATATAGAAAATATGATAATGACAGATCTTTTCTTCTTTTTTTTTTACTCACCTTATATAGAAATATAATAATTATAGATCGTTTCTTTTTTTTTTTTTTTGACTCACCTTATATATAGAAAATATAATAATGATAGATCGTTTCTTTTTTTTTTGACTCGCCTTATATATAGAAAATATAATAATGATAGATCGTTTCTTTTTTTTTTTTGACTCGCCTTATATATAGAAAATATAATAATGATAGATCGTTTTTTTTTTTGACTCGCCTTATATATAGAAAATATAATAATGATAGATCGTTTTCTTTTTTTTTGACTCACCTTAAATATAGAAAATATAATAATGATAGATCGTTTCTTCTTTTTTTTTTACTCACCTTATATATTGAAAATATAATAATGATAGATCGTTTCTTTTTTTTTTGACTCGCCTTATATATAGAAAAATATAATGATAGATCGTTTCTTCTTTTTTTTTGACTCGCCTTATATATAGAAAATATAATAATGATAGATCGTTTCTTTTTTTTTTTTTGACTCGCCTTATATATAGAAAATATAATAATGATAGATCGTTTCTTTTTTTTTTGACTCGCCTTATATATAGAAAATATAATAATAATAGATCGTTTCTTCTTTTTTTTTTTTTGACTCGCCTATATATAGAAAATATAATAATGATAGATCGTTTCTTTTTTTTTTTTTGACTCGCCTTATATATAGAAAATATAATAATGATAGATCGTTTCTTCTTTTTTTTTTTTGACTCGCCTTATATATAGAAAAATATAATAATGATAGATCGTTTCTTTTTTTTTTTG
>CM042159.1:23436785-23449285 GCA_023376005.1 Doryteuthis pealeii | reverse complement strand
CGAGAACAGCGCTAAGGAAAAAAAAATCAAATATTACACTGTTTCCTTTCCGAAGGCCTCGATGGCCGAGACCAGATTCCAGGCAGAGGTATCGGATAGATAAACTTTTATCTGCGACAATTACCCTTACCCTATATTACGTTCTCCTGTGGAAGCCAACACATGGACATGCAAGTGTGGAGCGCCCAGCAAGGACTTACATTCACCAGTTATGTGAAGATGCTGGCTGCTCCGCAGAGGAGCTTCCAGGTGTAATGAATGATAGAGAAGGTTGGCGAAAGATTGTCATGGATATCCGTGCTTCATGCGCGACATGATGATGATGATGATGAGGAGGATATTATGTTAATGAATAGAGGCCCGTGGTCTAATGGTTAGAGTCGTAGGACATGAACTCGTCGACGCGAGTTCAATTCCTGGACAAACTGATACCCTTGGGAAAGTTATGAATCTAATTCTCCTTCCAGCTATCGATAAATAGCGGGGTAGGCTGGTCTCTTTAACCATGGCTAGGTAACCAGTCTAGGAGAAGGAAAACTCTGAATTCAAACCTGTTAAACTCCGCTTAATAAATTGACCTTTTTATGATACATGTACTAGATAACGGTAGCTGGGGTCTTTATATCCTGGGTAAGAGGTTAAACTCTATCTAATCGTGAAGTTCCAATTTTAGAACTCTGGGGAATGCGGAATACCACTTCATCACCAATACATCCATCTCAACTCAGACCCCGATTGGTATTATATGTTAGGATATTATCTATAGGTTAAATAGAAGAATAGTTTTAAATATATGTTTAAAAATTGAGTTTGAAAAAAATAACCAAACAATTGTTGATATACATGGAATGAATACTCTTTCATTGCTACCATGTTTCCCCGAAAATAACGACAGGGTTTATATTAATTTGCATTCCGAAATATAACACTCGGGATTATTTTTGGGGGTACTCTTATTCTTCATAAATCGAAAAACGACATTACGAGGTAGAAAATTACGAAATTTCTAAACAAACAGAAATTACGAAAAACAATCTACATTTAATTAATATTAACATGTTCTTTTATTCAAAAATTCATTAACAAAGATTTGTTTAAAAAATAATCATATCATTATCCACTAGAATTTTATTTCTCTCAACTAATGCTTATAAATTCACCCAACCAACAAATGTGTTTGAGGATGTAAATTCATTAACGAAGATGTAAAAATTCATGTAAAAATTCATTAACGAAGATTTATATAAAAAATAATAATAATATCTACATTAGAATACTCTCAACTAATGCTTATAAATTCACCCAACCAACAAATGTGTTTGAGGATGTAAATTCATTAACGAAGATGTAAAAATTCATTAACGAAGATGTAAACATTCATTAACGAAGATTTATTTAAAAATAATAATATCTACATTAGAATACTCTCAACTAATGCTTATAAATTCACCCAACCAACAAATGTGTTTGAGGATGTAAATTCATTAACGAAGATGTAAAAATTCATTAACGAAGATGTAAACATTCATTAACGAAGATTTATTTGAAAATAATAATATCTACTTTAGAATACTCTCAACTAATGCTTATAAATTCACCCAACCAACAAATGTGTTTGAGGATGTAAATTCATTAACGAAGATGTAAAAATTCATTAACGAAGATGTAAACATTCATTAACGAAGATTTATTTAAAAATAATAATATTTACACTAGAATACTCTCAACTAATGCTTATAAATTCACCCAATCAACAAATGTGTTTGAGGATGTAAATTCATTAACGAAGATGTAAAAATTCATTAACGAAGATTTATATAAAAATAATAATATCTACACTAGAATACTCTCAACTAATGCTTATAAATTCACCCAACCAACAAATGTGTTTGAGGATGTAAATTCCGGATAAGAAGTACCTCAGAGAAAATTCTTCTTGCCATAATCCTACGTTCGAGCCGTTTCCCTAAAGGCTCGTAAAATTATAAGCTGGTTCTTTGATTTGATAAGACTCTGCGGAAATCACTTCCGGCTGTTTGAGAAACAGAATCTATTAGATGTCTTTAGCCGACAGGATTCGGGCAAATTTCGTCACGGTGTCTCCTTTCTATCTCTACACTCTTTAATTGCTCAACCTTGGGGCTATCAGGGTAACGGTTATCGTGTTCGGTGAGGGAGAAAGTGAATGTGAAAATAGAAGATTCGGATAGCGTTTGTGGAGTAAGAGAGGGGAGGTAACTTGAGGAGGGCCGTGTTGAGAAATTACAAGTTTTGCGCAATTGGTTTTGTAAATAAGGCGTTATTCGCGACTTTGCAAATAACAAATAATAAGAATGGTGAAAATATTCTTGGGCACTTTCAGGATTCTGATTTTCACTTGTATCAGTTCCTTGCGGCTGGTAAATTCCTTACATTTTAAAAAACCCAAAATCAGCTTATATATATATATATATATATATATATATATATATATATATAATATATGCAATGAATAGAGAATGAAAAAATGAGAAAAGTATTGGCATGAAAAGGTGCTCACTGCTAATAAAGCAGAGCAGATTTATAATTAATGGTAATATTATGGGTTTACACTCATAACTTGAAGTTTCATGGTAATCCAATCATCAGATGAGTCCAATGGTTGAGGTCTTAAAAATCAGTCGTGAAATGGTTTATATTTTAAAAACCATTAATTTTTTAGTGTTTATATAAACGTGAAGTGTTTTCACGCGATGGGAAATATAAAGCTAAAAATTGTTTTTTGTTTTTAACTGTGGCTTGTTTAACGTTTATGTGACATGGATCGTGTTCACGTGATGTAATGTTATGACGTTAAATTTGTATTTAAACAACATTATAATCAAATAAACTTGTTTGGTGTTAATGCACGCGGTGTTCAGATGAATTCTTTTTTTTTTTGTTCATCTGAACACAGCGTGCATTAACACCACAACAAGTTTGTTTGATTATAATGTTTTTTAAATACAAATTTAACGTCATAACATTACATCACGTGAACACGATCCATGTCACATAATCGTTAAACAAGCCATAATATTACCATTGATTATTTATATATATATATATATTTGTATATGCATAAGTATTAACTTACCGGTGGGTATAAGAACGATCGTTGGAAGCGCACAATATCCAGAGGTTAAGGTTGAGAAAAAACAAATACAAAGTGCTCAATACAATGTAGAGCATAAATTTATTTTAAGAATGGAAATGAGTAACCTACTCGAGTTTCATCGATAGATTCTTCAGGGTTACTTTTAAATTAATCGAGTTTACGATTAATCTTAGGTGTTATAAACATGCCCGTTGGAATGGGACTTAAATTTAGTAGAGGAACGCTTGTTTATATTTTCGTAGATCAGGAACGGTTTTTGATTATTGAATTAAAAATTTGGATTAATTTGTGGGAATTATTTTTTCAATTATTATTTAATAAAAGATATGTAATGGGTCGTATTAATAGTTAAAAGGTGAAAATTTAAAATTATTTAATAACTAGTTTAATTTGGTTTGAGAGTATTTAAAAAATACAGGTTGTATATATTACGATAATAGAAGTTTTGGGTACCCAAAACTTCTATTATCGTAATATATATTATTTTATTATTAATTTAAAAGTTTTGAAAAAGACCGCTTTATTAAAAGGTCGAAACAGATCTGTCAGCAAACTAATAACATCTTTTGTTTTTTCTAAAAATGTTCTATTCATGCATAGATATGTACAAACCGATATATAGATAGATAGATGAAGCGTTGTGGTTTCAAGCTTGTAGATGCAATGGCTTAGATGAACATTTGTAGCTAGACACAGAATCAGATGAAATAAAATTCAACAAAACCCTGAATAAAAGAATGAATAAAACTTATCGTAATCTTTGTAGTATTGTGAAGAGGAAGGGTTTTTAAAAAATCACATAAAAATTATTTGTTTTACAATCTTTGAAACGGGGACAATTTCATAAATTAAAAATCTGTATCCATCAAAATTGCACATTTTTGGTGTTTTTCTCTCTTGAAAATGTACTCTTTTTACTGTGTTTTATTTCATTGTTATAATTAAGAAATTCAATGAAAATTATATGTAAGTTTAGGCTCTGTTCTAAAGAGAAAAATAATTAAAATAAACGACAATTTTAATATTTCTTTTTTTTTAAAGTCTAAAGTGCTGTCTAAATAGGCATCCTGATACATCTTTGTATTTATACAAAAAGCATTTTAAATGAGTTATAGAAATGTAGTACAACAATTAGTTTTACTCTATTCGTAAAGGTACAGAACAATTACTAAACACCATGTTATTTTACAGATTCTAAAATTGAGCTAAATGTTCTTCTGGTGGAGTATTGTACTGGTTAAGTTACAGCATAAGTTCAATGACTTGATATTGGATTTTTATGTCAACCAAGTCATGATAGAAATGAACTTAAACTGACATCCATTTAATTAACTTCATAGCTCAGTTGGTTGAGCACGTTGTAGGTTTCTGATTGATTTTAGGTTATTCAGAGAAAATAGAAAAGTTTTGTTTGATCTCATCCCAAATGAAAGAAAACACGCGTTGTGAAGAATATTTCCCGAACAACAAATTATTGCGAATATCATTTTATTGTCAGTAATTGCTCTGATTAAACACAAACAGGTACAGAATGAAGGGTACCGAATTGTCTCAGTAGAAACCCTGGTTGATCTCATAACTTATGTCTGCTGGATGAAAATGTGTGTTGCTTTTATGTAGGTTTCGCTCTCTTTTTCTTATCAGATCGTCAAAATGGCTCATCAATTAAGTGTAAGTTCCACTTGACTTGGTGACTGCAAAGTTTGCTGACGCCCTCATATCATTGCATATATATATATATATATATATATATATATATATATATATATATATATGAACAAGAAATAGTAGGAATTTTTGTTATTAGCTTATTCAATCATTATATTTCCTCATCCTGTGTAGAAAAAAATGAACAACTATTTTTTAACCAATAGAAAGTGTTTGTAATAAGTAATTTCATTTCAAGTTTACTCCACGAACTTTTAAGAAGCACCGGTAGATTAATATAGAAATATATCCGAAAACTATTTTCCAATTAGATAAGCTAAATAGATCCGTTCTCTGGATGAAAAAAAATCAAATTAATATTTATGGCTGAATTTTTAAAGATATTTCCCAATCGTTCAGTTTGTCTACTTTGTTTGATAGTATATCAACCATTGTGGGTTATTTAATGCCAAAGGTATCCTTGTAGAAGAACAGTAGTGGTTCTATTTATTTTTAATTATAATCAATTCACATAAATTCTATCATTTTCAATAATCTCTTTTTAATGAATCATAAGCATTATAATAAGTGTTTCTGTTTTGTGGTTGGTTGTCGCAAGGGATAGAATATTTACACTCATCTCCACTCACCAAGGTCCAATATTAACATTAGCAAATCCAATGATACACTAACACTGAATAGACAAAAAGAAAAAACAAGATACACTTATTTACAAATCTAGGAATCAACTACACAAAAAATATAAATATAACTATGGTGGGAAGTATAGAAGTTGTTTGATATATTCGTTGTAAGGTCACCAGTTTGAAGTTGAACTTCATGAAATATTATTCAAAACATGAAAGACACCATAATAATATTCGATAACGTAGGCACCAAGGCAATAACGAAAAGAACTCAATGTTAAAACAACAAACAACTTGTATTGAGAAAAGGTTTACAAAAAGGTAATGCAGAATACCGAGCAAAGTTCTTTCATCAGTCTTTTGTACAAAATGTAATTTTTGTTTTTAGTAAAGTTCTTTATAACATGTAAGATAAATATGTTATAAGTTTTGAAGTGAGAAAGAAAGGGTAAGAATTCAAAGTCACAAAACAGTCAGTCACAAGTAAATTGCTGATCTCGTAAATGGCTGATTAGAGGGAGATAGAAAGAGAGATATATGTTCATACCTTCTTATAAGTGAATGTTAGAGTGGCGTGGATTTGGTTAAACGGATAATTTCTTTCTGGTTGGGATCCGAAAAGTTGGTTCATTTATACTCCTAGGGTAGGCTCCAAAAGGGGTCTATTTGATAGATTTCCTTTTAGGCGTGAACGTCTCTGATTGGTTGAAAATGTACAAATTTTAATTTTAATTTTCTTCTTTTACTAGGGTGCGCAATCCCCTGCGCAAACTATTACTTTTTGTCACTTGACTTTTGTTCGTCGTAGTAAGAACATCCGGTTCACTACATAACCATACAATGAATTCCCAACCTCTAGGCATGAAATATCCCTAGACAGGTTGACATGCGATTAAAATCAATAAAATCAACCTTCTTAAGAAACTACACAAAAATGTAAATATGAACATCCAATGAACATGATTCTCAAACCTCAAGGCTTAAAAATTGTAAAATATATATATATATATATATATATATATATATATATATAGAATATAATGAAAATAGTTAGGTAAATACATAGATAGAATCTAGACCATAAATAGATCATCATTTACTGAATTCTGCCGTTATAGTAGTTTGTAATATCCTACAACATAATTTTTTTATTAATTAAAGAGCCTTTTGACGATCTGATGAGAAATAGAGGACGAAACCTATATAAAAGCGACACGCATTTTTATCCGGCAGACAATAGCATATCTTCTACTCGGCATAGAGAATCCTTATGCCTTTCTTCGTTTGAAGCCACGCTAAAAATAGATAGGTAAAAAGAAAATAATGAAAATAGATAGATGGGTATGTAGATAGATAGAATATAGCCCATAAATAAGTACAACCCAACTTTTTTGGAGTGATTTTTTTTTCTCAGTGCAAAATTTATGAAATTTTACTTTTAATTTTCTACTTGAAAATTCAAATTGAATATGTATTTCACTTCTTCGTCACTGGAATGATGTTTGTAATCAAATCCTCTTTCATGGGGCCGAAGAGATGATATTCTGAAACATACATTGTTCCAGTGACGTGGAAGTGAAATCTGTAGTGAAGAAGTGGCTCAAAGAACAGCCAACAGAATTTTACAGAGCATGGACACGTGCTATCATTCAAAGGTAGAACATCGCGATTGAGAGAAACAGTGACTATGAGGAGAAGTAGGGATGTGATCCACAGAGGACCAGCTTCATTTTGCTATATGATACATGTTCCTGTGTTGGTAATTATACCTGTCATAAACAAAATGGTATTACTTTTGAATCACCTATTTGGAGAAGTAGGGATTTGATCCATAGAGGTCTCGCTTCATTTTGCTATATGATACATGTTCCTGTGTTGGTGATTATACCTGTCTTAAAGGAAATGGTATTACCTTTTGACTCACTTAGGTGGAGAAGTAGGGATGTGATCTTCAGAGGACCAGCTTCATTTTGGTGTATGATACATGTTCCTGTGTTGGTAATTATACCTGTCCTAAACAAAATGGCATTACTTTTTTATTCACTTAGGTGGAGAAGTAGGGATGTGATCCACCGAGGGCCAGCTTCATTTTGATGTATGATACATGTTCCTGTGTTGGTAATTATACCTATCCTAAACAAAATGGCATTACCTTTTGACTCACTTATGTGGAGAAGTAGGGATGTGATTCACAGAGGACCAACTTCATTTTTATGTATAATACATGTTCCTGTGTTGGTAATTATACCTGTCCTAAACAAAATGGTATTACATTTTGACTCACTTATGTGGAGAAGTAGGGATGTGATCTACAGAGGACCAGCTTCATTTTGATGTATGATACATGTTCCTGTGTTGGTAATTATACCTATCCTAAACAAAATAGTATTACTTTTTGACTCACCCTCGTTTGACATCACACATAACTATAACAAACCAGAAGGACAAAAAAAAAAACCATTTTTCTTTGTGCATATGACTCATATGAATACCACATAATTAACTACTGTTGAAGAAAAAAATCAATTGAAAATCATAAAGAGTGATTATATACTTTTTGTATGAAAAAATAGCATTTTTCTCATCTAATTATCGTTGATTTATTTATTTTTTTGTTTATCAACAGGTTGAAAAGGAAATGAAAAAATCATAGATAGCACCCAACATTAAAAGACACTGAAAATAAATCATAAGTGGCAACATTAAAAGACAATGAAAATAGATAAATTCAAAGAGACCGAAGGAAAATAAATTAAAATAAACAAAAATACAAGCATAGAGATAATTTTAAATTCATCAAGACTGTACCTGTTTGCATAAAAACTAAATTATATTAGTATAAAAATTAAATATAAAAATTATTAAATATAAAATATGTTAAATATAATGTTAAATATATGTTAAATATAATATTAATGTATGTTTGAGTTTGAGTTTTGTTTAACGGTATATCAACCTCTGTGGCTCATTTAATGCCAAAAAGGATTATTTTGGATTTCAGTCTTTAAAGTAGTGGTTCTATGGAGATAATTGGTCATGTTCTATTATAATTTGTTGAAAAGGTTGCTTTTTTTTTATAAAATTTAAAATGTTTTCAGGGTTTGTATTCTTAAAGATGTCTCTCGGGTTTCTTGCTTGATAGTAATTGGCGCGGATATATTTAAGTCTGTTACAATTTAGAAGGATATGTTTGGTTGCAAGTTGTACTTTGCATGTTGGGCACACTGGGGCATCCTCTCCTTTTAACAGGTATGAATGGGCAATGTGTGTGTGCCTAATACGCAATCTGGCGAATATTACTTCTTCTCTTCTAATACTTCTGTGGCCTGGATAATGTAATGTATGTAATATATGTAATGTTAAATAATAATATGTTAAAATATTTTAAATATAATGTTAAAAATATGTTAAATATAAAAATAAAATATAAAAATTGTAATAAAATAAATAAAATTACATTCATAAAGATAATTTTAAATTCATCAAGACTGTACCTGTTTGTATAAAAAATAAAATAAATAAGTATAAAAATTAAACATAAAAATTATTAAATATAAGATATGTTAAATATAATGTTGACCATATCTACATAGTATTTACCGCGTACCCCACTTGTACGGGTCAGGCACAAAGTCCCTATTAACGTGGGACCACCCACAAGCCGAAGCTCATGGAGTGGCAGGTGAAAAATTGCGACGATCCCGTCGGCATTCCCCCTCAAGGGGGGCCCTCAGGCACTGGCAATAAACCCAGCCCTGCCCCTTTAAATCAAGGGGGCAGGTGTTGCCTGGGGGATGGCCCCTGGGATCGACGCTATTAACTCGTAAAGATCCAGGGCCGAAGCCACTGGACCCCCGGTGTTGACCGGAGCTACATGATATTTACCGCGTACCCCACTTGTACGGGTCAGGCACAAAGTCCCTATTAACGTGGGACCACCCACAGCCGAAGCTCATGGAGTGGCAGGTGAAAAAATTGCGTCGATCCCTTCGGCATTCCCCCTCAAGGGGGGCGCCTCAGGCGCTGGGCAATAAACCCAGCCCTGCCCCTTTAAATCGAGGGGGCAGGTGTTGCCTGGGGGGATGGCCCCCTGGGATCGACGCTATTAACTCGTAAAGATCCAGGGCCGAAGCCACTGGACCCCCGGCGTGGGCCGGAGCTACATACAATCATGCAGTTGTATTTATATATACAACAAAACAGCGGTTTACAATGTGAATGGGAAGGCTAATTTGCATATTGATATTAAAAAAATTGATTTTAATAAATATGTGCTTAATATTATTGATTTCTAATTGTTTAATTTTATCTTATTGAATATGAGCAAAATTCTCTTCAATAAATCTTAAAAGAAATCCCTTAACAAAAAGAAATAACTTTAATATTATTCTTTACTTCCTATTTTAACTAAATAGTTAAATTAGGAATAGGAGTAATTAAAAATGATGGAAGAGTTAGTTTCAAAGTTGTTCTATTTTTCAATCATACCCCCTCTGTTCCAAATCATGCTATCTGCATTTTTATTCAGTTTCATTGGCCTTTCTAATTTAATATGATATTTTATTATATCAAAACTTAAATACTTGCACCCGGAGGGTGCATATATTTGCTAGTATATATAATGTTAAATGATAATATGTTAAAATATGTTAAATATAATGTTAAAAATATGTTAAATATAAAAATTAGATATAAAAATTGAAATAAAATAAATAAAAATACAAGCATAGAGATAATTTTAAATTCATCGAGGCTGTACCTGTTTGTATAAAAAATAAAATAAATAAGTATAAAAATTAAATTAAACAAATTATTAAATTTAAAAAATTACTAAATATAAAATATGTTAAATATAATGTTAAATATATGTTAAATATAATATTAATGTATGTAATGGATAATGTATGTAATGTTAAATAATAATATGTTAAAATATGTTAAATATAATGTTAAAAATATGTTAAATATAAAAATTAAATATAAAAATTGTAATAAAATAAATAAAAATACAAGCATAAAGATAATGTTAAATTCATCGAGATTGTACATGTATTTACCAAGACTAAAATATACAATGAATGACATTTAATTATTTTAATAACTAGGAAGAATATGCGTCATCCGGTGTAAATATTTAAATTTTAATATAATGAAATATATTGACTTCGAATGACTAACGAAATCAGATAAGAACGCATATTAAAATATTATACTTATTTTAATTACATTTTAATTGGTTTCTATATAAAATCATTTATAGGATTGATTTTAATACATTGGAGAATAAGACAATGGTATTAGAGATCAATAACAGTGAGTAATTATTTATTAAAACCCGTTTTGTTAAAATCAATATGCAAATTAACCACATCATATATTAGGTGAACCTTTATTTCTTAGTGAGATATAACACATATTGTTGGATTTTAAACGCACTGATAACATGGATTGTTTTGAGGTAAATCTAATTCAGATTTTTATAGACAAAATTATGAAGAAATAAGCGTTATTCAATGTATTAAGGATTTTGACTATGGGAAATGCAAAATGTCACGTCCAGGATTTGAACTCGGGCACCTTGTCTATTTCCTACGATAATAACCATCACACAACAAGGACCTGCGTATAACTTCATATATAGGTTCGTTTCCTAGAATAATAGGATGAAAATGAAAGAAAAAAATAGACAAATACCTGGATCTTGCTAGAGAATTAAAAAAGCTGTGGAATATGAGAGTGAAAGTTTTCGGTGGAGCACTTGGAACGGTACCCAAAAGCTTAAAAAAGAGACTAGAGGAATTGGAAATTGGAGAAAGAATTGAGACCACCCAGTCAACAGCATTGTTGAAATCAGATGAAATACTCAGAAGATTCCTGAAGATCTGAGAAGACATGTTATCACTAAGACTCCAATGAAAGACACTTGTGTGAAAAACAGTGTTGTATACTCTTCTTTTTACTTTCTTACTTCTATTTTTCTTCTGTTTATCTTTTCTATCTTACGTTCTTCTTCTAGTGTCTGGACTTCGTCTTGAGGACTTCGTGTCTGGTCTTCCATTGGGGATTTCTCTTTATCAGAAGCCCTGTGTCATTGGTAGTTTTTAGATAATAACACAAGACTTCGATTTAACTTAGATCATATTTTATTCTGAAATCCCCACCAGACTACCTGCGCAGATTGAGTCGGCAGCGTGCATAACACGACTTACCACCGTCGTGGTTTTGGCCGATCTAACTAAAACTCTCTTTAATCTAAACCGGAATAGCGTCTTCTCCACCGATTCTCACAGTATCCACCGGAAGGAGGATCAGGACTGAGGTCAAGCCTTTTCATTCAATCCTTCAAGGTCACCGGCTGCTAATTATAACAGCCATTTTGGTTTGTACATAAGTATTAGGAATCTAATAATTATGTAACACACAGGAGTGAAATAATATTATTATCGTGCTTGAGTTGAAGAAATAGAATGTCTAAGTGTGTGAAAGTAGGACAATAAACTCCTGTGGTTTTTAGGTGTGTTTCTCTAAAAACAAAAACAAAAAAAAACGAGTAACATATCAACGTATATTTATTTTTTTGACAAACGTAATTTCTTATATTTGCGTTCGAGTTTCGTGGTAATTAGTGTCGGCTGTGTGCAGAAGGAAACGTACTAACAAGTTAATAAAGAAATTGATATTCGTTCCAGGTTTCTTCTATTTCTGTTTTTTTTTTCTTCTTTTGATTTTTTTTTTTTTTGGGGGGTGCTTGGACTTAGAAAACTATTAACACAATTTCCGCTAACAAAATATGAGTAATCAAATAGAAAATAGTTTTATACACAAACTTATTGGGCCATCTAATGTGGACTCCAGTATAGATCTATAGGTATTTCTCATACTTAGAAATGCGCATATATCTATACTGGATATATATATATATATATATATATATATATATATATATATATATATATATGACTCCAGTATAGATATTTAGGCAATAGTTTGCAAGCTCCTCTTACAAACACAGCCTTGCTGGGTAATGCACTTCAATAATCTTTTATTATACTTAGAAATACCTATATATC
>CM042159.1:23426785-23434285 GCA_023376005.1 Doryteuthis pealeii | reverse complement strand
ACACACTCACCCCCTTGACCTCCCCGGCACCACCACCGCCACGTGTATTTAAACGTATGCTTTGCTTTAATAAAGTCTCAGATGACTGAGGAAGTCTGTGAATACAGACGAAACGTATCACCCTGTGACTTGTTTTGAGTTGATCATTTCTTGACCACTTTCCTTCTATCTACAGCATATATATATATATATATATATATTATATATATATATATTATGAATCTGTGTGTGTGTGTGTGTGTGTGTGTGTGTGTGTATTTATTTATTCATAGTCACCAATACAATTAAAAGTCCGTCTTACCAATGGTTTCGGAACATCACTTTTAGGTGATTATGATTATTTAGATGTTCCGAAACCATTGGTAAGACGAACTTTTAATTGTATTGGTGACTATGAATAAATAAATAAATAAATAAATACAGCGCTTACAGAAGTAATTGAGCACTTTATAATCATTTATCCAATAATAATAACAAAAATTAACTATATATATATATATATATATATATATATATATATATATATATATATATAAAAGATAAATCTAATGAGTCAGATGAACCTACTATTAGTTTAGCTTAATGCTCTTCAGGGCTAAGAGTCAGATCTTAGCCCTGAAGAGCATTAAGCGAAACTCATAGTAGGTCTGACTCATTAGATTTATCTTTATTATTAGCTCTACTTAGGTATTGAGCACTTTTTATTAGCTTATTTTCCTAGCTGTTGTATGAATATATATATATATCTTATATACATATATATATACATATAAATTGTTTTTTCTTTTGGCCAAATACTGTACCAATAGATTACTTTTTGTTGGTACGACTATCTTGGTCTTTTCTTTTTTCCAAAAATGTTTTTAACCCCGGTTGATGTTTGGTAGTATATTTTTACTATCAAACTATTTGCTGTTTTTTTTTCTCACCGTGAGGTTTAACCAACACGCTTGGTATATTATATATATATATATATATATATATATATATATATATATATGGAGAGACACATACGCACAGACGCAGACATACAGAAAGACAGACAGACAGACACACACACACACACACAAACACACACACACACACACACACACATATATATATATATATATATATATATTAGGTTATTTATATCTTTTGTTTACATGTAAGATATATTCATTAAATGTTTATTTTTGATCAAATTAAGCATATGAAAATATCGTGTATGCGAACCTCAGATCATCATCAGGATAGATAAGTATAATTTGTAGAGTGGTTTATATTTTTTAAATTATTCTTTCGACCAGTCCATCGCTTTTGATGTTGCATGTGCTGGCAGATTGTTAAGTTACGTTTATGAGCTATAAGGTGATTATTGACGGGCAATCCAGAAAGTCTACTCCCAGCAAGACTTGCACGGTGTTGTGCTCACATCGGAGAGTCCCTGTGGTCATATAAAATTGATACTCAGTGCTCCCATAGGAGTGCAACAAACATTAAGCATTGCGAAGTTATCCAGCGTGTTAGATGTTTAAATGTGCAGAAATGTTTAGCTATAAAGCTTTGTGAAATGAGTGAATTCGATTCTCACAGGGTGTGAGCTAATAGATTCTTTAATCAAAATAAGCTAAGCTTTTCCTCTCTTTCTTAGACACGCACACATGCTGAAATCACAAGGCTCTCCATAAACTGGATAGAGCTCTCTAGTAGCAGCCTTTACATATATATTTATCAGGCAATACCTGCTCCCTCAATTAAAGGGGCAGGGTTGGGTTTATTGCCCAGCACCTGAGGCGCCCCCCTCGAGGGGGAATACCGACGGGATCGACGCATTTATTTTGCGCCTACCACTTATGAGGTTCGGCTTGTGGGTGGGCCTACGTAATAATGTCCTTGTGTCACGCTCTCATAAGTGTGATGAGAGGCAAATACCCATATATATTTATCAGTAAAAATCCCCTTCCTGCAAGTAGGTGTGCCGATAAGCCGTTAGTTAGAAGCTCTGACTGATGAAAAATCGTTCGAGTTTCGATCCTGGTTTGATGCAGCTTACAAAGTCTAGCCGCACTGAAGAGATGTGAGACGTCGACGAAACAGGACTGTCTGTGAATGACTGTATATATATATATATATATATATATATATATATATATATATATTTGTTTGAAAATCGCATAGCCGAAAAACTGTCAGTAACCAAGCGCCATTGACTTCATGTCTACGCTAACGTAGATATAAATGGTCTATCCACGATATGGAGCACTATTCACTCATAAATACACCACACACTATATATATATATATATATATATATATATATATATATATATATATATATAGCAAAGAGTGCTTAGTATTATTGATAGAACATAGCACGCTTATGCATGCCTACTCAATGCTCAAACCAAGTGCTTGGTTTAAAAGTCGCGTAGGCTATAAATATGTCTGCTACCAAGACAAGATAAGCTCTTTTACACATGCAGAAATATCTAAGATATACAGGGTGATTATAAAATAACTCCGTTCCCGATTTTTTAAATTCTATAATCTATTTATGAATCATATTTTTTTTAAAAACATGAATATAAGAATAAAACACAGAGCTTTATTTAAAATTCTATATGGGCACAAGCATTCGCCTCCAGCCTCTCAAGCTTCTCGGGAATCGAATTAAATTATCTTCCCAGGAACCAGGCCCCGATACTAACTTTTTTTCATGACCGTCCCGAACAAAAATTATCAACTGTACCGAATGGGGTTGGGACCGTCCCGAATGGGGTTTGGACCGCCCTGAATGGGGTTTGTACCGTCCCGAATGGGGTTTGGACCGTCCTAAATGGGGTTTGGACCGTCCCGAAATCAAAATATTTTGTTTAATTCATTAGCATCATCTATACTTGTCAGTCACCAGTAGCATAATAACATGTAATAAAACATTAAGAAAAACTGAAGCAGTGATAATTCTGGATATTTGGACCTAAAATCCATTACCTTGTGTGTTTTGAGTTAAGAAAATGCTTTTTTTACTTTAAGTTACCCAATTTTCATGTAATCATTGATTTCCTTTTTCGGGAAGGACATGCTGAACCTTTTGAAATTTTTACCGTCCCCGGCAAACTGGCCCGGATGACTTATTGATCGTCCCAGATGTAATTTTTATCGTCCCCGGGACGACGGGACGACGTTAATGTCGAGCCCTGCCAGGAACACTTGAGGAATGGCAGAAATAAATTCTCATTTTCTTCCTTCAAGTTCTTCCAAAATCGTTGGTTTCGTAGAATAGACTTGCTCCGTCAACTAATCCCAAGAAAACTGTTGCAGGGTGTTAAATCTGGGTTTCTGGTCAACCACGTCTACCAATCCATTTCCCTGGAAAATGGGGATTCAGTCATTCACGGACAACAATAGCAAAATGTGGAGGAGCACCATCAAACAACACAGATTTAATAACACAATTGAATAACTATATATTCCATCCATCTATTCATACATACATACTGTTGTGAGGTTTTAAGGGGTCAAATAAGAACAAAACGACGGGTAACAAAATGTAGAAAAATGTATTAACAGAAAGTACACAAATACAATAGAGATGTGGAAATTACGTCCAACGAACAGAGTTATTGGCACTCGCATTGGCTTGCTCCTAAGCCACAATTATCCCTGTTTATTTATAGTAATCTGTCGGCGCATTCCATTGGTCAATAGGGTGTATCACCTATAACACATACATAAATATATAAAGGCCAGTTGGTGTGTATGTATGTCCAGAGAAAACTACAATAATAAAATAATTAATGACAAAGTAAATATATATACACATTCAGTACCACCAGATCTTGCTTTTTGAGCAAAAATAATAAAGGTTTGATTAATATTCGTTAAGATAATTAAGAAATAAAATTTAAATGATAACAGCATGGAATTTTTTGGCATTTAATATTGTAACGTTATGGGGTCTTTACAGTGTCTTCAAAACTTGTACGGCTCTATGAGGACTTATACACTGATCACTGGTCTCTGGTCTGAGGACGTTTACAAGGCACGTTGCCACACACATAAACATTTGGGCTTGTTTACAACACACAGGCATCTAGTAGTCAGCCGACCCCAAAAGGAATTCTTCCACCCTTATTTCGTTTATGGTCAGGGAAGGGTATCATCAAACAACACAGATTTAATTGCCATATATTAAGGAACATACATTAAAGAATTGAGAAAAAATATAACAACATTTAAAAAAGTATAAATGACTTAAAATAGGGAGTTACCTTTCAATCACACTGTGTATGATATTCTTGTAATCAATATTGAAATGAATACATAAACATCTTCCAACAAATAAACAAATGTTGTTCTATAAACCAGCAGTATGTAGGAGGGTTAAAACAATGAAAAATTATGATGATGGAAAATAAAATAACAATAGCTATGTGTCTACTATTCCAGGGGCTGAAAACAACGTCTTTGCTATTTAAGAGGAGTTATATTATACACGGTATAATTACAAACACAGAACATGTATCATACATTAAAATAAAGCTGGTCCTCTGTGGATCACATCCCTACTTCTCCACATAGTCACTGTTTATCTCAATAGCAATGTTCCACCTTTGAATGAAAGCTTTGAATCTGGTGAGTATAGAGGATGCGGTAAAGTTGTCCACCCGAATGAGGCGATTTTCTCCCTTTTCCTGATGCCTGAGTATGCTCGAGCATTGTCACGTTGAAGGATTAGATTGTCGATGGGCAAGTTAGGTCTTATTTGTCGGATACTTGCTTTGAGCCTCGTTAGGGTCTCAATGTAGGCCTTAGTTTTACAAATTTTGTTCTATAAACCAGCCGTATGTAGGAGGGTTAAAACAATGAAAAATGATGATGATGGAAAATAAAATAACAATAGCTGTGTGTCTACTATTCCCGGGGCTGAAAACAACGTCTCTGCTATTTAAGAGGAGTTCCTGTGGTGTAGTGGCTAACGAACTGGACTGCGACATCGTAATAAGCGAGTTCGAAATCCAGCGGCGCTATTACGTTCAGTTTCGGACTAATACCATGGAAAGGTATGAACACCCGTATCCTTCAAGCTATAGGATAGACAGTACCACTACTGTATTTCCACAATGATCGCTTTGGGATTAAATAAATCATGAAGGTTGATATGACATTAAACAAGAGAAGACAAACGAAACCCTATACTTTTTAAAGAACAAAGACAAAAGAGGTTGTAAATAGGTTCAAGGCACCGTCATGTGACACATCACGAGGCCCCCAACGAACATTTCCTAAGGGAAGATAATTATTTTTTGTCTGGATACAATGGTAGATAGAAAAATACTTAGAGCAAGAGCGGCAATAAGCGATGAGGTATTTTGAAGCAATTGGGGACTGGGTCCCAAGAATGGTGTTCTGGGAGTAATCATCCTCTTTCTGCTGAGAAAGAAAGGGAGAGAGAATGGGGAGAGAGAATTGATAGACGAGAGAAAAAAGGGGGAGAGAGAAGAGAGGAGAGAGAAAAAGAAGAGAGGAGAGAGAGAGAATAGAGAAGGGTGGAGAAAAAGAGAAAGGGTAGAGATGAGAAAGAAAGGAGGTGGGAGAAGAAAGGAGAAAGAAAATAGAAAGGGGACAGAGAAGCCAGAAGAGAAAGGGGAGAGGGGAGAGAGAGAAGAGAAGTGACAGAGGAGAAAAAGAAGAAAGGCGGGAAAGAGAGGAGAGAATAATGAGGAAGAGGGGGGGAAAGAGAGATAAGAGTGCGGACTGAGAGAAGAGAGATAGAGAGTAGTGAGAGAGGTAAGAGAAGTGAGCGGAGAGAGAGAGAGAGAAGAGAGAAGAGAAAGAGAGAGAAAAAAGAAAGAGGAGAGAGAGAAACGAGGAGAAAGAGAGAGTATTTTCATAAGATGATAATTTTCATAAGAGAGAATGAGGAGAGAATTATTACACGATAGGAGAAAGAGAAGAGAGAGATAAGAAGAAATGAGAGAGAGAAGAAAGGAGAGAGAGAGAATGAGAAGAGAGAAAAAGAGAAAAAGAGACAGTAGAGAGAAGTGAGAGAGTTGAAAAGAAGAAAGACGGGAGAGAGAATAGATGAGAGAGAGGAGGAGAGAGTATAAATCAAAAAGAGAGAGGAGAATGAGAGAGAGAGTAGTAATAGAGGTAAGAGAGAAGTGAATGAAGAGAGACAGATGCAAAAAAAGGAGAGAGTCGAGAGGAGAAAGAGAGAGTATTTTCATGTGATTACCTTAACCCGACATAAAGTGACACATCAGTGGCTGCTTAAAAGGATCGAACCCGTTGTAAAAATAATGACAATAATGACTAGTTTTTAACACCACTCTAGAGTTGGACACCAACTTTAGACCACTTAACAGATAAATCAATGCTTACCATAGTGATCTCATAGACACACACACACACACACACACACACACACATATATATATATATATATATATATATATATATATATATATATATATAGCTGTAGATGTCTATGATATATATATATATATATATATATATATATATATATATATATATATATATGAGAAGTAAATACACAAGCGATGTGTTTATGATATGGCTTTTTTTAGCCGACAATTTTTGGGAGAATATGTGCTTAATTGAAGTCGTACCTAATTTTGAAAGTTAATTAATAATTAATTAATTAATTAGGCTGGCGTACCTATTTAAATGTAACTCTAAAAAAATCGAGAAAAATCAATCTCTGTATGTACATTTCGGCTTATTAGGCCTCATCAGCCGAGCTATAGATAGGAAGACCGCCTTGTGCGTATCATCTGGTCGCGCTATTAGCACGGATATCCATGACAATCTCTCTCCATCCGTCCCTATCACTCATCGTTCTCGGGAGATCCTCTACGCAGCATCCAGTATCTGCACAGAGCTGGCCAATGTACGTATTTGCTAGCCGGCCCACTATATATATATATATATATATATATATATATATATATATATTGTGTGTGTGTGTGTGTGTGTGTGTGTGTGTGTGTGTGTTGTTTTGTCATAAACGTATCGAGATTGAAGCTATCTAGATAGAAATGAACAATAAATGGACCGTTATTTTTTCAGAATACAAGGTGTGCTAAATAGTACAAAAATCCGATACTTTTTTGAGACATCTTGTATATGCGTATGTATGTATCTATCTGACTAACTGACTCTTTTACTCTCTCTATATATCTCTTTCTTTCTTTCTTTTTTTCCCTTTCTTTCTACTCATCTATTTATCTATCCATCTCTCTTCTCTCTCTCTCTCTCTCTCTCTCTCTCTCTCTCTCTCTCTCTCTCTCTCATTCTTCGTTTTTTTTTACTTATTCTCTGGTTTTACCCTCTTTCCATCTCCAATATTTCCCTCTTTTGTATTTCAAATGAATTATATCTATTTACCAACCCCTCTGCACGAGCAGGATGTGACACAAGGTCAATTTCTTAAGCGGAGTTCAACAGGTTTGAATTCAGAGTTTTCCTTCTCCTTGACTGGTTACCTAAACAAGG
>CM042159.1:23419285-23421785 GCA_023376005.1 Doryteuthis pealeii | reverse complement strand
CATCTTATTAGTATTATTTTTTTATGTTTTCTGTGTTTGATCGATCTGGCTTCGAGAATTATTTAGATAATCCATGAGCTCCTCATCGAACTGCTTTTAAATGTGATAGCTTCAAGGGCAGGGAAAATATCCAGCTTGCCTGACTATGGAATTCGGATTTGAAACGAGTCTCTGTCGATCCCATCGTATTAACAACTCGTTGCTCAACTCACATCAGCCTTTAACGCTGAGAAAGCTCGGCCAGAGGGAAAAGATCCAAACTCAATACTTAATGGTGGTTTGCTGGTTGGCTAGCTAAATGTTTAAAGGGATAGCTAGATTTACCATCCACTTTCGATAAAGGTCCTTGCCATTTTTAACTTGAGGTGATCTCCGAGTCAATGGCGAAAAAAAAATCCATTTCGATCATACTTCATTTTCACTTCTTTTCTTCTGTGCAATAAACTGAACGATACTGCTATATTCTCTCTCTCTCTCTCTCTCTCTCTCTCTCTCTCTCTCTCTCTCTCTCTCTTCTCTCTCTCTCTCTCTCTCTGTCTCTGTCTCTCTCTCTCACACACACACACACACACACACACACACACACACACACACGATCTTTCTCATTATATTTCTCTCATTCTCATACTCTCTCACACACTCTCTCTCACTCTCTCTCTCTCACTCTCATTCTCTCCCTCCCATTCTCATTCTCTTTCTCTCTGTCTCTCTTTCTCTTTCTCTTGCGATTTTTCTCATTATCTCTCTTTAATTCACTCTCTATCTCTCTCTCTCTCTCTCTCTCACTCCCCACACACAATCTTTCATTCTCTCTCTCTCTCTCTCTCTCTCTCTCTCTCTCTCTCTCTCTTTCATTCTCATCTTTCTTTCTTTTTCTTTCTCTCTCTCTCTCTCTCTCTCTTTCATTCTCTTCTCTCTTTCTCTTTCTCACTCTCTCTCTCTCTCTTTCATTCTCATCTTTCTTTCTTTCTTTCTCTCTCTCTCTCTCTCTCTCTCTCTCTCTCTCTCTCTCTCCGCTCGCACACACACACACACCACACACACACGCACCACACCACGATTTCTCTCACTATCTCTATTTCTCTCGTCTCATTCTCTCCAACTCTCTCTTTTAATGTTTGCTCTCTTCTTCTTCTTCTTCTTCTTCTTCTTTTCTTCTTCTTCAAGACTGTTCCCCATCACTCATTACTTATAATACTTTCTCAGCAACTTACTTTTCCTTATGTTGTTGTTCTTGTTCCTGGTTCTTCTTGTCTTGTTCTTGTTCTTCTGTTCCCCATCACTCATTACGTATAAATTCTCCACTTTCCTTTTTCTTTTTCTCTTTCCTTCCCATTTCACTTTTACTCGTATCTTTTCTGTTCTTTTTTTTTTCTTTTCCTAAAGAGCAGCTCTCCTTTTTAGCAATCATATTATTAAGAAAAAGAAAAGCTGCGTTTGATTAAATGAGCCTCACTTAACCGATTGTCGATGAGTCTTTACCCCACTCTCAGGCATTCTTTGGGTAAGTGAAGCATTGGCTGGATTTATCCAATTAGAAAGTCGTTGAGAAATACTGAATAGAAACGTGAGGCATCTCTTCTAATTATGCAATGCCTCAAAGACGTTCAAAGATCCAAATTATCACATTTCTAAATACTCTTCAGTTTAGTAGTAAATAAAACTGTAATGCAAATATCATTTAAGTACTAGCAGGACCTGTGGATTTAAGAATTCGGTGACAAAGCAACACCAGATAATTAGGGTTTACATTTTTGCGTGTCGTCTTTCTTCGTGCTTAGATGTATTTGCCTCATACCCCATTTGGTGCCGTGACCAGGATTTCTTTGTGCTTAGATTGCTGCCGCTGTGGCAAAGAAATGAGCCCCTTTTGATACTGTCGCCACGAACGACAGTATAAAAGGAGCTCATTTCTTTGCCAGAACGGCAGCAATCTAAACACGAAGAAAGACTGTGAGCGTGAAGTTACGGCTACTAGAAGACAAATTCATTTTTAATAAGGATTTATTAATGGAAATATCGTCTTTGTGAATAGAAGGGAATAGCAATAAAAGTGTACATGTAAACCCATACGTAGGGAGAAACAGTTATTTGTGCATCTACGTAAGTAAGTATCGTACTATCTATTGAGGTAACTAGGTATTTGTGCATGTATGTAATTATTAATTAATACATAGAAATTAAATAGATTTTATTAAATCAAACTGAGAGATTGTGTTATATTTCTTCTACAATACTAATCTTCAGTTATATCTTATATTATTTATATAGTATTATTATTGGACTGAATAGGAATATATGTATAAAAGTATACTCCTACGTAGGGAGAAGACGTACGTATGATCTATCTAGAGTAAGTATGATCTATATATTAAAGTAAGTATTGATCTATCTATTAAAGTAACTATATGTGCATGTATGTAATGATGTACTCATATATATATATATATATATAATATATATATATATAATATATATATTATATTAACGTGTATGGTTG
>CM042159.1:23414285-23416785 GCA_023376005.1 Doryteuthis pealeii | reverse complement strand
TCTTTTATTTTCACTCTGTGGACCGATCCAACAGCGAAATCCATCAGATGACAAGTTCTTTTTCTGGTCTTTTGGTCGGGATTAATTAAACCGTTTGCATCTCGAAATCCCAACGTAATTTTCTTTAGAACGGTTTCTGGTTTGTGTACATACCATGAAGGAGTATGGCAAAAATATAATTACTTGTACAATTCCTCGGGGATCACCTTTCCCACCAACTTGTGACTTGTCGTGTACTCCTTTTGTGCTAGTTTGCTGCATTCACTTTGTTGGAGTTTTTTCTAATATATATATTTACCAACTCCTCCGCACGAGCAGGATGCGACACAAGGTCAATTTCTTAAGCGGAATTTAACTTCAGGTTTGAATTCAGAGTTTTCCTTCTCCTAGACTGGTTGCCTTACTCAGGTTAAAGAGCCCAGTCTGTCCTACTATTTATCCATAGCTGGAGGGAGAGTAGGATTCATACCTTTCCCAGGGGTATTAGCACTATGTGAAATGCAATTACCACATCCAGGATTTGAACTCGAGGCAACTTTAACCATTACACCATGCGCTTCCTAAGTTTTTTCTAATATAAGGTGTGCTGATTTCCACCATTTAAACTTATAGACTCTGCGTGGTCGCGTGGATTACAGCCAGCCAATTAACAGCTCCGATACGTGGTTAGTTAATTATTTAATCATCGATCTTTAAAAACGTTGCTATTCCTTTGCGTCTTATTTATTTTCACGTTAATATAATACACAAAATCAAATAAAAATAATTCCGATTATATTCACTTACAATTCAATCAAATTTCGGCATTAAATAACCCATTGGAATTATATATGCCATTCAATAAACCGAAAAAACATCTATCTATACATATACATGTGGTATAATGGTTAGCAAATTAGATTAGCTGACCATTGGTAGTGAGTTCACACTGGGCACCCCATACTTTTGGCCTTGTGCCACATCTAAACTAGGCTTAGTAAATAACTATATAAAGAACAGTTGTGTGTATGTATGTATGTCCGGAGGAAATTACGAAAATAAAACAGTTAAAGACAAAGTAAATATATATACACATTCACTGTTACTGTTTGTGCAAAAATCAAGAAGATTTGGTTTATATTCGCGAAGATATTTAGAAATTTAAATAGCATTAAAATTCTACTAATTAAATAGCATTAAAATCCTATTATAATGGAGATTGTGTGTTTTTCTGTCTGTAACCGAAACTATAATCCTACTCAAGTCACAATTCTCTTAGTTATTGACATCACATTCTCCATGATTTTATTTTTATCTAAACCTCAATTATTAATAAAATTGTCTTTCATTATTAATACTGTTAACTATGTCTACATACTGACAACATGCAATTATATTTATATATACAACAAAATAGCAGTTTACAGTGTGAACAGGAAGGCTAATTGCATATTAATATTAAAAAATCGAATTTAATAAATATGTGCTTAGTATTATTGATTTCTAACTGTTAGGTTTTATTTTAATGAATATAAGCAAAAATCTCTTCAATGAATCTTAAATGAAATCCATTAACAAGATAAAATAACTGTCATTTTATTCTTTACTTCCTCTTAAATACTTAAATTAGAAAAAATAACAATGAAAGACGAGAGTGATGGAAGAGTAAGTTTCAGTTGTTCCATTTTTTATTTTACTCCCTCTGTTTTAAATCTTTTATTATACTCCCTCTGTTTCAAATCTTTTTATCTGTATTCTTATTTAGTTTCATTAGCCTTTCTAATTTAATACAATATTTTATTACATTAAAACTTGAATACTTGCACCCGGAAGGTGCATATATTTGCTAGTTCTACTAATGTCCGTGAATATCAAAGTTAAACAGATCAATATGGAAGCACAAAAGAATCTGTGTTTTTTTTTCAGGTTTATTAATGTAAGGTCTTTTTGCGCGGGGATTTTTATGGGGCATCCAGCGAGGATTTAACTCGCTATTCAGTAGTAACGGATCTACAAGACTAGCTTGCTAACCATAATACCACTTTATTATTTTTTGTTGGGTTTTTCTGCTCTACCCAGATGACGCCGGGTAGTTGCTTCTAGCAGTACATCTGTGGTCGAGAATGTTTTTCTAACATTGGACTTTACGGTCACAGGAGGCATTGTAACTACAGGGGCACAAAAACTATTTTATAGTCTTCCGTGACCGAAATGCCAATAATAGGGATTTTACCGTATGAGGGCTTTTCTGATTGAATTTTAAAAGGTCCACGTGGGAGGTTGAGGGTTTCGTGACTTTTTTGACATACACAGATCCTTTTATCGACATTCCGCATCTCTTTATGCTCACTCTGTTTCCTGATAGTACAGATTTCTTCCAGCAAGATAAAACAAATCACCCATCGCGTTCAGGTGACACGAAACTCGTTCCACCAACAGTTGGCTGACTTCCTGAAATACGATTGATCCCAACGGCCAAACCACATTTAGCATGTATGGGAGGTGGGCATACGTGAATACT
>CM042159.1:23404285-23409285 GCA_023376005.1 Doryteuthis pealeii | reverse complement strand
ATCAGAAGTCAAATAAAAAAGTTATTTGCATTTATNTTGTAATCATGACATTTGGAAAGTTCCTCAGGCAAAATCGTGCAGTGTAATGGATTTGATTATCTCAAGGTGCCCTAATTATCATATTTCAAACTAATCGAATCATAGAAATATTTAAAGTAACACCGTAATGCGTTTTTTATAAGTATGTTTGCTTTCGTAATGAGCTCAGTATCTCGGGGTGGGCTATCAAATTGTATTTACAGATTTTAACAAACAAAGCTAAGTCATTAAAGTAGAACCGGACTACCTGGCATTCCCCTGGTATAATGGGGAGAACAAAGAAAAAACCGTTAGCAAGTTAGTCTCACAGAATCCATCCTATTGTGTTATATTCTAATTGTTAGATTAATTTCTTCGTGAATATAAGTCAATCATCATAATTCTTGCACAAAAACAAGATCTGGTGATATCTTAATGTGTGTAATATTTACTATCTCCAAAGAGAGAAGATCACACCCACACACATATATAATATATAATAATAATTAATATAATTATATTATGTATTTATGTATGTATATATATATTTAATGTTGTATGTATATATATATACTATTTATGTATGTATATATGTATATATGATATATGTATGTATATTATATATATATATATATAATAACAGGATGTTCGGTATAAATTTGAGAGTTTCAAGGGGAAAAAGTGTATGTATATACAATTTATGGATGCAAAAGAAATTCAACAGGCGTGGAAAATTAACACCAACGTCAACAAGTTTCACTCAAATAACCACCATTAGCGTCGATCACAGCCTCATCCCTGCTCCAGATACCTGGAGCAAGCTGATGTTGCAGTTTCCCTGGAAGGGCTTAGAAACACCATTAATTCTGGTCCGATTAACTGGAGCTTTTGAGTTCAGGCAGCAGCGATTGGTGTCTTTCTCAACTGCGCTAACATACATAATATCGATGGGTAGATCTGGGGAGTTCGGTGTAGTCATAGAAATTCGCTGACAACCTTTTTACTTTTTTCGCCAAGGTGTGCAGGGGCGAATCCTGCTGCCATACAATTACGGCTACATCTGGCTACTCTTGTTATCCAGGCTGACTAACGTGTTTAGGCAACGTAGCAGACTGAAATCAAACCTGATCATCACATCCCCGTCAGAGGACACACAATCCGAAAATCATCACGAGATTAGGAAATTTATAAAGTCCGTCATGACACGAGGGTGTCCTTTGGACTGTATGCAAGGCAACTGTTATTACGTGTGTTGTGGCTTTAGATCTGGCCAAAGTTTTTTCTAAATCTGAAAAGAACCAGATTGTTTGTGGTTCAGCAGGATATTTCACTTTGTCAGAATTTCTTCGCCTTTGTCAGACGATTTACGGCCTTTTCTGTGAGCAGTTCACCTCTGCGATGCTTGTATGAGTAGTAGCGAAGGTCTTCATTGAGTGTAAGCTTTCATGGTAGAAGGGCTGAAACATTCAATTAAACGTGCAAGTACATAGATCTGCGAATACTTTCTGATACACCTTATATAATATAATATATAATATATTATATATATATATATATAATATATATATATATATTATGAGTAAGAGAAGGGATGAAAACATCACACAATGCTGTTAAAAGAAGAAAAAATTTATATATATATATATCATATATATATATATATAATATATTTATTATATATATATATATATATAATGCTTGGTAATAATAGTAATCAAGAAGTCAAATAAAAGTTTATTTGCATTTATTTGTATCATGACATTTGGAAAAGTTCCTCAGGCAAAATCGTGAGTGTAATGGATTTGATTATCTCAAGGTGCCCTATTATCATATTTCAAACTAATCGAATCATAGGAAATATTTAAAGTAACTACCGTAATGCGTTTTTTTTATAAGTATATTTGCTTTCGTAATGAGCTCAGGTATCTCTGGGGTGGCTATCCATTGTATTACAGATTTTTAACAAACAAAGCTAAGTTCATTATAAAGTAGAACCGGCTACCTGGCATCCCCTGGGTAATGGGGAGAACAAAGAAAAAAACGTTAGCAAGTTAGTCTCACAGATCCATCCTTATTGTGTATATTCTAATTGTTAGATTAATTTTCTTCGTGAATATAAGTCAAATCATCATAATCTTTGCACAAAAACAAGATCTGGTGATATTTAATGTGTGTATATATTTACTATGTCATTGATTGTTGTATTTTTGTAGTTTCATCTGGACATACATACATACATACACACCAACTGCCCTTTATATACGTGTTGGGTTAGAAAGTATTCCAGAGTTAATTATAATTAGTTGGTTGGCTTGGAGGTCTCCCAACGTGGTACACATATGAACAAACAATATTCCAACAAGGGGTATTAAATACAACAATGGACTTTAATATATATGAACACGTGGAGATGCATTCATAACAAGAGATACATATACAATACATAGTAGATATATAAGTAACATATATAGGAGACAAGATACAAAATGGAGGTATAAAGTAGATACATAAATGTACATATAGAAGATATGAAGAGTCTATAAGGCAAAGTCACTTACTACGTTGTGTTGGGGGTGAAAACACCCACACAAGAAGGATGTAAACCAATGTCAACCTATTTGTGTTGGTGGAGTCCCAGAGACCAAAGAGGATTCAAAACTGGCGCTTGCCTGCTTAAATAGACAGAGCGCCTGGTGGCCAAGAGCAGAAATACAAGGGAAGATAACTCTTCCAGCCAAACAAGGGCAGACTATCCCACATACGTATAGATAGATAGATAACTCTGGTTGCATTCTATACAGTCATCTCCAGCAGTGCATCTATTCATATATAAAAGGAAAATTCTGTCTGTCTATCTGTATGTTTATTTGTACAATGACTGACTGCACGTCCTTTTAAAAGCGAAATTGATGGTGTTTGGGACTAGATGGAGTAGTCTCCCTTGTCACAGAGTTTGAGGGACTCTTCCGCGGCAGAAAACCCTTTTTGGTCACGTGACCCGGGAATCCCAAAGATCAGCTTCTTTTACAAATGTAACGTGGCCCTGCTGCAGATGCATTGGTCACCGAGCTAAGAAGTCGATACGTAATGCAAACATATGCCAGTGGGAAACGAGAAATTCTGGGGTGGCCAGCTGGTGTCATGGTTAGAGTGTCCGCCTGTCAGCCCGACAGGTAGGGTTCGAATCACGCACAAAGCACTGCCCTGTCTACAGCTCTGCTGATGAGGCCTAATGGGCTGGAATGTACATACAGAGATCGACTTTTTCTCGATTTGTTTACGCTTAACATTTAAACCGATATGCACGCCTAATTCATTTAATTACAATTAATTAATTAACAAATTAGGTATGACTTCAATTAAGCACATAATCTTCCATATATATATATATATATATATATATCTTGTATTTTCTACAGAAAAGAATCAATAGATACATAAGAACGATTCTGTATATCTGTCTTCCTGATTGTATATATATATTTGTTGGTACAACACCCGTGTTACGTAATTGGTGTAACATGGAACCGTGAGGGTCTTTTGGATAGTCTAAAAATTTAAGATAATATTAATCTTTTGCAAGTCTCTCTAGCAAACGAAATTTAATTCCTTTCGTCGCAAACAAATAATCTATATACAGTGGTACCTTGACTTACGAATGATTCAACTTACGAGTATTCCCAATTACGAGTTGTCACTCGGTCGATTGTTTTACTTTATGTTGAGAACTGAAATTTGAGGAAACAGCGAGCTTCATATACGCTTATGTTAATACGTTCACTCATAACATTTAAGTTTTAAAATTTATTGCGGAAAAATAAATATTAGTTATAAAAAAATAAACATTAAAACATATTTCAGCACATAATTCATTACATTCTGTTTTATTATGTTTTTATAGTCCTATTTTCTCGTTTAGAAAACTTAACAAAAAAATTAGAGTTTTTCATGGGGCGGGGGGCACTGGAAAGGATTTATGTCATTTCAGTTTATTTCAATTGGGAAAATTAATTATGTATATCAGGAAATTGAGATTTTGAACAGAACAAATTAAGCTAGTTAGTCAAGGTACCATATAGATAGGATAGACTCTAGTGCTAGGGCTTGTCGTGACCAGCCGATTGATTGATCGGAAGTGACATTACTAGCCAAAGTGCGGTAAAGTTGGTAGACTTGTTAAACTTGGTATAACAACCGGTCTGGGAGAAAGAAAATTCAGAATTCAAATCAGGTAAACTCCAGTTAAAAATTAACCTTGTGTCGCATCCTGCTCGTGGGTAAGGGTATGGCAAACATTTAGAGCAGTGAGTTAAATCTTGATTGAGTGCTCTGTAAATTGTAGCCTTTTGTCAGACTAAGTAAATAAATTATCTGATGGCAAACACACACACACACACACACATATATATGCATACATACACGCACACAGGCGCGCGCACACACACACATATATGCATATATGTATATATATGCATGCATGCATATACAAAGGAGCACACACAATCACATATATATACATATATATATATATATGCATACATACCCGCACACAGGCGCGCACACACGCATCCCGCACACACATATATATATATATATATATATTATATATATATAATATATTATATATGCACACATATACGCATACAGGCGCGCGCACACATATATATGTATATATGTATGTATACAAACATTCAGACAGGCGTGCATGCGTACACACACCATATATATGTGTGTGTGTGTGTAACTTACCAAGTTTACCTTAGTTTGGCACAAGGCGAGAATTATGAGGCACCCAGTGTAAATCAAGCCCACTATCTATGGTCTTGCTAAACATGAAACCATAGTTTCATGAAACCTATGCAACTCACCCTTAACTCAGCATTCCTTAGCTCTAGCACAAGGTCACAACTACTGGGCACTTAGTGAGGATCAAAATCACTCCTCCTGTATTGTCAACCCCTTCCTATACATTAAGTAATTGA
>CM042159.1:23396785-23399285 GCA_023376005.1 Doryteuthis pealeii | reverse complement strand
ATAATATCATATATATATATAATATATATTATATATATATATATATATATTATATAATATTATTTGATAATTTGCTTTTGAAGCATTGTTAAGTAAAGTATATTATTATCTATATTTTTAAAGGCAATTACAATGCATATATCGTATAAAATTCGAGAATTATTGAAAATAATAATGACAAGCAAACTCGTCGAATAGCGTGTGTGACGTGGAACACCGTACAGCTGTTTCAACTTTATTAGGTATATATCGCTGTTGATACTTGATAAAGTTGAAACAGCTGTACGATGTTCCACGTCGCACGCGTTATTCACCGAGTTTGCTTGTCATGATTATTTTCAATAATTATCGAATATTATACGATAAAACGCATTGTAATTGCCTTCAAAAATATAAACTATATATATATTATATATATATATATATATATATATATAGTTTTTTTCCGTAGTTAGGGTCTTTTCCATGTGTGGTTTAACCAAGCTGATGCAGGTAGACCATAAGGAGAGCTCAATGTACCTAATACCAGTGAGTAGAAGGACAGAGCAAGATATTTAGTAAATGAAGAAAAACTCTAACTTGCTTCATTACAATAATTTATTTCACCGTATTAATACGGCATCTTCAGGTAAATCACAAGAACATGACTCTTACTGGAGTCATGTTCTTGTGATTACTGAAGATGCCGTATTAATACGGTTGAAATAAATTATTGTAATGAAGCAAGTTTAGAGTTTTCTTCATTTACTAATATATATATATATATATATATATATATATATATATATATATATATATCAATGAATAAGTGTAAGTGACATTTGTGCGTGTAAGGTAGTTTTCTATTAATTTTTCATCTCCATTGTCCCGTTAGACGTTCTTCTTGCTGCAATTCGTCTTGGTGTGTCTGTTGTTGTCCGCCCATTATCTGCAACACATGATGATGGCCAGGCTCATTAGTTTTGCCTGGGGAACTCAGCAGGATGATAATGTATGCACTAACCAACTTCCGTTGTGTGTCCCTGAGGGGGTCGAAAACAGGACTATGGTACCATCTCTCCACTAGTGGGGATGATGCTCCACGCTTCATTGTGTATCATTTAACAATTTTAACAATGCCTTGTCTTCGGGCGATACGTTATGGCTTTTTAGTTTATTCTCATCTGTTTTTTTTTTTGGTTTGTTTTGTTTCTTTTTTGTTCTTTTTTTAAGTTAGATTTTAGTTGGGTTTTTTTTCTTTTTTTCATATATATCCGTCACAATCTCTTTTTCGTTCTCTTTCGTTGTGTCTCTCATTATCTATCTATCTATCTATCTATCAAATCAATATTTCATACACTCTCACTCTTCTTCTTATATATATATTATATATATATATATAGTATATATATATATATATATATGTGTGTGTGTGTGTGTGTTGTGTGTGTGTGTGTGTGTGTGTAAAAAGTTATGTTTTCGTTTTTTTTCAGTTTTCATTTTTGGTTTGGCTTCTAGTTTTTCTTCCATAAATCTCCATCAACAAATTCTCTCTCTCTCTCTCTTCTTCTCTCTCTCTCTCTCTCTCTCTCTCTCTCTCTCTCTCCTCTCTCTCTCTCCTTTACACAACACACTCTCTCTATATCTCTCTCTTCTACTGTCTTCTCTCTCCCCTTACACACATACACTATCCCCTCTCTCTCTCCTTTACACACACTCTCTCTCTTCTCTCTCTGTTTATCTCTCTTCTCTGTTTATCTCTCTCTCTCTCTCCATATATATATTTTGTGTGTATCTGTGGTGTGTGTGTGTGTGTGTGTGTATTATTTGACTCACATTATCTCACTCACCAATAACAGTAGACCTTACTTTTTTCTGTTTTTTTTTTCATCTTTCACTTTATTCATCTATTACTTTATCTCTCTCCCCAACATATATGTACACACACATACACGCGCGCACACAGACAGACAGACGGACAAATGCACACGCACACACAAATATACATACATATGTATATATATCTATACAAATATATACATATATATATATATATGTGTATGTGTGTGTGCAGATGTGTATGTGTGTGTATGTGCATGTTTATATGTGTTTATCGAAATGAAATGAAATCGTGTTGAATGATATTCATTTTTTGTGAAAATAAATGCTTTTTCACCATTCTTCTCTCTCTCTCTTCTCTCTCTCTCTCTCTCTCTCTCTCTCTCTCTCTCTCTCTCTCTCTTCTCTCTCCTCTGTTCGCTCTCTCTCTCCTTTACACACACACTCTCTCTATCTCTCTCTCTCTCTTGCATTGTCTCTCTCTCTCCCTTACACGCACACACTATCCCCCCTCTCTCTCTCCTTTACACACACTCTCTCTCTCTCTTTTGCTGTCTCTCTCTTTCTCTCTCTTTCCCTTACACACAACACACACACACAACACACACACACAATATCCCTTTCTCTCTCTCTCTCTCTCTCGCTGTCTCTCTCTCCTTCTCTTATCTCACTATATATATAT
>CM042159.1:23366785-23389285 GCA_023376005.1 Doryteuthis pealeii | reverse complement strand
ATAGAATATAGACATGAAACAAATCAATACCATACAACATAATCCCCAATAATGCTAACACATTATTAAAACCAATTACTAAAAATTATAAATATAAATACACGATATGTATAACTTCCTAACCGTTAGGCATGACATAACCCCAGACGGGTTGATATGCCGTTAAAATCAATTAACAAACAACAAACGAAATTCACTCTGCACAACAAGACTATATCTGTATTCGGTCAATCTAGATTTATTGATAAAGAAAAAAAATCTTAACTATTTATAATCTAAATATTTTATTTTATTCTATTTCATCAATTTAAATTTAAAATATATCTTTTTTAAATCGTTAATCAATCTAAGTCTGAATAAATAATCCATACATTTCTCAAATAAATAATTTATTTATTTCATTTTATTATTATTATTTTTTTTTTTTTTTTTACTTTTACAACTGTAAAAAATAATTCTAAAATATTTCAGTTGACCGCGATTATCTCAAATTCATAAGGTTACAATGTTGTCAATTGCTACGGAAATTGGATAGACAAGATTAAACAGAAAAAAATCGAATTACTTCTCAATAGAACTTTACAAATTTTACTACTTCTCAACACAGCTTTACAAAGGTAAGACATTAAATTAACCTCTGCTATATTTTATATGATAATTAATCCAATGCTTCAATAAAGAGTCCCATAGAATGTGAAAAAATGTTTTTTTCTATTAATGACCTCTCTCAAAAATTATTATTGTTATAATTATTATTTTCGAAAAATATCTTTTTCAATTATTCTATTCATTTCATTCATTTTTTATTATATTCGTTGGTTCATTTTTGCATTAATTCCTAACTTTATTTGGTCATCATATTCATAAATGTTGAAGATGCTCTTTCACATTAATTTGCTGCTGCAAAAGATAACAATGTTATATACTCATATACCTTCGTTGGGTATATACATCGAGAGAGAGAGAGAGAGAGAGAGAGAGAGAGAGAAACAGACAGACAGACAGACAGAGTTCAGACTGTGATTTACTTGCTTCTTTGTCTTGTGGTTTTTCAACTTCTTTCTTTTGGCCATGATCGTCATATTGTCTCTTCTTTTTCTAAGCTCTTGTCTGGCTGTTTCTAACTAAGGGCTTCTTTTCAAGTCATGCATTAATTAACTACAAGACTTTGATCAAAGATTTATTTCTGCATTGCCCATTTTCACTGCGCGGAAGTTATAACCTCAACAGAGAAATCCTCTCTGCCTGACTTCTGTTTGAGAACTGATTACCTAACTCTATCATGTGACTCGCGAGATTCTCCTTTAATCTAAGCTTAACAGTAACGTGATACATTCCTTACAATTATGGTTGAATTATCTCCCCCTGCCACCAGGGGGCGAATCGCCAATATACGATATTGGCGCCACAATTAAACGCCATGACCAAAGTCACTTATCAAGGGGCAGTCTACCAGGCGAGTCGCTTTTTCAAGCGTTCCCTTCACTTATCGTACGAGATTTCACCAGGCGAAACGCGATTTTCAAGCGCTCTCTATCAACAGCGAATAGAATAGTATTCTAGCACTCACCTTCATCATCAAACATCGAGTGGTTCAGCCAGCGCAACCTTTACCTTTACCTCACCCTCAGCAAAATAAGTCTGGGTTAAGTATGCCACCAAATTTGCAACCCCTTTTGAATATATCTTATGTGACGAGACTGAAAGGCAGCCCTATGAACAAACAGATTCCCAGCCCCACAAACAAAGCGCGTCAGGATATGTTTGGCCTGTGCGAGGGGGAAGTGTGGCAAGCGGCTACGAATACTCGAATTCGCCACCTCCTCGTAGCTGAGGTGTTTTTAGTCGAGACCCAAATAAAGTATATCCGAATTTGCATAAGCGCAGCCGAACGAGCAGAAATAAAGACGGACTGTCGCTGACAGGGCGAGTGGGGAAGAAAGTGTTTGGACGGCAATCTGAAATCTGACGACTGCTATTTGAAGTGAGAGTGGCGTGTTCGGTTGGGAAAGGAATTGCATTTCGTTTGCTGGAGAGACTTTCAAAGGATTGATATTACCTTGAATTTTTGGACCCTTTCAAAAGATGTTACTTTAATTTTCATCTGTTGTTTTCGTCTTCTTTCATCCAAAATTACTTGCGCTTATCACCGGGGAATTTTAAGAGTCTCCATTACCTTGTTATTTCTCTTGCAAAGTTAGGAGATTATGTCCCTCCATAAATACCCGTTATACTAAATCCTCTTTCCCCCAATAATCAGCAACTTCACTGACGCATATCCGTATCTGTGTCTATTAGGTTAAGTTTTAATATTCAAAACATATATTCGTTCATGTGTAAAGTAACGTGATACATTCCTTACATTTATGATGATGATATTCACTTCGATTAAAATAAAGATATTAGCAAAGATCAAGAAGACCTGATTGATATTGTCGCTGTCAGGAATTAAGCTTTACCACTTGTGTCTTGTGTTGCCATAAGATATTAGAAAAGAACCGCGATCATCTCACCCCCAGACCAACATAAGGCTACCCCACACCGCCCTAATCCCCCTTGCAGCAACAACATTACTTAGATTCGTATGCGGTATCAAGGCTAAACTTCCTTCGTGGAAAATTTTCCATCGACATATGATCGTTATTATTAAATCTACGTCGTATTAAGTCGTGGTTACTTACCCCTCAGTCCAATATACATTATCCAGTGCCGATGTATTGACTTAGTGCCAAGAGAAAAGATTTAGATTTCCCAACAATTGGCCTGGTTTTACTGAAAGTTTATGCCGTATTTGACCCCCGGTAAGTTTCTTCCCTTCGTTTCGCCCTTCACCAACGTTTTCGTTTTCTTATTGACAATGGTTCTGAATCAATATGGGACATTGACTCTGTCTTTGCGAAATATAAGCACACAGTGGACAGACCTTTCAATGCGGAATCAGGAGAAAATGGCGGACGGGGGGCGGGGATCGTGGTGGTGTTGTAGTTTTGAGTGAAAGTTGAAATAATGTCCACAGCAATGGATGCCTCTTACCATGAATATTCATCGAACCGTTTCTCGCAGCCGAGGGATAGCTTATCTTCTAACACGCCTCTGGACATTAGCGATTAGTGGATCGGTTAAAGAAATAAATCGATTTCAAATAAGAGGGACAATTTTCTCTCGAAATTTGACCGAGTAAACGGATGTTTAGTCTACACAGCATAATGCTTACAATTTAACTGGTTTATTTATTTTACCCCCCTCCCTACAGACACACACTCACTCACGCATGCAGACTACACGCATATACACAGAAAGAGACTCATATACAAAAAAAAAACTCACATAGTCACTCATACAGATACGCACACTAGAACATATATTCAGATATAAATAAGTTACAACTTAACTAATTTATTTTTACACCCCTCCACATACACTCACGCATGCAGACAACACGCATATACCTAGACAGACTTATATAGAAATAAAACTCGCATAGATACATATACAGATACGCACACTAGCACATATAAAAAAAATAAAGTCGTCGGGGCGGCCTAATGTCGGTATCAGCCAGACAGCGAGGGAGTCTATCCCTTTTCACTAGCGCTAGACCAAGGAGATTATTTTAGCATCTGAGATGGAGTGCCACACCTACCATCAGCTCCTTACTTTACCGCACAGATCCCTGTGCTACTCATACGCTGAGTTGGCGAGGGCCGGTATCGAACTAGGAACCTTGTGGTTTTCTAGCCGAAAAATAAGTTACATTTTAAATAGTTGTTTGTAACCCCCCACACGCGCATACAGACTACACGCATATATACACCCAGAGACTCATATACAAAAAAAAAAGCTCGCACAGCCACATATATGTAAATACACACACTAGTACATATATTCAGAAATAAATAAGTTACAACTTATCTAGTTTATTTTTACCCCCCCCTCACACACACACTCACGCATACGGACAACACGCATATACCCAGACAGAGACTTATATAGAAATAAAACTCGCATAGACACACATACAGATATGCACACTTGCACATATATTCACATATAAATAAGTTACAGCTTAAATAGTTTATTTTCTACACCCCACACACACACACACGCATACAGACTACACGCATATACACACCCAGAGACTCATATACAACAAAAATCTCGCACAGCCACATATATGTAAATACGCACACTAGTACATATATTCAGATAAAAATAAGTTAAAATTTAAATAGTTTATTTTTTACCTCCCCTTCACACACACTCACGCATACGGACAACACGCATATACCCAAACAGAGACTTATATAGAAATAAAACTCGCATAGACACACATACATATACGCTCACTAGCACATATATTCAGATATAAATACATTACAACTTAACTAGTTTATTTATTATAACCCCCCCTCACACACACACACGCATACATACGACACGCATATACAAAGAAAGACATTCATATACAAAAAACATCTCGCACAGACACACACACAGATACGCATACTAGCACATATATTCAGATAAGAATGTGGAGGCACGTAGTGTAATGGCTAGAGTCGTAGGAAATGGACACGTCGACCCGAATTCACATCATAGACTAGGCTGTCTACATTTCACATAGCGTTAATACCCTTGGGAAAGGTATGCATCTACATGCTCTTCTTCCAGCTATGGGTAAATAGTAGGGCTGACTGGACTCTTGGTTAGGTAACTAGTCTAGGAGAAGGAAAATTCTGAATTCAAGCGTTAAACTCCGCATAAAAATGACCTTGTGTCACATCCTGCTCGTGCGGAGGGGTTGGTAAATATGTATATTCAGATATGAATAAGTTACCACTTAACTGCTTTATTTATCCCCCCCCACCCACCAAACGTCCGAACTACACGTATATACACAGACATAGACTCAACACAGACTCACACAGAAAGAGGCTTGCGCAGACACATACCGATACACACACCAATACTTATATACATAAGTTACAACATATAATAATAATAATAATAATAATAATAATAATAATAATAATAATAATAATATCTTTTCAGCTAGTATATAAGGTTTGAGACCTGTCAGCTGTTCCTTATAAATATTCATTTTAAATCCACAGAATATTTATAATCATTCCACAGATTATCCAACTTTGCCTTGAAGGAGTTTAGAGATGGGGTATTCACTACTGATGAAGGTAGTTTATTCCATATATTCACCACTCTGTAGCTAAAATAATTTTGTCTTGCGTTTGCTTTACAAGATTTTTTTAGGAGTTTTAATTTATGTCCCCTTGTATAGGTATTTTGAGCAATGTTTAGTAGGTCAGATTTCGTTGCTTATTTATCGCCCCCCCACACACACAAATACGTACACACATCCTGACAAAACACATATACATAGACAGCGACTCACACAGAATGAGGTTCGCACAGACAGACATACAGATACGTACATCGACACATATATACTTATATAAATAAGTTATTGACCTGGCACCTATATGATAGTCTCAACCATATTGTCCCTAAGGCAAACCCCAACCGTTTTTACCATATGTGCAAGAAGGTAATGGCTGAGTGTCTTAGTGTCTTAGGTATGATATTAAACGGCATGTAGAGGTGAAATTCAAATTCTAGAACTCTGGGAAATATGGTGTACCTCTTTATTGTTGCATACACTTTTCATTACTTCTTACTTCTATTCTTCTTCTGACGTCTTTTCAGTCTTTCTAACATCTCTTCTAGCGTCTCTTCTATCGTCTTGGTGGTCGGTCGCACTCCACTTATTTCTTCTTCTAATCAGTCTTGTTACCAAGACATTCATTAATCACAAGACCGTGTTAATTTTCTTAAACTTTTATTTCCTTAACTAAACATTTCATGTAACTAACTATCTCACTAACATAGAGCGCGTATGCAGAGTGAGTTACAGTTAAGGCAGGACATATTCACTGCCTGACGACCAACTGAAAACTGAGGACCTAACCAGGTCCCACGTGACTTCACATATTTCGCGGGCTTTCTGTACTATTCCATGGAAAGTCCCGCCCGTGATATGAAAAGAGCCATCGCTCTAGAAATACAGGGGATTGACAATAATCTTATGCAACCGCATAGATTATGTAACATTATTGCACTTACTCCCTGGTCTACACGGACCCGGAATAGTAGTACCTGTTAGGGTTCCATCTATCAGTTAAGTAGATTTTTTTTAAATGAATATCAAAAATGTGTTTTAAAAAATTGAGTTTGAAAAAAAATTGAATGCCCATTTAGAATGAATAAAACAAAATGTCTTCGGCATAGAATAACCCAACAACGGTTGACATGCTGTAAAATCCAACCAACCAAGCGAGAAAAAGAAATCAAACTAGGTGAATTGAGGTATTTAAATCCTGAATTTCTGGAAATCATTCTACAAGAACTTATTTTTGCTAAAATTATTAACTTCTCAGTTAAATAGTAAAATTCTATATTTTTCATTTGTTCTTTCACATTGTATTTTTACATTTTCTATTTGATTAGGTAACTTATAATAACTGAAAAGGGTCGGTTTAGCTCAGCCGGTAGAGTTTTCGGCTAGGAATCACAAGGTTCCTGGTTCGATACCGTATGATATGATAAAAAGGGCTTGGGATTTGCAATAAGGGCAATTGAGTTAGTGCAATCATATAGGTGCTGGGGCTTGACATGAGCAACTGATTGATCGCAGGGGGCCTCTCCGACCGCTTGTCTAGCCCAAGTAAGGGTCTAAGGGGAGTGTTGCATGTAATGCACTGATCTTCCATGAGGATTCCGTCCATAAGAATCACGGGTCGCCACTCAAGGCCAACAGGTAGCCCCATTGAGGGGGGTTGTGTTACCCCTCTGCAGAGGTGCAGTACGTGTATTCTGAAGCCCCAGCCCACAGCTTGTCCCATCTAAGTTAAACTTAGTAAATAACTAACAATAAAACCGTCATACTATTAATTGTTAGTAAAAGAACTTATAGCGAATAGTGAAATTTTTTTAGAAGCTAAACATCTCCACTTTCATGGTTGACGCAATACGATATTTTTGTCCCTATTTTTCCCTGTGGCAATTTTGGCGTTGAGCCAGACGAAGCCTAGCAAATATCAACAAAAGGATCACATTTGATACACATTTACCTCCGAATTGGGAGCATAACCCCGGCTTAACCTGAAATTGATTCTGTGAAAGGGGAAGAGGAATTCTTACCAGAGAAATCTATTGTTTCACTTGTCCTTTCAATTTCCTTGCAGGAAATTGGTAAGTCAACCTTCAAGTTGACTGTTTCAGGATTAAGAAAAGTAATAAGGGCAAACCGTCTATGACAGAGATTGACTTTCTCTACTCAACACTCAGAAAGATCACTTCCTCTTTTGGGATAATGTGATTCGATTAGAAACGGTCAGTAAGTAGCCTTCACTTTCAAATGGAGAAAAAATTGATTTTCCTGTCATTTTTAGATACTAAACAGGAGTTTCTGTAAAGAAGAATACTAACATTTATAAAAGTGTTTTATAATTTGTTTGAAGCATTGTGTTTATATTGGTTTGGTGGGTGGTTTTGAAGGCTATCACAATGCAAGTGTAAGGAAAAATAAAACACCATAGTTACCATATTTTTCTTTAAACTTGCATTGTGATAGCCTTCAAAACCAACCACCAAACTAACATTATCTTTTGTTATTCCTACATCTTCGGATATAACAAGTATAATAATAGATATATAAAGGTAAAAATATCAAACTGCTGGTATTAAGGGGATAATTCTATTTAGGATCATCAATCATGTATATAGTTGAACTATTATCCTAACTCATCCTACTGTATAAAACAAATATTGTTATATGTTAAACATATTTAACTACTTTGTTATTCCTACAAGTATAATAATAGATATATAAAGGTAAAAATATCAAACTGCTAGTATTAAGGGATAATTCTATTTAGGATCATCAATCATGTATATAGTTGAACTATTATCCTAACTCATCCTACTGTATAAAACAAATATTGTTATATGTAAAACATATTTAACTACTTTTGTTATTCCTACAAGTATAATAATAGATATATAAAGGTAAAAATATCAAACTGCTAGTATTAAGGGGATAATTCTATTTAGGATCATCAATCATGTATATAGTGAACTATTATCCTAACTCATCCTACTGTATAAAACAAATATTGTTTATATGTTAAACATATTTAACTACTTTTGTTATTCCTACAAGTATAATAATAGATATATAAAGGTAAAAATATCAAACTGCTAGTATTAAGGGGATAATTCTATTTAGGATCATCAATCATGTATTTATATTTCATTTTCTTGGTAATATGTTAAAAGAAATTAATTGTGTTCTTTTAGTTTTATCCTTCTTCCAATTGACACCATATATTCATGACAATACTTTCGACAATTAGTATATTAATAACATACAATTACTATATTTAATAGGGCCGGGTTAGTTCAGTCGGTAGAGCGTTCGGCTAGAAACCACTAGGTTCCTAGTTCGATACCGGTCCTCGCCAACTCAGCGTATAGAGTAGCACAGGGATATGTGCGGTAAAGTAAGGAGCTGATAGTAGATGTGGCGCTCTACCTCAGATGCTAAAATAATCTCCTTGGTCTAGCGTTAGTGAAAAGGGGATAGACTCCCTCGCTGTATGGCTTATACCTACATTAGGCCGGCCCGACGACTTTTTTTACTTACTATATTAATACCATATATATATATATATATATATATATATATATATATATATATATATTCAATAAATGAAGGAAAAAACTTGCTTCATTACAATAATTTATTTCAAACGCAATGCAGTTGAAATAAATTATTGTAATGAAGCAAATTTAATGTTTTTTCTTCATTTATTGAATATTTTGCTCTGTCCGTCCTCTCACTGCCACTAGGCACATTGAACTCTCATTACAGTTTACCTACATTAATTTTAATATAAGCCCTCCCCTTAAATTAAACTTTAGTTGAGAGTAATAACATTTCAGAGGATGATGATATGATTATTTTTTAATGAATTGTCATTAATGACTTTTTGTCAAACAAGAGACGAAAAGGAGTGAAAAAAAAGAGGAAAGAAGCCGCCACAGAAAAGAGAGCCAGAAGGAAGTAGAGACAACAGCAACTCCAGCAAGCATCACTGTTCGTTTGCAGTCACTGCAACAGAGATTGCCATTCAAAGATTGTCCTGTTCAGCCACACGAGCCGATGCAGTTTTAAAAAATGGACACTACGCAATCGTCTTTGACAGAGGGAAGGATGCCAACGATGCCAGGGCATCGGAGAAACATTCACCTGTCATTAAAAAAAAATAACCAAGTAAATTTACCTCAACAAAATGAGACGAACAACAACGGCATATAAATTATTTTCCGGTGATTGATGTTGTCATCGTAGTAAAGAAATTCTGCTTACATTCTACCATAAATGCTGATTATCTGTTCATTTTAACCGTTCGCATATAACACGACCAGAAACATCACTAATTTTAAGCGTCTAATATGCCAGGCGTTTTTAATATTCCGTTTGCGCACGCGCGTTGCCCATGGTTTATTACGAGCGATCAAATAACGATTGGATTTGTTCTCGCGTTGGTTTTCGTTATTACAGTATACGCTATTTCCGTATATCTCTTCGTTAATTGTCTCGGAGCGGCGAGGTGTCCTAAGAATTTAAAAGCTCATAAAACTTTCCAGATAAAAGGGCCCTCTCCGTTGAAAGCTAATATAACACATACGTACAAGGAAGACGAAGACATGATGCAGTGGAGAGCAGTGGGGGTATATGACAATGAAGCAAATATATCTGCCGACAAATTAGAGTATGGACATAAATGTCTTCGTTTACCATCATTTTGACTGAACGTGGCCGTATTGACTTCATGCACACACACTCATACACACACACACAAATGCGCACATATATATGTACATATACATATTTTATTAGAAAGAAGGTCCGCAAAATCTTTTAAATTTTTTTTTCAAAAAAATTGGAGATATGACGTGTCAACTCTCGTTACGTTCTGGCGCTCATTTCTGAATGGATATATGACGTATTAAAACTTGTGTTACCTTTGTAGCGTAATTAGTATGGTCTACGGGGAATTTGGGGATTGAAAAGAAAACGGTAATCGGATTTCTGGAGAAAGAGAAGAAAAAGAGATAAGAACAAAGAGAGGTTGAATTCTGAAACGCCAAAACACACGACGGGGAGTGGGGCATCCACTGACCGACCAATGACCAGGAATTTCTAGTTACTGCGGAGGAGCGGAAGTTCGGGGACCCTCCCAACCCCGGGACGAGAAACGGAAGAAGAGAAAAATCGGTATTTTTTCGACTGGGCCTTCCTAAGAGGCAGACAGGACTTTCCGCTCTCTCTCTCTCTCTCTCTCTCTCTCTCTCTCTCTCTCTCTCTCTCTCTCTCTCTCTCTCTCTCTCTCTCTCTGAAAAAGAACCCACGAGTATAGAAGAAATAAACAACCCTTGTGAATATACGACTTGCGTACGTGTTTTCTGAACTAACGACTGCTACTACTACTAACAACTACTACTAGACCCGACTGCCCTAATCAACACCTTCAGCTCTTACTCCCGATGGAGTGATGATGTGTTGGTAGTAGAAATATTTAGTAAACTTATCTATCTGGTCCGGTATCAGATTGGGAGATTCTGAATCCTTTTTACTGGGCTGCTGTTCAGTTGACAGGCAGTTCTATGATTTTTTGAGTTTGGAAATCAACTTTGGGGGGGGGGCGCTGAAGGATATATTGCCTTGTGGCATTTCAAGTTTTTCGTAATAACTAAAGGCCGCTTCTTTTTCTCATGAGAATTTTATTTTCCCGAAAATCACAACTGCTGAGAGCAAAAAATTTATACCTTGCTCTCTCAGCACCCTCTCCCAGACTCGATTCACACTCACACCTCTCACTTTTCCTCTGTATCACTTTGCTACGTGTTACAATTTTATGAGCCATCCTTTAGGCTTCAAGCAAGAGCTATTGTCCAGCGGAAATCCTTGGTAAAGAATCCTTTGGTCGTTCCTTGGTGCTCCTCAGTATTGCAAGTCCTTCATCAATCATGCAAATGAACGTCTCTCAGTATCAGTGATTAAGTAGTCAACCAGCCACGCATTTGGGCTGTTGATTGGCTGAGGTTTAAACCACCTGACCTCGTCTATAAATTTAAGTGGTGTATTGTAGCACACAATATATGCCATAAATAAGGGGGCCTCGTGTGGTGTAATGGTTAGCAAGCTAGATTCACAGGCCATTGTTAGTGAGTTCGATCCTCATTGGGTGCTCCACAATTTGGCCTTGTACCACATCTAAGCAAAGCTTAGTAAATAACTATATGCCACAAACAATCCAACACCACGTCTCAATCAATCCATGTCATGTGTCTATGCTGGATCATCATTTAAACTTATCCATTCTCATCTAACTCAAAATTCTTGTTAAAAACTTTCCGTGCTAATTTACATATCAGGTTATTCTCATGGCTCCCCGTCACCGGCATTAAGTAATAAGTGGAACGATTATCCACTAATTAGTTGAATTGCCCAATTGAGAAAATCTAAAGTGATTCTTATTTTGCGCGTAAGTTTTCCATAAAATCATTTTAAGCTGCAGGCTGTAATTGACTTAAATAGCCGTAGGATCTTCACAACTTGAATACTAATTATCTCATGCTGTTGTAGTAAACTGAACGAGTGTTACGAAAAGTAGTTCTATGTTTAGCGGTATTGGTACATAAATCATCAGCTGCTGGTTCGCGGTAAGTTTTTTTTAGTTTCATATTAAACTACTAATTTACAAAATTCAAATAAAACGAGCAGGATCTTTATTTAGCTGAGATGACAACAGTTATAAGAAAGACGAAATCGGCGGATAAGTAATGATCTACATTTTTGAATTTCCTCTTGGACGATTTGGACGGTCTCATTTTTAACCTGAGAATGATTCAAGATGATAACGGTCAGATGATTAAGGAACAAGAGTACTGATATATAGACTAGCGGGATCTGTGGATATATTACAGTATGCTAATTCAATTATTAAAACGTTTGATATAATTACTTAGGAGCTATTGCTAAATATTTCAATATGTAAAAAGTATAATAATCTTGATTTAACTCACTCTCACTCTTTTTTTCTTTCTTTCCTTCTTTTTTATCTTTTCATTGTGTTCGATTGAAACGGATTAGCATTATCTCTATAGCGCGCTCAACCCCACTTCTGTATCTTTTCCCTACTCTCTTTTTTCTTTTGTTTTTCTTATTATATTATTTTGTGTGTAGCATGTCTTTTGTCTTCCCTTTCTTTCTTTCTAATAAAAACGGAATGGTCCATTATTCAGCTGAACTGACGACACTCAATTGGACGGTCTTATTTTTAACCAGAGGATATTTCAAGATGATAACGGTCGTATAATTTAGGAACACGAGTATTAATATATAGATTTCTTGCTTTTATCAACGAACACGAATATTATTTTAAACTTAACGTCTTTTATTTTCTCAAGACCCAACCTTCCAACACGCTAAGAGGAAGTCTGAGACAGGCGCGAACGGTGTCTGTCTCAATCGATTGCCTTCACCACTCTGTCTAACTCTATGCTTTTCCCACCGATTACGCTATCACGTAGCATTCCCAACGAATTATGACGCAACGGAAAAAGGACAACCATAGGGTAAAAGCCTTTTATCAAACGTCTGTCATTTCCCCTAACTAACGAGCAATTTACCAGTTAGCTTCCAAGTTCTAATAATTCTACACTTCATTACAAAAGGAATAGGTTGCCAGTTGATTATGTAACAACTATAAGCAGCTACCCAGCGTCGCCTGGGTAGAAGGGGGTGGCAAAAAGTTAGTTTTGCATATCCATTATTATTAAATGGTCAGTTGGATCCGCACAGAATGTCCCATTAAAATCCCTACTTAAAAAAGAACTTGTATTGATTCGCCCTCGTGGTGCGTCATAAAAAAGTGCACAGATACCCTGAAAAGAAAAATCAATGTCTTCTTTTTAAAATATTAAACGCAGAAAAAAATCCATGCTGTTACTATTTAAATTTTATATTCTAATCATCTTCACGAAAATAAATCAAGATCTGGTGATAATAAATGAGCAGCAAGACCCCCTATGAATAAAGGCGGTCTCCTGGGTATGACACTAAACTGCATCTGATGGTGAAGTTCTAGTTTAGTGTGTGGAGTACACCTTCATTGTCATTACTCTGACCCAGAATGGTAGTACCTATTAGGGTCCTATCTATGGATCAAATAGATATGTTTGATATAGACTTCTATTAGATAAGAATACTTAATACCATATAACTGTTTGTATTAATACTTATTTGAAGCTATGATTGTTTACTAAGGATCATTATTAGTTACTTGAAACCATATAACTGTTTGTAAACAAGTGATTATTATTTAATAGAAATAGTTACTTGAAATCATGAAATGATAAACTAAATTAGTTTTAGATAGAAATGTTTGAAACCATTCAACAGTGCAAATTACTTGTATTGGATAGCAATGCTTCCTGTCACATAACTGTATGCAAAAGAAAACAAAAAAACTCTTGAACAACTACACAACAGGTGTAAATATAAATGTACAATGTATGCGATTTCCTAACCACTAGGCATAAAATAACCCCAGACAGGTTGATATGCCATTAAAATTGATCTGCAACATCCATAGTATATAAAGATGAATGCTTAAACTTATATATCGAGTATATATTAAAATGAGTGAATTTTGTTTTCTTGTTAGGTATTATTCAATCACTTTATGTGTGCACTTATTTGTCATTAACTGTTTCATTTTAGTAGTTTCCTCTGCACATCCATACATGCACACGACTGTATATATGTATAGATGGATAACTACTCCAAAATACATTCGAATCTTAGACATTAAAATTTAATTAAATATATCATTTTATGAATGATATGTGTTAAGTTTCTGACCGCCATCCTTGGCCAGTTGAAAAGGACCTAAAGTAAGTCCTGGGCTATGGAATCCTTTGGTAAGTGAATAAGTCCTGAGTTATGGAATCCTACGTAGTGTCAAAGGTCCAGTGATATAATCCTATGTTCCCTCGTCCACAAAGGTTCAAAGTAGTTGTGCGCAGTTATGACCAGAACAGCCAATATAAATATTATAACAGCAGCAGAGCACCGCCAGTGATTGGCCAAGAGGTTGGTCACATATTTGTCGACGAGTCTATAAGTACAAGTAAAATATAAAATACCTGATTCGACATTAAATGCCTTGAAAAGGGTTAATATACCGTACAACAACGAACCAACCAACCGAATCTACTTAATATATACTCTAGACTATTCCGCATTTCGAATGAACTTAAGGATATTACTGCGTGGTAGTTTCTACTTAGTAATATCTTATTGATTGAAACCTAGACAGAGTCTTTCCGACAAATGAAAGAATTATATTTATTTGATCTAAAATGAACTGAGCAAGACAGGTTACACTTTATTCGAGGAACTTTCTGTAATCTTTAAGGAAACTTTTCATTAAAAGATTTCTTATGTTTTTATTTGGTTTTGGTAGCAGAAGTCTGGGAATAATTGGTTATCCGAAGATACACTGTCTGGTGATTAATGTGAATGTGTCAACATTTCAATGACAAAATGTAACTATTAGTGTCTTGTCATCAAGTTAGTTCATCCGTCCTGTCTGTTGGGGCTGTAGAATATGCCAGAATTGATAGATACAAGATAGACTAATTGTACAGACAAGAGAATGAACTGCTAGTCTTAACCTTTTAGAAAGAGGGATGACCCTAGAAATATTGGTAAATTAATAAGATTAAGAACACGATATTCAGCATTTTGTTTCTGATCTTCATTTTTTTCATCCTTCTAAAACAACTAAAAAAGTTTTCCGCAATATAAATTATATATATTATGCATATACATATTTAATATATATAAATATATATACTCATCATATAAGATGGAGAGTAAAAAAGTAATGCCAATTTGTTTAGGACAGGTATAATTACCAAAACAGGAACATGTATCATACATCAAAATGAAACTGGTCCTCTGTGGATCACATTCCTACTTCTCCACTCAGTCACCATTTCACTCAATAGAAATGTTCCACCTTCGAATGAGAGTACGTATCCCACTCCCGTAAAATTCAGTTGACTGTTCTTTGAGCCACCTCTTCACTATGGATTTCACTTCTTCGTCACTGGAATAATGTTTGTCTTTCAAACACTCTTTCATGGGGCCTTTCACGAGGCAAATTATACGGGGCAGGGATACATGCTCTCATTCGAAGGTGGAACATTGCTATTGAGTGAAATGGTGACTGTGTGGAGAAGTAGGACTGTGATCTACAGAGGGACAGCTTCATTTCGAAGTATGATACATGTTCCTGTATTGGTAATTTATACATGTCCTAAATAAATGGCTTTACTTTTTGACTCATCCTCGCATATATATATATATATATATATATATATATATATATATATATATATATATACTTTGGTGCGGTACCAAGTTTCTTGGTACAAGGTGATTCTAGGTGGGCCCTAATTCTCTACCCGTAGTTTGTTGTAGAGTTCAGGTTCCGTATGAGAGCTCAATGTTTAATTATTGTAAACAGAGCAAAATATATATATATAATATATATATATAATATATATATAATATATCTATATATAATATATAATATATAATATATATATATATATATATATATATAATATCTATAATATATACATAATATATATATATATATATATATATATATTATATATATATATATGCGCTTCAGTGCGATAGTGTGTGTAAGAAGATAATGTATAAGTGCTACCTAAAATTTATGCTATTTTCTTTTGTTTTGTATCTTTTTTTTCTTTTATTTATTCTATTTTAGTGTTTATTCATTTATTTATTTATTGTATTAGTCATTGCTCGTCTCATTTCTAGAGCCGGAGGAACATTTCGATATTTGAAGAGTCTACGTAAGTTGAAAGATCAACTGATTAATCAACTCCCCAACCTTCTAAAGTTTTGGAAGAGATATGATCAATTAAAGAATTTTTTCAGACAATCAAATTGATACTTTGTGTCTTTTATTATTACAACAACACAACGCGTTTATATGCCAATCAATATTTTAACATATGCATAAAATAACCCTAGACGTGTTTACATGCCATTAAAATCTATAGATAAATCAATAATCCTTCGATGGAGTCTTGTTATTAAATTGGGAAAGGTATGATCCTCCTCGTCCTTCTGTTGTATACTCTCTTTCCTTACTTTCTTACTTCTATTATTATTCTTCCAGCGTCTCTTCTAGCGTCTGGACTTCGTCTTGGGAACTTCGTATCTGGTCTTCCATTGGGGATTTCTCTTTATCAGAAGCCCTGTGTCATTGGTAGTTTTTAGATAATAACACAAGACTTCGATTTAACTTAGATCATATTTTATTCTGAAATCCCCACCAGACTACCTGCGCAGATTGAATCGGCAGCGTGCATAACACGACTTACCAACGTCGTGGTTTTTGGCCGATCTGACTAAAACTCTCTCTAATCTAAACCGGAAGAGGGTCTTCTCCGCCGATTCTCACGGTATCCACCGGAAGGATCAGGATGAGATCGAGCCTTGTCATTCAATGCTTCAAGTCGGCCGGCTGAACTTATAACAGCCATTTTGGTTTCTTCACTACTGTACATAAGTATTAGGAATCTGATAAGTATGTAACACATCCTGCTATGGGTTAAATAGTATCACTGCTCTTGTGCAAGGGTGACTTTGGCATCAAATAAAGCAAGTCAATCAACCTTCTAATATTACGATAGGGATGATGGAACAGTACTCCCGAAAATACAGTTTAATCAAGTCTATACATATATACAAGGTGTGTCAAAAAATATCGAGATTTTTGTATTTTTGTACTTTTTGACACACCTTGTATTCTGAAAAAAATAACGTTTTCATTCTTCATTTCTATCTTGATAAATACAGCTTTAAACTTGGTACCTTTTTGACACACCTTGTATTCTGAAAAGATTAATAGGTGGAACGTTATTTTTTCAGAATACAAGATGTGTCAAAAAGTACAAAAAGTGTCGATATTTTTGACACACCTTATATATATAAATATATGTGTATGTGTGTGTGAATCTGCGCGCACGCGCGCGCGTGTGTTTGTGTAGAAAATAGAAAAACAAATTACTCCAAAAAATTAATTTATTCTTGGTGTTAAAGTCGACGTTCAAACGTTTCGGTTTTTATTAAACATTTATCAGAATATTTGGGTGGGAAAAGTGTTGTCTGAAGAGTAATAGATGTTCTTAAAATAACTGGAGATGAGAAAAGTGTATACAGAGAAAGGTTTATAACCATTTTACCAGAGTTTCTTATTTTTTAAATTGTAACGTGAACGATAGAACTGAGTATATATTCATCTTTCTTGTAGTAATTTGTTTTTATATTTTATATTTCAAATAGTCTCACTGCTGTTTGACAGAGATGGTTTCGTCATTAAATTACCAACAGAGGTTGAAAGAAAACAAACCAATCAACATTCTAACATATGCATAAAATAGTCCTAGACGCGTTGACATGCAATTAAAATCTATAAATAAAATGATAAACTTTCGATGGAGTCTTGCTATTAAATTGGAAAAGGTAGGGTTAATAGTATCACTGCTGTTTTTTTAAATATGTCTTTGGTATTGTAATGGACATAAGCGGCAAAGAATCGCTTGCGCCGTGCATGAAGGCCTTGAACGGCACGAGGTGCAATTTACATAATGACTAAGAGAACTGTAATAAAAGCAGGAAGTTGTTCACACTGAGGCAAAACGAACCAGCCGGTGGAAGTGTTGCATAATTATTAGATACCTAATATTTATGTGCAATAGTGTAGAAATAAAAATGGCCGTTATAAGCTGCAGCCCATGGCCTTGAAGGATTTGAATGACAAGGCTTGACCTGTCTTGATCCTTCCTTCCGGTGGATACCGTGAGAATCGGTGGAGAAGACCCTCTTCCGGTTTAGATTAGAAATAGATTTTAGTCGGCGAGAAACAACGACGGTGGTGAGTTGTGTTATATACGCTCCGACTCGATCTGCGCAGGTAGTCTGCTGGGGGATTTCGAGAATAAAATATGATCAAAGTAAATCGAAGTCTTGTGTTATTATCTAAAATCTACCAATGACACATGGCTTCTGATAAAGAGAAATCCACAATGAAAGACCAGACACGAAGTCCCCAAGAAAAGTCCAGACGAAGAAGAGATGTTAGAAGAGACCTAGAAGAACTTAAGATGTCATGAAGAAGTAAAGAAGAAGGGTATACAACAGATGTGACGGTGTCGACGACGGAGAAAAAAGTGTTTATTGTTCGTTTATCCAAGGATTGAACCAGCGATTCCGAGAATACGAGAAAGAAACGATGTTTACTGGGAGTCTGCAACCCGTTAGAAGATTGTCCCGACTATTTTGGGCATTAGCTTTTCTTCGGGTATTAAATAAGCCACAGAGTTTGAAAGATACCAAACTAATCAAGATGAGGAGAATAGTCCGAAAAATACAAATAATACAAATTATCAAGTCTCATCTCAAAGATTCAGAACAATAGTAAACTAATCATCTTTTAACATCACCGTCGCGATGACTGGACAGTACTCGTGGAAATGGATCTTAATCAAGCCCATGTGAAGTGTAAGTTTCGCAATATCAATAGAATTTTGTTGTTTATTTAAACGGAAACAGCAATTTATAGGTCTGCTAAAGTGAACAGATAAACGAGACAAGTGTATATTATGAGTTGCTCGTCGTCACGATAAAATCAGATCTCGTTCTCTTATGAGATCTCGTTGACAACGTGCTTCTGGGAAGTATTGTATTCATTGATTGCTACTCGAGATTTCATTGGTGGATGTTCTTATGTAAACCCTCTCGGTCGGGTTTTTAATTACAGGTCACTGATTATTTGGTTCGACCAATCTCGTATTTGGCGCCTTTTGTTTTCTTTGTGAGACGCTTCGACCAATACACCCTACAGTCCTCTTCAGATGCATGGCAGTTTGTGTAATGAACCACCTATTACTCTAGAATATTGGATGAGGCACTTCATTTCGTCCACTGCGCGTAATTTTGCCATGGTTTCTTTTCTGCGATTCAAAGTTAGTAACTATCATCATTATCATCATCACTACAATACGACCACCATTACCATCAGGTTATCCTGACTACACGGATACCCATGACTCTCTCTCACTAACCATCCCTATCGGGCATCGCCCCTGGCAGCTCAGTGTCAGCGGTATGAAGTTAAACTGCAGCTAGTGGTGAATTTCAGATTCTGAATATTTATTACTATGTATAGTAAAAATAAAAAATATAGATTACTATAATATTTCTATGTATATGTTTCAATTTTTAGCTCTCAAAAAAAAAAAACATTTTCGCCCAACGAAGCCAATTACCCTATCAAAAAAGTCTTAAAGATAATTAAATTTAAGTTATTGATGATTTCTGATTTGCTAAATTTTAACTGATGTTGGGGCTTCGCTTCAGAGCACAAATCGGGATCCTCCTTGTCGAACGCGGTAGCCTTCATAGAACTTCGAACCGAACCCTTTATTCAATCCACGGGGGTAGACTGTTCCCATTCCTTTAACCATGACCTGGTACTGCTGTTAAACTGTGTTACGTATTCTACGTCAGTATCGCCCTTGACCAGAATTGAACCCGCTATTTACAGATGATTGTCCCTTAGACCTGCAGTAGTAGAAGTATTATTAGTATTAATTCTAATACAATTTTCAGCAGTCAGCGTGAATACGAGTTCCCAGCCTCTAAAAAGCCAGGCTCTTATATATTATTGGAGGGAGTAGATTGTATAGTTTATTGTTTCCTTGTAGAAACCCTCATTACCGGACATACCATATATACACTACAGAAACCCCTATATCAAAAATGCAAACAAATTTGGTGTTTTTAGAATTTGGCGCCTTACTTTTATGTATTGGGTGAATCGAGAAATCAATATTTCTCTGCTGATGTTTCGTCATCACTGGTATTGTTTTGTTTTTTTATAGCACTAAGTTAGTTAATATAAGCTAAACAGATTACATTCGCTAACTTTCCATAGTATTCTTTTCTTTCAGTAATATAACGCAAAACCTTTTTTATTTCTCTCTGGTGTCTTTTCTATATTTACAATTCATAAGTTCTACCAAAAGAAGAGACACCATATTTCTACATATATACTCGATATCTATATATTAATACTGGTGTTCCTAAATCTTCTGTCCGTTATTATCCTGCAACACACTCTGGTTAAAAAAGAGACCGCCAAAATTGTTCAAGATGCAAAACACGTAAATCCAGATTACCTGGTATCGCTTAATCGCAGATTTCTTATCTGTACCATTTTATTTCAATCGATTTTTAAATTGAAACATTCCAAATGGTCTTGCGTCGTTTAAATGCCCAACATAAAATTAAAATGAATTGAATCAAAAGAAGGCACATGCTTGTATATTTGTAATATTTAAATTGTAAATTGTGAAATATATTTAGGTAATTTTGTTTTCATGTTTCCCGGCCTCTTGCCTTAATTTACGCTATGTATTAGCTTCCGCCTATTGTGTCACGGGGAATGAACATATCCGTTTTTTCTTCTTCCGGTGTTTCAACATTTGCGCAGAAAATTTGGAACTTTCAGTTTATATCTAGTCATTTTACGTTCACCCGTGACTGGCTGGCCTAATATCACTGCTCTGAACTGATTCACTCCACTGGTCATTTGACTGCTAAACATTCATTTCTTTCTCTTTTTTTCTTTTTCTTTCTCCATAAATTAGATTACCGTTTTCTTTTCAATTTAAATTTTCTATAAGCCGTTTGATAATGTTACTCCAGCAAAGTTTACCTTATCCCATACCTCCTTATTTATGTAGACGAAATTAATTCGATCACGTGGCCATCGTCAATGACCACAATAAAAATTTTACAATTATTTATTATCATAATAATAGTAAAACATATTCCTCGCTTTTTGAAATTTTATTTAAAAAAAAAAAATTTTTATTGAAAAATATCATCTGACTACATCAACTTTTAAATCATATTCTTTTTAATGGAAAAATTTTAAATTATGAAAATAAAACTGTTCAAGAATTTTAAAAAAATATAACATGAAAATGAAATGTATATTTATGGATCTAAGTTGGTATCAAATTGAATTGGTGAAGAAAAGCTGTGATTTAAATTTCTGAGCTGATGTGTATTTTTTTTTCAGTTTATATTCTGTACATTATGAACAGAAAATTTTAACGATCGCTCAAATGCAAGAGCTATGCAAAATAACATTTCTGCTCCATACTGTTTATTTTTATTTTTTGCATATTGCAGTTATAGAAATAAAAATATCGATAGATTGAAAGGAACTTATATATACTAGCAAATATATGCACCCTCCGGGTGCAAGTATTTAAGTTTTAATGTAATAAAAATTGTATTAAATTAGAAAGGCTAATGAAACTAAATAAGAATACAGATAAAAAGATTTGAAACAGAGGGAGTATAATAAAAGATTTGAAACAGAGGGAGTATAATAAAAAATGAAACAACTGAAACTTACTCTTCCATCACTCTTGTCTTTCATTGTTATTTTTTCTAATTTAAGTATTTAGTTATAAGAGGCAGTAAAGAATAAAATGACACTTATTTTATCTTGTTAATGGATTTCATTTAAGATTCATTGAAGAGATTTTTGCTTATATTCATTTAAATAAAACCAAACAGTTAGAAATCAATAATACTAAGTACATATTTATTAAATTCGATTTTTAAATATTAATATGCAAATTAGCCTTCCCGTTCACATTGTAAAGCGCTATTTTGTTGTATTATAAATATAATTGCATGTTGTTTGTATGTAGACATAATTAACAGTATTAATAATGTAAGACAATTTTATTAATAATTGAGGTTTAGATAAAAATAAAATCATGGAGAATGTGATGTCAATAACTAAGAGAATTGTGACTTGAGTAGGAATATAGTTTCGGTTACAGACAGAAAAACACACAATCTCCCTTATAATAAGAAGATATATATATATATATATATGAGAAGTATATATATATATGAGAAGTAAACAAATAAACAATGTGTTTGATATGGCTTTTTTAGCCGACAATTTTTGGTAGTAGAATATATGCTAATTGAAGTCATACCTAATTTTTTTTGAAAATTGATAAATTGATAATTAATGATTAGCGGGCATGCCCGTTCAAATGTAAGGCTAAACAAATCGAGTAAAAGTCAATCTCTGTATGTACATTTCAGCCCATTAGGCCTCATCAACAGAGCTATATCAACAGAATATATATATATATATATATAATATATATATATATATAAACACGTTTTGCTACAGCGCTAAATTGTTA
>CM042159.1:23339753-23366726 GCA_023376005.1 Doryteuthis pealeii | reverse complement strand
TCATTAATGAATATAAGCAAAAATCCTCCTCAATGAATCTTTAAAATGCAAATCCGATTAACAAGAAAAAATAACTGTCATTTTATTCTTTATTTCCTAATTTAACTAAATGGTTAAATAAGTAAAAATTCAGCAATGAAAGACGGGAGTGATGGAAGAGTAAGTTTCATTTCTATTTTTCTATTATACCCCCACTCTTACATATCTTTTTATCTGCCTTCTTATTAGACTTTCTAATTTAATACGATATTTCATTACATTAAAACTTAAATACTTGCACCCGGAGGGTGCATATATTTGCTAGTAGAAATAAAACTCGCATAGACACACATACAGATACGCTCACTAGCTCATATATTCAGATATAAATAAATTACAACTTAACTAGTTTATTTTTTGCACCCCCAAAACACACACACACACACACACACACACACACACACACACTGCACGCATATATACATACAGAGACTTATATAGAAATAAAACTCGCACAGCCACACATATAGATACGCCACTAGCACATATATTTAGATATAAATAAGTTACAGCTTAAATAGTTTATTTATTTTACCCCCCCCCACACACACACACACACGCGCGCATACATACGACACGCATATACAAAGAAATGCATTCATATACAAAAAACATCTCGCACAGACCCATACACAGATACGCATACTAGCACATATATTCAGATAAGAATGTGGAGGCACGTAGTGTGATGGCTATAGTCGCAGGAAATGGACACGTCGACCCGAGTTCACATCATAGACTAGGCTGTCTACATTTCACATAGCGCTAATACCCTTGGGAAAGGTATGAATCTACATGCTCTCCCTCCAGCTATGGGTAAATAGTAGGGCTGACTGGACTCTTGGTTAGGTAACCAGTCTAGGAGAAGGAAAATTCTGAATTCAAACCTGTATTACTCCGCATAAAAATGACCTTATGTCACATCCTGTTCATGCGGAGGGGTTGGTAAATATGTATATTCAGATATGAATAAGTTACCACTTAACTGCTTTATTTATCCACCCACCCCAAACGTTCGAACTACACGTATGTACACAGACAGAGACTCAACACAGACTCACACAGAAAGAGGCTTGCGCAGACACATACCGATACACACACCAATACATATATACATAAGTTACAACATATAATAATAATAATAATAATAATAATAATAATAATAATAATAATATCTTTTCAGCTAGTATATTAGGTCTGAGACCTGTCAGCTGTTCCTTATAAATATTCATTTTAAATCCACAGAATATTTATAATCATTCCACAGATTATCCAACTTTGCCTTGAAGGAGTTTAGAGATGGGGCATTCACTACTGATGAAGGTAGTTTATTCCATGTATCCACCATTCTGTAGCTAAAATAATGTTGTCTTGCGTTTGCTTTACAAGATTTTTTAAGGAGTTTTAGTTTATGTCTCCTGTAAAGGTATTTTGAGCAATGTTTAGTAGGTCAGAGTTCGTTGCTTATTTATCGCCCCCCCCCCACACACACACATACGTACACACATCCTGAAAAAACACATATACATAGACAGCGACTCACACAGAATGAGGTTCGCATAGACAGACATACATATACGTACATCGACACATATATACTTATATAAATAAGTTATGGACCTAGCACCTGTATGATAGTCCCAACCCTATTGTCCATAAGGCAATCCCCAACCGTTTTTACCATATGTGCTAGAAGGTAATGGCTGAGGGTCTTAGTGTCCTTTGTATGATGTTAAACGGCATCTAGAGGTGAAATTCAAATTCTAGAACTCTGGGGAATATGGAGTACCTCTTTATTGCACTTACTCCCTGGTCTACACGTGTTGTATTGTCCCCAGCCGGAAAACGAAGCTTCCGGCACAAAGTCAAAGAAAAATATAAAGATATATATTTAAAAAAAGGGGAAAACGAAAGCGAGGCTTTCCGGTCAAGGAAGCAGGGAGAAGATAAAGAAATATATAACAAACGTCCGTTATCAGATCAAAAGATAAAGATGCGTAGGCGTGTCGTCAATACAAAAGCCAGAGGGTCGAGCCAACAGCAGTCAGACCACAGAGACGCCAGCCGGTAGCCGAAAGGACACTTCACGTCTCCCGTCAGAAACACCCTTCGGGTACTCATTGTAAGGTCTGTGCCTTCACCACCCACACACCGAAAGGGTCCTCTTTTTGTACATACGTATCTGTTGTTTATTGAAGTCCAGTAGTCGGTAGTAGCTGACTATTAACATACATCGCTTTGGGTACAGTGAAAACCCCAGTACTAATATACACGGATTTAGCGTCGTGAATTTGAAGCCGCTATATAACATATAGAATTTAGTGCCGGTAAAGAAGGCGCTAGATAACATATAGAATTTGATGCCAGTATGCAACACACGGACCCGGAATAGTAGCACCTGTTAGGGTTCCATCTATCAGTTAAGTAGATTTTTTAAAAAATGATTATTAAAAATGTGTTTTAAAAAAATTGAGTTTGAAAATAAATTGAATGCCCATTTAGAATGAATAAAACAAAATGTCTTCGGCATAGAATAACCCAACAACGGTTGACATGAACGCTAAAATCCAACCAACCAAGCGAGAAAAAGAAATGAAAACCAGGTGAATTGAGGCATTTAAATCCTGAATTTCTTGAATCATTCTCCCCCCCCCCCCGGAAGAACTTCTTTTTGCTAAAATTATTAACTTCTCAGTTAAATAGCAAAATTCATATTTTTTCATTTGTTCTTTCACATTGTAATTTGACATTTTCTATTTGATTAGGTAACTTATAATTAGCTCAGTCGGTAGAGCGCTCGGCTAGAAACCACAAGGTTCCTAGTTCGATACCCGCCCTCGCCAGCGTATGAGTAGCACAGGGATCTGTGCGGTAAAGTAAGGAGCTGATGGTAGGTGTGGCGCTCCACCTCAGATGCTGAAATAATCTCCTTGGTCTAGCGCTAGTGAAAAGGGGATAGACTCCCTCGCTGCCTGGCTGATACCGACATTAGGCCGTCCCGACGACTTTACTTATAATATCTGAACAGGGTCGGTTTAGCTCAGTCAGTAGAGTTTTCGGCTGGGAATCACAAGGTTCCTGGGTCGATACCGGCCCTCGCCAACTCAGCGTATAATTAGCACAGAGATCTGTGCGGTAAAGTGAGGAGCTAATGGTAGGTGTGGCGGTGCCCCTCAGACGCTAAAATAATCTTATTGATCTAGCGTTAGTGAAAAGGGGATAGACTCCCTTGCTGTCTAGCTGATACCAACATTAGGCCGCCCCGACGACGACGACGACTATATCTGAAAAATAATATAAGAATTGAATTAAAGACGAGAAAGTTATGATTCCTCGGTGATTAAGCTAAACCGGTCCCTATATATATATATATATATATACTAGACAGAACGTGATCCGTTGGGTCATCCATTGAGCTCTGGGCAGATAATTGGAATTAGGGAAAGTGAGTTTGTAATGCGAATTAAATTTTTCAAAATTAAATACGACAGCATAATATTTTTTATACATGAAAATCATTTTGTAAGATTTCTAAGAAAGGGAAAGTTGGACCTAATTCAAGTTAGGGGCTAGCTGCTTGTGAAACTTAACAGACAAATCTATTTCAAACTCTATAAATCACCCTCTTTAACCTCACAGAGAAACTTACATATATAATTATATATAATCAAGATGTATATATAGAGGGGGAAAGTGACAGACAGAAGGTGAAGTAAGAGCCGGTTCAGTTTTTGACTTAATTGCAAATTGCGACTAATTAGAACCAATTAAAATGGATTTTTTAAAACATAACTCAATCCTAGATCTAAGGAATATTTTGATATGAATTTTGTGTCATTAAACTAAATAGGAAAAAAGCCTTTATCAAACAATCATTCATTCACTCAGTTTTAGTATAATAATAGGTGTGTGGGGGTATTTTTGTACATAAGAACATGTGTCTGTTTATATGTTTAAAATATAACTGACACTTTTTTATTAAACTAGATCCTGCATACAGGACAACTTAAGTGGTGTAATGGTTAGTACGCTACATTCAATGACCATTGTTAGTGAGTTCGATTCTCACTGGTCGCCTCATACTTCTGACTTTGTGCCACATCTCGGTTTGGTTTGGTTTGTTTTACGGTATACCAATCTCAGTGGGTCATTTAATGCTGATAAAGTTTTGGAATAAATTCATTCTTAATGGATACTCAGTTTTTTTATAAACACATTTTTCTATTTAACCCATAGATTTGACCATAACAGGTACTACGACTCCAGATCAGAGTGGACATGGGAGCAATAGTGATGAAGAGGTGCTCCACATTCTCCAAACCTCCAGAACTGGAACCTCACCATCAGATAGAGTTTAAAGTCATTCCCACGACATGGAGACCCTCAGCCATCGCCTTCTAGTACCCATATGATAAAAAGGGGTTGAGGCTTGCCATAGTGGCAATTGAGTTGGTGCAATCATATAGGTGCTACGGCTTGACATGAGCAACCGATTGATCGCAGGGGGCCTCTCCGATTGCTTGTCTAGCCCAGGTAAGGGTCTAAGGGGAGTGTTGCATGTAATGCACTGATCTTCCATGAGGATTCCGTCCTTAAGAATCACGGGTTGCCACTCAACGCCAACAGGTAGCCCCATTGAGGGGGGGGGGTTGTGTTACCCCTCTGCAGAGGTGCAGTACGTGTATTCTAAAGCCCCAGCCCACAGCTTGTCCCATCTAAGTTAAACTTAGGAAATCACTAACAATAAAACCGTCATACTATTAATTGTTAGTAAAAGAACTGATAGCGAATAGTGAATTTTTTTTAGAAGCTAAACATCTCCACTTTCATGGTTGACGCAATACGATATTTTTGTCCCTATTTTTCCCTTTGGCAATTTTGGCGTTGAGCCAGACGAAGCCTAGCAAATATCAACAAAAGGATCACATTTGATACACATTTACCTCCGAATTGGGAGCATAACCCCGGCTTAACCTGAAATTGATTCTGTGAAAGGGGAAGAGGAATTCTTACCAGAGAAATCTATTGTTTCACTTGTCCTTTCAATTTCCTTGCAGGAAATTGGTAAGTCAACCTTCAAGTTGACTGTTTCAGGATTAAGAAAAGTAATAAGGGCAAAACGTCTATGACAGAGATTGACTTTCTCTACTCAACACTCAGAAAGATCACTTCCTCTTTTGGGATAATGTGATTCGATTAGAAACGGTCAGTAAGTAGCCTTCACTTTCAAAAGGAGAAAAAATTGATTTTCCTGTCATTTTTAGATACTAAACAGGAGTTTCTGTAAAGAAGAATACTAACATTTATAAAAGTGTTTTATAATTTGTTTGAAGCATTGTGTTTATAATGGTTTGGTGGGTGGTTTTGAAGGCTATCACAATGCAAGTGTAAGGAAAAATAAAACACCATAGTTACCATATTTTTCTTTACACTTGCATTGTGATAGCCTTCAAAACCAACCACCAAACTAACATTATCTTTTGTTATTCCTACATCTTCGGATATAACAAGTATAATAATAGATATATAAAGGTAAAAATATCAAACTGCTGATATTAAGGGGATAATTCTATTTAGATCATCAATCATGTATATAGTTGAACTATTATCCTAACTCATCCTACTGTAAAAACAAATATTGTTATATGTTAAACATATTTAACTACTTTTGTTATTCCTACAAGTATAATAATAGATATATAAAGGTAAAAATATCAAACTGCTGGTATTAAGGGATAATTCTATTTAGGATCATCATCATGTATATAGTTGAACTCTTATCCTAACTCATCCTACTGTATAAAACAAATATTGTTATATGTTAAACATATTTAACTACTTTTGTTATTCCTACAAGTATAATAATAGATATATAAAGGTAAAAATATCAAACTGCTAGTATTAAGGGGATAATTCTATTTAGGATCATCAATCATGTATATAGTTGAACTATTATCCTAACTCATCCTACTGTATAAAACAAATATTGTTATATGTTAAACATATTTAACTACTTTTGTTATTCCTACAAGTATAATAATAGATATATAAAGGTAAAAATATCAAACTGCTGGTATTAAGGGGATAATTCTATTTAGGATCATCAATCATGTATTTATATTTCATTTTCTTGGTAATATTTTAAAAGAACTTAATTATGTTCCTTTAGTTTTATCCTCCTTCCAGTTGACACCATATATTCATGACAATACTTTAGACAATTAGTATATTAATAACATACAATTACTATATTTAATAGGGCCGGGTTAGCTCAGTCGGTAGAACGTTCGGCTAGAAACCACTACGTTCCTAGTTCGATACCGGTCCTCGCCAACCCAGCGTATAGAGTAGCGCAGGGATATGTGCGGTAAAGTAAGCAGCTGATAATAGGTGTGGTGCTCTACCTCAGATGCTAAAATAATCTCCTTGGTCAAGCGTTAGTGAAAAGGGGATAGACTCCCTCGCTGTATGGCTTATACCTACATTAGGCCGGCCCGACGACTTTTTTTACTTACTATATTAATAGCATATATATATATATATATATATATATATATATATATATATATTCAATAAATGAAGGAAAAAACTTAAAATTTGCTTCATTACAATAATTTATTTCAACTGCATTGCGGTTGAAATAAATTATTGTAATGAAGCAAATTTTAAGTTTTTTCCTTCATTTATTGAATATTTTGCCCTGTCTGTCCTCTCACTGGCACTAGGCATATTGGACTCTCATTACGGTTTACCTACATTAATTTTAATATAAGCCCTCCCCTTAAATTAAGCTTTAGTTGAGAGTAATAACATTTCAGAGGATGATGATATGATTATTTTTTAATGAATTGTCATTAATGACTTTTTGTCAAACAAGGGACGAAAACGAGTGAAAAAAGAGGAAAGAAGCCGCCACAGAAAAGAGAGTCAAATGGAAGTAGAGACAACAGCAACTCCAGCAAGCATCACCGTTCGTTTGCAGTCACTGCAACAGAGATTGCCATTCAAAGATTGTCCTGTTCAGCCACAGGAGCAGATGCAGTTTAAAAAAATGGACACTACGCAATCGTCTTTGACAGAGGGAAGGATGCCAACGATGCCAGGGCATCGGAGAAACATTCACCTGTCATTAAAAAAAAAAATAACCAAGTAAATTTACCGCAACAAAATGAGACGAACTACAACGGCATATAAATTATTTTCCGGTGATTGATGTTGTCATCGTAGTAAAGAAATTCTGCTTACATTCTACCATTAATGCTGATTATCTGTTCATTTTAACCGTTCGCATATAACACGACGAGAAACATCACTAATTTTAAGCGTCTAATATGCCAGGCGTTTTTAATATTCCGTTTGCGCACGCGCGTTGCCCGTGGTTTATTACGAGCGATCAAATAACGATTGGATTTGTTCTCGCGTTGGTTTTCGTTATTACAGTATACGCTATTTCCGTATATCTCTTCGTTAATTGTCTCGGAGCGGCGAGGTGTCCTAAGAATTTAAAAGCTCATAAAACTTTCCAGATAAAAGGGCCCTCTCCGTTGAAAGCTAATATAACACATACGTACAAGGAAGATGAAGATATGCAGTGGAGAGCAGTGGGGAGCAGTGGGGGTATATGACAATGAAGCAAATATATCTGCCGACAAATTAGAGTATGGACATAAATGTCTTCGTTTACCATCATTTTGACTGAACGTGGCCGTATTGACTTCATGCACACACACTCATACACACACACAAACACGCACATATATATGTACATATACATATTTTATAAGAAAGAAGGTCCGCAAAATCTTTTGAATTTTTTTTTCAAAAAAATTGGAGATATGACGTGTCAACTCTCGTTACGTTCTGGCGCTCATTTCTGAATGGATATATGACGTATTAAAACTTGCGTTACCTTTGTAGCGTAATTATGATGGTCTACGGAGAATTTGGGGATTGAAAAGAAAACGGTAATCGGATTTCTGGTGAAAGAGAAGAAAAAGAGATAAGAACAAAGAGAGGTTAAATTTTGAAACGCCAAAACACACGACGGGGGTAGGGCATCCACTGACCGACCAATGACCAGGAAGTTCTAGTTACTGCGGAGGAGCGGAAGTTGGGTGACCCTCCCAACCCCGGGACGAGAAACGGAAGAAGAGAAAAATCGGTATTTTTCGACTGGGCCTTCGTAAGAGGCAGACAGGACTTTCCGGTCTCTCTCTCTCTCTCTCTCTCTCTCTCTCTCTCTCTCTCTCTCTGAAAAAGAACCCACGAGTATAGAAAGAAATAAACAACCCCTTTGTGAATATACGACTTGCGTACGTTGTTTCTGAACTAACGACGGCTACTACTACTAACAACTACTACTAGACCCGACTGGCCCTAATCAACACCTTCAGCTCTTACTCCCGATGGAGTGATGATGTGTTGGTAGTAGAAATATTTAGTATACTTATCTATCTGGTCCAGTATCAGATTGGGAGATTCTGAATCCTTTTTACTGTGCTGCTGTTCAGTTGACAGGCAGTTCTATGATTTTGGAGTTTGGAAACCAACTTTATGCCGGGGGGGGGGGCTGAAGGATATCTTGCCTGTGGCATTTCAAGTTTTTCGGAATAACTAAAGGCCTCTTCTTTTTCTTATGATAATTTTATTTCCCTGAAAATCACAACTGCCGAGAGCAAAAAATTCATACCTTGCTCTCTCAGTACCCTCTCCCAGACTCGATTCACACTCACACCTCTCACTTTTCCCCTGTATCCCTTTGCCACGTGTTACAATTTTATGAGCCATCCTTTAGGCTTCAAGCAAGAGCTCTTGTCCAGCAGAAATCCTTGGTAAAGAATCCTTTGGTCGTTCCTTGGTGCTCCTCAGTATTGCAAGTCCTTCGTCAATGATGCAAATGGACGTCTCTCAATATCAGTGATTAAGTAGTCAACCAGCCACGAATTCAAACTGGTGATTGGCTGAGGTTTAAACCACCTGACTCGTCTATAAATTTAAGTGGTGTATTGTAGCACATATTATATGCCATAAATAAGGGCATCTCGTGTGGTGTAATGGTTAGCAAGCTAGATTCACAGGCCATTGTTAGTGAGTTCGATCCTCATTGGGTGCTCCACAATTTGGCCTTGTACCACATCTAAGCAAAGCTTAGTAAATAACTATATGCTACAAACAATCCAACACCACGTCTCAATCGATCCATGTCATGTGTCTATGCTGAATCATCATTTAAACTTATCCATTCTCATCTAACTCAAAATTCTTGTTAAAAACTTTCCGTGCTAATTTACATATCAGGTTATTCTCATGGCTCCCCGTCACCGGCATTAAGTAATAAGTGGAACGATTATCCACTAATTAGTTGAATTGTCCAATTGAGAAAATCTAAAGTGATTCTTATTTTGCGCGTAAGTTTTCCATAAAATCATTTTAAGCTGCAGGCTGTAATTGACTTAAATAGCCGTAGGATCTTCACAACTTGAATACTAATTATCTCATGCTGTTGTAGTAAACTGAACGAGTGTTACGAAAAGTAGTTCTATGTGTAGCGGTATTGGTACATAAATCATCAGCTGCTGGTTCGCGGCGAGTTTTTTCAGTTTCGTATTAAACTACTAATTTACAAAATTCAAATTAAACGAGCAGGATCTTTATTTAGCTGAGATGACAACAGTTATAAGAAAGAAGAGATCAGCGGATAAGTAATGATCTACATTTTTGAATTTCATCTTGGACGATTTGGACGGTCTCATTTTTAACCTGAGAAGGATTCAAGATGATAACGGTCAGATGATTAAGGAACAAGAGTACTAATAATATATAGACTAGCGGGATCTGTGGATATACTACAGTATGCTAATTCAATTATTAAAACGTTTGATATAATTACTTAAGAGCTATTGCTAAATATTTCGATATGTAAAAAGTATAATAATCTGGATTTAACTCACACTCAGTCTTTTTTCTTTCTTTCCTTCTTTTTTATCTTTTCATTATGTTTGATTGAAACGGATTAGCATTATCTTTATCGCGCGCTCAACCCCCCTTCTGTATCTTTTCCTTACTCTCTTTTTTCTTTTCTTTCTTATTATATTATTTTCTGTGTAGCATGTCCTTTTTCTTCTCTTTCTTTCTTTCTAATAAAAACGGAATGGTCCATTATTTAGTTGAACTGACGACACTGGACGGTCTCATTTTTAACAAGAGGATATTTCAAGATGATAACGGTCGTATAATCTAGGAACACGAGTATTAATACATAGATGATGTCAACTTTTAATGATATTTGTTATATTTTTTTTTTTTCCAGTATAAATTAACATCACTGCGGATACTAGGAGCCAGTTTAGCTCAGTCGCTAGAGCATCCACAAATTAACCACAAGGTTTCAGGTTCGATTCCGACCTTCGACAATTAATCGCATGTGTAGCACATATTGGATCTCTGCAGTAAAGTGGGGAGCTGATGATTGACCTGTGTTCCACCTCAGACGCAATCTCCCTGGTCTAGCGCTAGTGAAAACGGGATAGACTCCCTTGCTTTCTGGCTGATACCAACCATAACCCACTCCATCGACTTTACCTTTCCTTACGGATATATGATGAGTATATATATTTATCTATATTAAATATTCATATGTATAATATATATAATTTACATTGTTTAGTTGTTTTATAAGGATGGAAAAATGAAGATCAGAAACAAAATGTAGAATATCGTGTTCTTAATCTTATCTATTTACCAATATTTCGAGGGTCATCGCTCTTTCTCAAAGGTTAAGACTAACAGTTCATTCTCTTGTCTGTACAGTTAGTCTATCTTGTATAAATCAATTCTGGCATATTCTACAGCCCTAACAGGCATTTTGACTCACCCTCGTACATTGTCATTGTGACGCTTTTTGTGTGCCGTCTCCCTCGTGTGGTTTTCTCCTGTCGTCTCTTCTCGCCGTTCTAAATTCTCCTCTGCGCGGATGATGAATAACAACGCAAAAAAATATTTCTATATGTGCACATAGGACTTAACTGACAATAAACTTCATAAAAAGAAATCCATTAACGAGAAGGGATAACTGTTATTTTATTCTTTACCTCCTATTTTAACTAAATATTTAAATTAGCAAAATTTAGCAATGAAAGACGGAAGTAATGAAAGATTAAGTTTCAGTTGATCTATTCATTCGATTATACCCCCTCTATTTCAAATCTTTTTATCTGCATTCTTATTTAGTTTCATTAGCCTTTCTAATTTAATATAATATTTTATTACGTTAAAACTTAAATACCTGCAACTGGAGGGTGCATATATTTGCTAGTTCTTATAATGCTTTACAAATTAATATTAGTGTAAACTTGGGCCTTAATATTTCCTCATTACTGACATTTACTTTAAACTGCATTCCACTTTTATTTTATTTTCTGATTTTTCCTATTCGTATTCTAAGAGACGTGTTCTTAAAATGTCATTAATTTATTCAAAAGTAGCGAATAGCATTGGACAGGAAATGGATGTTATAATATTTCAAGAAGAGGAAGGAATCAAGAGTACAAATGTATGTCAGTGGAGGTCAGTCAAAGAATATAAATCTACTCGATAAAAGAAACAACTCTAGTGTTTCAGAAATAAATATATGCACTTATTTTGTGACTAACCGGGGGATAAGGGCTTAGACTATCGCTAGAAACCTCATATGCTATCGTCTGGTTATTATTTCTGATTAATTAAAGTTGCTTCTATACTTCTCAATTAAAATTCAAGTCACCAATTTAGTTCTTCTGTTTGAAAATTCAAGTCGGTATTGATTTTGGTTTGGTTTGGTTTGGTTTGGTTTGTTTTACGGCATATCAACCTCAGTGGGTCATTTAATGCCGATAAAGTTTTGAAATAAATCAATTCTTAATGGATAATACAATTTTTTTTTATGAATACATTTTTCTATTTAACCCATAGATGGGACCCTAACAGGTACTACCACTCCGGGTCAGAGTGGACCAGGGAGCAATGGTGATGAAGGGGTGCTCCACATTCCCCAAACCTCCAAAACTGGAACCTCACCATCAGATAGAGTTTACCGTCATTTCCAGGACATGTAGACCCGCAGCCACCGCCTTCTAGCAACCATATGATAAAAAGGGGTTGGGGCTTGCCATAAGGGCAATAGGGTTGGGAAAATCATATAGGTGCTAAGGCTTGACGTGACCAGCCGATTGATCGGAGGGGGCCTCTCCGACCGCGCGTCTAGCCCAAGATAGGGCCAAAGTAAGTCGGTATTGAGTTTGGGTTTAGTTGGTTAATCCTAGCCTTTTAAGATTCCTTGAAATCAGAGACAGAAAAGAGTGTATTCTCAGTTGATTCTCCTAGTAGCAGACATTTTGTAGTATTCCATGAAACCCGGATAGAAAAGAATGTATTCTCAGTTGATGAACTATTGTATTCATTGCTACTCGAGATTTTACTTATTTTCTTCTTACTTGAGTACATCTTCTATGTGTTCTGTGCTCTCTTTGGTCTTCTATATCGTCTTGGGCTTGGGTTGGCTTGGGTGTTTCTGGGGTTGTTGAATATCTGTGTCCATTTCTTGCTTTTATTAACGAACACGAAGACTTATTTTAAATTTAACGTCTTTTATTTTCCCAAGACCCAACCTTCTAATGTTCTAAGAGGAAGTTTGAGACAGGCGCGAATGATGTCTGTCTCAATCGATTGCCTTCACCACTCTGTCTAACTCAATGCTTTTTCCACCGATTACGCTATCACGTAGCATTCCCAACGAATGATGACGCAACGGAAAAAGGACAACCATAGGTTAAAAGCCTTTTATCAAACGTCTGTCATTTCCCCTAACTACCGAAAGATTTACCAGTTAGCATCCAAATTCTAATAATTCTACACTTCATTGTCAGTTCATTATGTAACAACTATAAGCAGCTACCCAGCGTCGCCTGGGTAGAAGGGGTGGCAAAATGTTAGTCTTGCAGATCCATTATTATCAAATGGTCAGTTGGATCCGCGCAGAATGTCCCATTAAAATCCCTACTTGAAAAAAGACCTTTTATTGATTCGTCCTGGTGGTGCGTCATAAAAAAAGTGCACAGATACACTGAAAAGAAAAATCAATGTCTTGATTATATCAAATTGATTATAATATTAAATGCAGAAAAAAATCCATGCTGTTACTATTTAAATTTTATATTCTAATCATCTTCACGCATATAAATCAAGGTCTGGTGATAATAAATGTGCATATATATTTACTTTGTCATTAATTGTTTCATTTTAGTAGTTTCCTCTGTACATACATACATGCACACGACTGTATATATGTATAGATGGATAACTCCAAAATACATTCGAATCTTAGGCATTAAAATTTAATTAAATATCATTTTATGTATAATATGTGTTAAGTTTCTGACCGCCATCCTTGGCCAGTTGAAAAGGACTTAAAGTAAGTCCTGAGCTATGGAATCCTTTGGTAAGTGAATAAGTCCTGAGTTATGGAATCCTACGTAGTGTCAAAAGGTCTAGTGATATAATCCTATGTTCCGTCGTCCACGAAGGTTCAAAGTAGTTGTGCACAGTTATGACTAGAACAGCCAATATAAATATTATAACAGCAGCAGAGCACCGCCAGTGATTGGCCAAGAGGTTGGTCACATATTTGTCGACGAGTCTATAAGTACAAGTAAAATATAAAATACCTGATTCGACATTAAATGCCTTGAAAAGGGTTAATATACCGTACAACAACGAACCAACCAACCGAATCTACTTAATATATACTCTAGACTATTCCGCATTTCGAATGAACTTAAGGATATTACTGCGTGGTAGTTTCTACTTAGTAATATCTTATTGATTGAAACCTAGACAGAGTCTTTCCGACAAATGAAAGAATTATATTTATTTGATCTAAAATGAACTGAGCAAGACAGGTTACACTTTATTCGAGGAACTTTCTGTAATCTTTAAGGAAACTTTTCATTAAAAGAGTTTCTTATGTTTTTATTGGTTTTTGGTAGCAGAAGTCTGGGAATAATTGGTTATCCGAAGATACACTGTCTGGTGATTAATGTGAATGTGTCAACATTTCAATGACAAAATGTAACTATTAGTATCTTGTTATCAAGTTAGTTCATCCGTCCTGTCTGTTGGGGCTGTAGAATATGCCAGAATTGATAGATACAAGATAGACTAATTGTACAGACAAGAGAATGAACTGCTAGTCTTAACCTTTTAGAAAGAGGGATGACCCTCGAAATATTGGTAAATTAATAAGATTAAGAACACGATATTCATCATTTTGTTTCTGATCTTCATTTTTTTCATCCTTCTAAAACAACTAAAAAAGTTTTCTCCAATATAAATTATATATATTATGCATATACATATTTAATATATATAAATATATATACTCATCATATAAGATGGAGAGTAAAAAAGTAATGCCAATTTGTTTAGGACAGGTATAATTACCAAAACAGGAACATGTATCATATATCAAAATGAAACTGGTCCTCTGTGGATCACATTCCCACTTCTCCACACAGTCACCATTTCACTCAATAGAAATGTTCCACCTTCGAATGAGAGTACGTATCCCAGTCCCGTAAAATTCAGTTGACTGTTCTTTGAGCCACCTCTTCACTATGGATTTCACTTCCTCGTCACTGGAATAATGTTTGTCTTTCAAACACTCTTTCATGGGGCCTTTCACGAGGCAAACTATACGGGGCAGGGATACATGGTCTCATTCGAAGGTGGAACATTGCTATTGAGTGAAATGGTGACTGTGTGGAGAAGTAGGAATGTGATCTGCAGAGGGACAGCTTCATTTCGAAGTATGGTACATGTTCCTGTATTGGTAATTATACATGTCCTAAATAAAATGGCTTTACTTTTTGACTCATCCTCGTATATATATATATATATATATATATATATATTATATATATATACTTTGGTGCGGTACCAAGTTTTTTTGGTACAAGGTGATTCTAGGTGGGTCCTAATTCTCTATCAGTAGTTTGTTGTAGAGTTCAGGTTCCGTATGAGAGCTCAATGTTTAATTATTATAAACAGAGTATATATATATATAATATATATAATATATCTATATATAATATATATATATAATATATATATAATATATATATATATATATATATATATATATATATATATCTATAATATATATATATAATATATATATACATATATATATATATAAATATAATATATATATATATATATATATATATATATATATATATATATATATATATATATATATATACGTTTCAGTGCGATAGTGTGTGTAAGAGAGATAATGTATAAAGTGCTACCTAAAATTTATGCTATTTTCTTTTGTTTTGTATCTTTTTTTTTCTTTTATTTATTTTTCTTTTCTATTTTAGTGTTTATTCATTTATTTATTTATTGTATTATTCATTACTCGTCTCATTTCCAGAGCCGGAGGAACATTTCGATATTTGAAGAGTCTACGTAAGTTGAAAGATCAACTGATTAATCAACTCCCCAACCTTCTAAAGTTTTCGAAGAGATATGATCAATTAAAGAATTTTTTCAGACAATCAAACGGATACTTTGTGTCTTTTATTATTACAACAACACAACGCGTTTATATGCCAATCAATATTCTAACATATGCATAAAATAACCCTAGACGTGTTTACATGCCATTAAACTCTATAGATAAATCAATAATCCTTCGATGGAGTCTTGTTATTAAATTGGGAAAGGTATGATCCTCCTCGTCCTTCTGTTGTATACTCTCTTTCCTTACTTTCTTACTTCTATTATTATTCTTCCAGCGTCTCTTCTAGCGTCTGGACTTCGTCTTGGGAACTTCGTGTCTGGTCTTCCCTTGGGGATTTCTCTTTATCAGAAGCCCTGAGTCATTGGTAGTTTTTAGATAATAACACAAGACTTCGATTTAACTTAGATCATATTTTATTCTGAAATCCCCCAGCAGACTACCTGCGCAGATTGAATCGGCAGTGTGCATAACACGACTTACCAACATCGTGGTTTCTCGCCGATCTGACTAAAACTCTCTCTAATCTAAACCGGAAGAGGATCTTCTCCACCGATTCTCACGGTATCCATCGGAAGGATCAGGATGAGGTCAAGCCTTGTCATTCAATCCTTCAAGGCCGCCGGCTTAACTTATAACAGTTATTTTGGTTTCTACACTACTGTACATAAGTATTAGGAATCTAATAATTATGTAACACTTCCAGCTATGGGTTAAATAGTATCACTGCTCTTGTGCAAGGGTGACTTTGGCATCAAATAAAGCAAGTCAATCAACCTTCTAATATTACGATAGGGATGATGGAACTGTACTCCCGAAAATACATTTTAATCAAGTCTATACATATATACAAGATGTGTCAAAAAATATCGAGATTTTTGTATTTTTGTACTTTTTGACACACCTTGTATTCTGAAAAAAATAACGTTTTCATTCTTGATTTCTATCTTGATAAATACAGCTTTAAACTTGGTACCTTTTTGACACACCTTGTATTCTGAAAAGATTAATGAATGGAACTTTTTTTTCAGAATACAAGATGTATCAAAAAGTACAAAAAGTCTCGATACTTTTTTGACACACCTTATATATATATAAGTATATGTGTATGTGTGTGTGTGTGTGTGTTTGCGCGCAGGTGCATGTGTGTTTGTGTGTAGAAAATAGAAAAACAAATTACTCCAAAACATTAATTTATTCTTGGTGTTAAAGACGACGTTCAAACGTTTCGGTTTTTATTGAACATTCATCAGAATATTAGGGTGGGAAAAGTGTTGTCTGAACAGTAATAGATGTTCTTAAAATAACTGGAGATGAGAAAAGTGTATACAGAAAAAGGTTTATAACCATTTTACCAGAGTTTCTTATTTTTTAAGTTGTAACGGGAATGATAGAACTGAGGATATATTCATCTTTCTTGTAGTAATATGTATTCATATTTTATATTTTAAATAGTCTAACTGCTGTTTGACAGAGATGGCTTCATCATTAAATAATCCACAGAGGCTGAAAGAAAACAAAACCAATCAACATTCTAACATATGCATAAAATAGCCCTAGACGCGTTAACATGCAATTAAAATCTATAAATAAAATGATAAACTTTCGGTGGAGTCTTGCTATTAAATTGGAAAAGGTAGGGTTAATAGTATCACTGCTGTTTTACAAATATGGCTTTGGTATTGTAATGGACATAAGCGGCAAAGCATCGCCTACGCCGTGCATGAAGGGCTTGAACGGCACGAGGTGCAATTTACATAATGACTAAGAGAACTGTAATAAAAGCAGGAAGTTGTTCACACTGAGGCAAAACGAACCAGCCGGTGGAAGTGTTGCATAATTAATAGATACCTAATATTTATGTGCACTAGTGTAGAAATCAAAACGGTCGTTATAAGCTGCAGCCCATGGCCTTGAAGGATGTGAATGACAAGGCTTGACCTTTCCTTCCGGTGGATACCGTGAGAATCGGCGGAGAAGATCCTCTTCAGGTTTACATTAGAAATAGATTCTAGTCAGTCGGCGAGAAACCACGACGGTGGTGAGTCGTGTTATACACACTCCGACTCGATCTGCGCAGGTAGTCTGCTGGGGGATTTCGAGAATAAAATATGATCAAAGTAAATCGAAGTCTTGTGTTATTATCTAGAAACTACCAATGACACATGGCTTCTGATAAAGAGAAATCCACAATGAAAGACCAGACACGAAGTCCCCAAGAGAAGTCCAGACGAAGAAGAGATGTTAGAAGAGACCTAGAAGAACTTAAGATGTCAGAAGAACAGAAAAAGAAAAGAACATGAAGAAGTAAAGAAGAAGGGTATACAACAGAAGATGTGACGGTGTCGACGACGGAGAAAAAAGTGTTTATTGTTCATTTATCCAAGGATTTGAACCAGTGATTCCGAGAATACGAGAAAGAAACGATGTTTACTGGGAGTCTGCAACCCGTTAGAAGATTGTCCCGAATATTTTGTGCATTAGCTTTTCTTCAGGTATTAAATAAGCAACAGATTTTGAAAGACACTAAACTAATCAAGATGAGGAGAATAGTCCGAAAAATCCAAATAATACAAATTATCAAGTCCCATCTCAAAAATTCAGAAAAATGCTAAACCAATCACCTTTTTAACCTCACGGTCGCGATGACTGGACAGTACTCGTGGAAATGAATCTTAATCAAGCCCATGTGAAGTGTAAGTTTCGCAATATCAATAGAATTTTGTTGTTTATTTAAACGGAAACAGCAATTTATAGGTCTGCTAAAGTGAACAGATAAACGAGACAAGTGTATATTATGAGTTGCTCGTCGTCACGATAAAATGAGATCTCGTTCTCTTATGAGATCTCGTTGACAACGTGCTTCTGGGAAGTATTGTATTCATTGATTGCTACTCGAGATTTCATTGGTGGATGTTCTTATGTAAACCCTCTCGGTAGGATTTTTAATTACAGGTCACTGATTATTTGGTTCGACCAATCTCGTATTTGGCGCCTTTTGTTTTCTTTGTGAGACGCTTCGACCAATACACCCTACAGTCCTCTTCAGATGCATGGCAGTTTGTGTAATGAACCACCTATTACTCTAGAATATTGGATGAGGCACTTCATTTCGTCCACTGCGCGTAATTTTGCCATGGTTTCTTTTCTGCGATTCAAAGTTAGTTACTATCATCATTATCATCATCACTACAATACAACCACCATTACCATCAGGTTATCTTGACTACACGGATACCCATGACTCTCTCTCACTAACCATCCCTATCGGGCATCGCCCCTGGCAGCTCAGTGTCAGCGGTATGAGGTTAAACTGCAGCTAGTGGTGAATTTCAGATTCTGAATATTTATTACTATGTATAGTAAAAATAAAAAATATAGATTACTATAGTATTTCTATGTATATGTTTCAATTTTTAGCTCTCAAAAAAAACAAAACATTTTCGCCCAACGAAGCCAATTACCCTATCAAAAAAGTCTTAAAGATAATTAAATTTAAGTTATTGATGATTTCTTATTTGCCAAATTTTAACTGATGCTGGAGCTTCGCTTCAGAGCACAAATCGGGATCCTCCTTGTCGAACGCGGTAGCCTTCATGGAACTTCGAACCGAACCCTTTATTCAATCCACGGGGGTAGACTGTTCCCATTCCTTTAACCATGACCTGGTACTACTGTTAAGCTGTGTAAAGTATTCTATGTCATTATCGCCCTTGACCAAAATTGAACCCGCAATTTACAGATGATTGTCCCTTAGACCTGTAGTAGTAGTAGTAGTAGTATTACCTCTAAGACAATTTCCAGCAGTCAGTGTGAATACGAGTTCCCCAGCCTCTAAAAAGCCAGGCTCTTATATATTATTGGAGGGAGTAGATTGTATAGTTTATTGTTTCCTTGTAGAAACCCTCATTACTGGACATACCATTTATACACTACAGAAACCCCTATATCAAAAATGCAAACAAATTTAGTGTTTTTAGAATTTGGCGCCTTACTTTTATGTATTGGGTGAATCGAGAAATCAATATTTCTCTGCTGATGTTTCGTCATCATTGGTATTGTTTTTTTTTATAGCACTAAGTTAGTTAATATAAGCTAATCAGTTTACATTCGCTAACTTTCCATAGTATTCTTTTCTTTCAGTAATATAACGTAAAACCTTTTTTATTTCTCTCTGGTGTCCTTTCTACGTTTGCAATTCATAAGTTCTACCAAAAGAAGAGACACCATATTTCTACATATATACTCGATATCTATATATTAATACTGGTGTTCCTAAATCTTCTGTCCGTTATTATCCTGCAACACACTCTGGTTAAAAAAGAGACCGCCAAAATTGTTCAAGATGCAAAACACGTAAATCCAGATTACCTGGTATCGCTTAATCGCAGATTTCTTATCTGTACCATTTTATTTCAATCGATTTTTAAATTGAAACATTCCAAATGGTCTTGCGTCGTTTAAATGCCCAACATAAAATTAAAATGAATTGAATCAAAAGAAGGCACATGCTTGTATATTTGTAATATTTAAATTGTAAATTGTGAAATATATTTAGGTAATTTTGTTTTCATGTTTTCCCGGCCTCTTGCCTTAATTTACGCTATGTATTAGCTTCCGCCTATTGTGTCACGGGGAATGAACATATCCGTTTTTTCTTCTTCCGGTGTTTCAACATTTGCGCAGAAAATTTGGAACTTTCAGTTTTATCTAGTCATTTTACGTTCACCCGTGACTGGCTGGCGTAATATCACTGCTCTGAACTGACTCACTCCAGGGTAAAACTGGTCATTTGACTGCTAAACATTCATTTCTTTCTCTTTTTTTCTTTTTCTTTCTCCATAAATTAGATTACCGTTTTCTTTTCAATTTAAATTTTCTATAAGCCGTTTGATAATGTTACTCCAGCAAAGTTTACCTTATCCCATACCTCCTTATTTATGTAGACGAAATTAATTCGATCACGTGGCCATCGTCAATGACCACAATAAAAATTTTACAATTATTTATTATCATAATAATAGTAAAACATATTCCTCGCTTTTTGAAATTTTATTTAAAAAAAAAAAAATTTATTGAAAAATATCATCTGGCTACATCAACTTTTAAATCATATTCTTTTTAATGGAAAAATTTTAAATTATGAAAATAAAACTGTTCAAGAATTTTAAAAAAATATAACATGAAAATGAAATGTATATTTATGGATCTAAGTTGGCATCAAATTGAATTGGTGAAGAAAAGCTGTGATTTAAATTTCTGAGTTGATGTGTATTTTTTTTTTTTCAGTTTATATTCTGTACATTATGAACAGAATATTTTAACGATCGCTCAAATGCAAGAGCTATGCAAAATAACATTTCTGTTCCATACTGTTTATTTTATTTTTTTGCATATTGCAGTTATAGAAATAAAAATATCGATAGATAGAAAGGAACTTATATATATATATATATATATATATATATATATATATATAATATATATATATTCATCCATATGACTGATAATCTATTTGTGGCCGCCCATGCCTTTGCTATTCGTGTATTAACATCGCTCTCTGTGGAGGAGATATTACCACCTAGGTATGTGAATTGTTCTACTGGTTTAAGAGGCTTGCCGTCGAGTGTGGAGATGTTCCTTTATTTTTGAAATTCATGAACTCTGTTTTACCGGAGTTCACATAGAGGCCATATTTTTGCTGCCTCCTCCAAGCTATGTAGCAGTGATTCAGCCTTTGCCGGTGTATCGCAAGAGTGCAAGGTCATCAGCATAGTCCGCATCTGTGATTGTTTGTGCGGGATATCGCCTGCTTCTTGCCTTTTTTAGTGTGAAACCTTTTTCTTTTATGGTATCTAATGATGTTCGGAGTACGTAGTCTAGACATATTATAAATATATATGGTGCCAGGTGTCTCCTTGAAGGACTCCAGCGGCGATGTCAAAGAATATATATATATATATATATATGAGAAGTATATATATTATATATGAGAAGTAAACAAATAAACAATGTGTTTGATATGGCTTTTTTAGCCGACAATTTTTGGTAGAATATATGCTTAATTGAAGTCATACCTAATTTTTGAAAATTGATAAATTGATAATTAATGAATTAGGCGGGCATGCCCGTTTAAATGTAAGGCTAAACAAATCGAGTAAAAGTCAATCTCTGTATGTACATTTCAGCCCATTAGGCCTCATCAACAGAGCTATATCAACAGAATATATATATATATATATATATATATATATATATATATATATATATAAACACATTTTTGGTACAGCTAAATTTGTATATAATTTTAAAAAGTATCATACTTTATTGATCAGCAATTCTAAACGAATAAAAAGAAAAGAGAGCGAAAGAAGGAAAACTTAAGGGCCCTTTTGACCGGTGCGTTTTTCAAAAGTAACAACCGGTAGATCGTTTAAAAGTCAAACTGTATATATATATATATATCGGGTAAAAGAGGTGAATAAGACCATGTAAATGTTGGGTCAACATGTATATTATACATTCACGTTACCCCTACTTCAACTGTCACGTCCCCAGCAAAAATTACCAGGGAGTGTTTTAAGTGTCTTTGTCTACACAAACATATATACTAATATAATAGGAAGCGCGTGGTGTAATGGTTAAAGTCATGGGAAATGGACTCGTCGCCCCGAGTTCAAATCCTGGACGTGGTAATTGCATTTCACTTAGCGCTAATACCCTTGGGAAAGGTATGAATCCTATTCTCCCTCCAGATATGGGTAAATAGCAGGGCATACTGGGTTCTTTAACCATGGCTAGGTAACCAGTCTAGGAGAAGGAAAACTCTGAATTCAAACCTGTTGAACTCCGCTTAAGAAATTGACCTTGTGTCACATCCTGCTCGTGCGGAGGAGTTGGTAAATATATATATATATAATATAATATATACACACCGAGAACCAGACTCACCATATATACATATATATATATATATATATATATGGTCAGTGGTTTTCGGTGTGCATATATTATATTAGTATATATGTTATGTATATATAAATGTCTATAATACATATGGTTGGGATTTAGTGTGAAGCATTGCCTGTGAAATATATAAGAAACTCAGTTTGCGGGATGTTAAGGTTCGTTTTCTTTCATTCTAATATTTCGGAGACTTGACTCTCTTTCTTCAGAGGAATGTAGACTAACTGTTTTGTGTTTTGGGGGTCTATTTTGCATATTTTTACTTGAGGTTGTGGTCATGAGGGGCATTTTGTCTGACCGTCGGTGACCTCCTTTCTCTAGGAAGCTGGATCGGCTTGTTTGAATGTAGTGTAGGGACGGCTGTATATATACAAAGAGAGACAGACACACACACACACACACACACATATATATATATATATATATATATATATATATATATATATATATATATATATATATAAGAACTGGATATATAGATAGATAAATAGATAGATAGGAACTGATATATATATATATATATATATATATACATATATATATAGATAGATAGATAGATAGAAGGTAACTGAGATAGATAGTTAGATAAATGGATAGATGGGAACTGGGATAGATAGACACATAGAACTGAAGATATGAAATAGAAAGCACGTAATAGCACGACTAGAGTTTGAACTCGCTTTACTAAGATGTCACAGAACAGCGCGCTAGCCACTACGTCAAAGGGAAGTATATGCAGGCAACTATAACTTCACTTCCTTCTCCTCCTCAACATGTTCATGAAAATCACTTGTCCTATCCTACCAAAGATTATTTAGGGGGTAGATGGCATCAGACAAATTCCCCCCTGTCTACTCTCTGATCGCCCACTTAACAGACCACCCAGCTCCAAAAGTTTCACAATCCGCAAACCCTACTCAGAACAGAATCCGACAGTCCCGGGTCCTACACCAAATACATACTCACCCATCTACCAGCCTTTTCTCACCTCCAATCGATAGAAAATATTTATTAATAAAAAATTAAAAAAACGAATTGTATTTTTCTTATTTACCAATCCTGCTCCACGAAAGTTTATTTAGGGGGTAGATGGTATCAGATAAACTCACCCCTATCTACTCTCTGATCGCCCACTTAACAGACCACCCAGCTCCAAAAATTTCACAATCCGCAAACCCTACTCAGAACACAATCCGGATCCTACACCAAATACATACTCACCCATCTACCAGCCTTTTCCCATCTCCAATCGATAGAAAATATTTATTAATAAAAAATTAAAAAAAAAACAACGAATTGTATTATTTTTTCTTATTTACCAACCCTGCTCCACGAAAGTTTATTTAGGGGGTAGATGGTATCAGACAAACTCACCCCTATCTACTCTCTGATCGCCCACTTAACAGACCACCCAGCTCCAGAAATTTCACAACCTGCAACCCTTCCTCTTAACACAAGCCAACAGTTCCGGATCCTACACAAAATACATACTCGCCTTCTCTCATCTCCAATCGATAGAAAATATTTGTTAATAAAAAAAAACAAATAAAATTGTATTATTTCTTTCTTTTTTTCTCTAATCCAATTTAACATCAACATTATAAAATTCTCAGAAGACTAAATTACGATTTGTTATTGATTTCAGTCGTTTATGAGCGGGAAAAAAGGATTTTTTTGTGCGCATGTCTCTAAAGGCACTGGATGTGAACATCGAGCGGTTAGTGCAGTGGAATTGGAGACTGGGTTTGATTAATTGAATACACTAACATTTGTATGGCCAGTTAAAAGGATCCTTTAACAATATATCATGTTTGAAAGGGAAACAAAAAAATACTTTTAGCAAAGAAAATATAGATTCTGATTTTAGGTATAGATAATGTAGTGGGAATATACTATTAATTATAAGATTATAAAAATGAGAGGCTTTAAAAACGTATGATCAATTTTATATATACTAGCAAATATGTGCACCCTCCGGGTGCATGTATTTAAGTTTTAATGTAAGAAAATATCGTATAAAATTAGAACGGCTAATGAAACTAAATAAGAATACAGATAAAAAGATTTGAAACAGAGGGAGTATAATAAAAGATTTGAAACAGAGGGAGTATAATAAAAAATGGAACAACTGAAACTTACTCTTCCATCACTCCGTCTTTCATTGTTATTTTTCTATTTAAGTATTTAGTTAAAAGAGGAAGTAAGAGGAAGTAAAGAATAAAATGACAGTTATTTTTTCTTGTTAATGGATTTTATTTAAGATTCATTGAAGAGATTTTTGCTTATATTCATTAAAATAAAACCAAACAGTTAGAAATCAATAATACTAAGCACATATTTATTAAATTCGATTTTTAATATAATATGCAAATTAGCCTTCCCGTTCACACTGTAAACCGCTATTTTGTTGTATATAAATATAATTGCATGTTGTCAGTATGTAGCCATAGTTAACAGTATTAATAATGTAAGACAATTTTATTAATAATTGAGGTTTAGATAAAAAATAAAATCATGGAGAATGTGAGGTCAAAAATAAGAAATTGTGCCTTGAGTAGGAATATAGTTTCGGTTACAGACAGAAAAACACACAATCTCCATTATAATAAGATATATATATATATATATATATATATATTATATATCTTATTATAATGGAGATTGTGGGTTTGTCTATCTGTAACCGAAACTATATTACTATACAAGTTACACTTCCCTTAATTATTTACGTTAAATTCTCCATGGTTTCATTCTTTTAAACCTTCAATTATTAATAAAATTGTTTTATATTATTAATACTGTTGATCTACATACTAATAACATGTAATTGTATTTATATATACAACAAAATAGCGATTTACAGTATGAACGGGAAGCTTATTTGCATATTGATACTTAAAATTTGATTTTAATAAATATGTGCTTGGTATTATTGATTTCTAATTGGTTTTATCTTAATGAATATGAGCAAAAATCTCGGAGATAAATCTTAAAAGAAAATTATTTACAAGAAGAAATAACTGTAATTTTATTCTTTACTTCCTAATTTAACTAAATAGTTAAATTAGAAAAATTTAGTCATGAAAGACGGAAGGGGTGGAAGAGTAAGTTTCAGTTGTTCAATTTTTCGATCTTTTTTTTTTTTCATTCTTATTTGGTTAGTCTTTCTAATTTAATATGATATTTTATTACATTAAAACTTAGGTACTTGCACCCGGAGGGTGCATATATTTGCTAGTATATATAATCAATGTATATATATATATATATATATATATATATATATATATATATATATATATATATATATATATATATATATATATATATATATATATATAATCAATGTGTATGTTTGGCACTATTGCAATTGAAGAGGCAGTAGTGACCGAACGTACTGTATTATGAGGAGACTACTCACTATATGTGATAGAACGTTAATAAATTTTAAAAAATTTCGCTGCCCGACGATTGCTCCGCTTAAACAATTTAGCTTGGATAGCATGAAACCAATGGGAGCAGACTTGTTTCCATAGAAATAAGTATGTATTAGAATATTTATATATTTATTTATACTAGCAAAATAAAAAAACGCCCTCTGGGCGACATAAAATAAATATTACTTGAGGGGATGGGTGTTGAAAATTTAATATCAGAGAGTTTGTATGATAAGTAAAGTAAAATCATCAAATTTATTAAAGGAGTAAAAAATAAAATAAATTTATTAAAGGAATAAAAAATATTAAAAAATTGAAACGGAAACTTAGTTCTGATAACTTTAAATATATATTAAAATAAAACAAACTATATATAGATAGATAATACCAGGTATGTATTTATTAAAACTTGTTTAAAAAAACAATGAGGACTGTCTAACATTGCATGCTCAAATTTTGAATGTATTTATTCTACGTTATTACGTTTTAGGTAGTGTGACGTAATCAGTGACGTCGTTTTTGTTACAGACAAAAACCAGAATCGAATCTCCTTTATTAATAGATTGTGGATGATATCAAGTGTTTCCATGACTGGAGTCAACCAAAATATAAAAATTATCGTACATATAAAGATTTTCGTATATATTTTTTACTTATATGGAGTATCATAAATAAATGATTAAATTAATACTTTGGTACAGATGTAAATTTATTTCGGTATTTCTTAGCCTCGTCAGTCTAATTCTAACAAATTCTAAGACCTTTTCTCAAGTAAATATATCTAATTTAAAAATTGCGACATCACAAACATGACCAACACCCTCAAACCATAGAAATTCTTAAGATAGCACGTGTGGGCTGCCGTATTAAAAAAAACACAGAAGGAAGAATTTGAAAAGAAAAAGTTAAAAAATCAGTGAAACGGAAATATCATACCAGTAAAACTAAGTATGAGGTCTCTCCAAGACCGTTTGA
>CM042159.1:23329753-23337253 GCA_023376005.1 Doryteuthis pealeii | reverse complement strand
GCATCCTTCTACTCCATAGCATCTTCTTTCTTCATCCTGCACTTAATCGAAGTGTGTAAGCAGCACCTATATCAACAGAATGCCTTCCAACATCAGACAAGATGGCTTCTGCTGAAGAGTCTGCAAAATCACTAGTGGCGACTCGATGAGGTTATCTGCGAGGGGAAACGCTATTCTCTTCAAAGAAAATTAGTTGCCACTACTTTGATAATTCAGGATTCCTATAAAGCCAGTTCGAATAATTTGCTTTCGTGGGGAGGAGGGGGGCAAAGATACATTCAAAAATGGAAACATCGAAAGAAAGAATATGCGGCTTCGATGATTGCGTTCGGTCTCGAATACAAATCTTAATTCTGTGAATGGCGCTCTTTAATTAGAAATATAATTGAATAACCTAATTCATGGAATTTAAATCTATACGGATTTTTAAAGGCACATGAAACTTAATCATGGATAGATAAATATATGAAATCTAAATCCCTCAAAAACAAATTTATTTCGGCTACCTTTGCCTCTTCAATTCTGATTTTTTTAATGAAAAAAAAAAAAGTTGTATATCAGACTATTTAATGTTTTTCTCTTCTCAACGATTTTTTTGTTTAGAACTTCTGGACCATATGACTTTAAGGCACCCCTTTTGATCTCGATTAAGAAAGGACATGTTTTTCATTACACCGTCAATATCTGGTTGTTTTAACAGATTTTTTAAAATTATAAAACTAACCCCTAACCCTAAATTCTAACCCTAACCCTGACCCCTAACCCTAACCCTAACCCCTAACAAACAACCGGATATTGACGATGTAAATGAAAAACATGTCCTTTCTTAATCGAGATCAAAAAGGGGTGCCTAAAGGTAATATGGTCCAAATTTCTTTCAGTGTTTGTTTCTTAAGAGCGCCAACCCACAGACACGCACACTGTCATGGTTTACTTTACTTATATATTCATCTATTTTTTTTATAAATTTGGGTTTCCATGGACACTGTTTGCCAGTTAAGACTTCCCTATAAAATAGCTGTTTGGGGATTCGGTGATCATCCATGCAAACTAGGTGACCACACCAGTAAAGACAAAATCCATGGATCAAACTCTCAATACTAGATAGGTGACAGCTTTCAAGTTCAATGGTGTCTGGTGTAAAGGGTGTGGCGTTACTTTCGTATTTTGCCTGGGGAGTTGTCTGCCCGTTTAGTTTGCTGGTTCCCGCTAGGGGCCGTTTATATTTAAGCGGCTGGTTTGAACGCTCTCTCTCTCTCTCTCTCTCTCTCTCTCTTTCCGGTTGCTCGACCCACGAGGCACCAACATGGGTTAGACTCTGGTCTACCCCCTCTTGTTGGGCTTTGCCCCCCTTACATTACTGTAAGTGATTTATACAGCATGGACTATTCTTAGTCTCTTGTCAGTACTTTTATGTTTTTCCCTTCTACTTTTGTATGTATGTTTATGTACACCTATGTGTTATGAACCCTGTTTATCCATGTGCTGTACTATATTAAATGTTTTGTCTGTCAACCTTTGTCGGAGTTTGTATCTTCAAGTATATATCACCTTTAACCGTACAAGGGCAACCACCCTATCCTTAAAATCCCGTGAAGGTAGTTGTCTCCTGAAATGTAATCTATATACAACCCAGGTCTCAAAGGTATACAAAAGGACAAGGAGCACATAGACTTGGTAAACACACAGCTTGCTAGAGATCCTAATTCCAATTTGGCTCCAAGCCTCTTCTCAAGCAAACCAAAGGATCTAGTTGCTTTGGGCAACCTGGGGGAAATTTCTGAAACTGGAGAGTTTATAAATTACGTGTATTTACGTTCATAACGCTTGGATTATAAAATTAGGTTTTACTTCCGAACGTGCACTCCCAACGTTTTTATTTATGTACTCTAGCAGGACCTGTGGATATACAACATTATGATAATTTAATTATTACAACGTTTGGTATGTTTATTTAAGAGCTAATGCAAATTATAAAAATTATGATAATCTTGATTTAACTCTCTCTCACTTTTTTATCTTTCTTTCCTTCTTTTCATTTTTTTCATTATGCCCGATTGAAACCGATTAGCGTTATCGCTTCTGCACGCCTATCCTTTCTATCTATCTTTCCCTTATTCTCTTTCTTTCTTTCTGTCTTATTATATTTTTCTCTGTAACATGTTCTTTTTCCGTTCTTTCTTTATAATAAAAACGGAATGGTTCATTATTAAGCTCTCTCATGAGAAACAAGAATTCGGTGGATAAGCGACACCAGATGATTGGGATTTAACGATTTAACCACTTGGACTAAAGGAGTGCCTCAGGATTGGAGAGGTGTACTTCTCATTCCTCTGTTCAAAAAGGGTTCTAGAAGCCTATGTGACAACTATCGGGTATTGCTTTGCTCTCCGTTGTTGTAAAGGTTTTTGCGTGAATTCTTCTAAATCGCTTGGAAGAACATATATCACCAATTATTCTTCCAGAATCCCAATGTGGTTTCCGCTCTGAACGTGGCACAACTGATATGATCTTCTCGGTTCGCCAACTGCAAGAAAAGTGCATTGGGCAGAATCTTGACCTCTACCAATGTTTCATCAATATCGCGAAGGCCTTTGACACAGTCAACCACGAGGCACTCATATATATATATATATATATATATATATATAATCCAAAAGTCCAGAGAAGAAATCTTCCTTACGACACAAGAGTTTTATTTAAAAAAAACCTGTCGCAGTTTGAGAGCCCAATGTGTGCTCTTAATGTTAGAGTCACAGAGCAAATAGATAAGTAAAGAAATAACAAAAGACTTAGAGATTTAGCATTATAGTCTATTTCAGGGAGCTTAGACAAATAGTCTAACTCTCCCGACTCATCAGATGCGAATGATGAATTCTTTATTACTTTAAAGGCATTTGAAAACAGATTTTTATTTTTTATTTTTTTTAAATCTTATCATATCACAGGACTATAAAATTAAAAAAAATAAATAATAAATAAAAATAAAAATCTGTTTTCAAATGCCTTTAAAGTAATAAAGAATTCATCATTTGCATCTGATGAGTCAGGAGAGTTAGACTATTTGTCTAAGCTCCCTGAAATAGACTATAATGCTAAATCTCTAAGTCTTTTGTTATTCTTTACTTATATATATATATATATATATATATATATATATATATATATATATATATATATATATATATAATATATAAGATGTTTTCAGAGTTCACGCCACCAACTTCAAAATTGTCCAGGAGCATTTTAAAATTTCTTCTTATATTTGTTCTTCCACTTTTGAATTCCCAAAACTTGTCGTCAAATAGTTTATGATTCTTTTTAACTTTACGTTCTTCAGGAGAGATTATGGAAGCTCACAACATCCATAATTTCCTGTTGCTTTTACATAAAGGAGTAAGATTATTCTAGAAAGAAAAAGAAATATCTCAACATTGTTTCTGCTTTCAAGTTTAATTTCCTCGATGAAATTTATCCTTTACGCTCAAGATAAGGTTTCGGTTAACACTTTAGCATTATGAAAGAGATGATGTTTCTTAAAATGTATTGAATATATTACAATAATTTCCAATAAACACTGTAGCAAATGCTATACACAGTGTAGACAAAAGCAATAAAAATTTTCATAGCGTGAAAAGAAATTCTATTTTAACCCCAATCAAGGTAATTGATAAAACATAGTTGATATGGATGATATGTTTCATCTATTGCCTTAATTCCTTAATTGTGTGATTAAAATATAATTTCTTTTCAATAGACACTAGGACATCGTCTTTAGTAGACGAGAGGATGCCAACACACACACACACACACACACACACACACACACAACACACACACACACCATATATATATATATATATATATATATATATATATATATATATATAATCAATTGTAATTTATGGATTTGGACTCATAATTTTCATGAACAGGTGCTCATTGCTAATAAAGCAGAGCAGATTTATAATCAATTGTAATATTATGGATTTGGAATCATAACTTAAAGTTTCATGGTTATGCAATCATCAGATGAGTCAAATGGTTGAGATCTTAAAAACCAGTAGTCAAATGGTTGAGATTTTTAAAAAAATAACATTTGACAACTGGTTTTTAAGATCTCAACCATTTGACTCATCTGATGATTGCATAACCATGAAACTTATGAAAGTTATGAGTCCAAATCCATAATATTACAATTGATTATAAATCTGCTCTGCTTTATTAGCAATGAGCACCTTTTCATGCCAATACTTTTCTTATTTTCTCATTCATTCTCTATTCATTATATATATATATATATATATATATATATATATATATATATATATATATAATATGACAGGTGTATCCTTTTCTAAGTTAACGCTTGAGGTTTTCATGCTGAATTGTTTCACTCTCAAAACTGGTAGAGCCATCATCTACATGAATTCTCCAGTCAGCTCTCTTCAATACCAACTTTTCCACGTTGTCAGGATCTATTTTTATTTTTACAAGGTTGTTTTTTAAGCAATCCTTATACCTCTTCCAAGGCTTATGTTGTGGCCTTTTACGATCATACAGCTGACCGTAACAGAATATATACAGGAATTTAGAATATATATATAATTCTGAAGTTCTGGAAAGTGTGGACTGCTCCTTCATTGCCATTTTGATCAAGAGTTGTAGTATATGTTCCGAACCCATCTATTGGTTGAATGGATTAAAAAAATAATTTTTTATTAGAACGAAAATTATTTGTTTATTGGATATTTAATATTAAACAAAGCTAACAGTTTGTGTATTATAATATTAGTTTATTTTAGGAATAGTCTCTTTTTGATGTTTACATTTTTTTAATATTAATAGCATCCCATTGTGGTGTAAGGGTTTGCAAGTTAGACTTCCATTATTAATGAATAGCGATTTCAATACTCGCTAAATGCCCTTTATTTTTTACCTTGTACCATATCCTACCTATGGCGATCAGGTTGGGTAAAGAAAATGAGGTCCCAACATTATGTAGTGGTTAGCAATATAGTCTCGTAAATCCATTACTACTGAATAGTGAGTTAAATTCTTGCTGGAAGTCATATACTTAAGGAATTGTGTCTGCTAAAAATGTCATAATATCGACATTTTTAGCAGAATTTAGAATTCATGTTCTTTTTATTTTTTACTAAAAAAAGGCCCGTATAGAAACTTATAAAAATCTTCTGATATAATCATTCAGACTCTTATCTTTATAGAAAAAATCGTTTTTTATCGTTTTTTTTTCTTCTTTCAGATTTCATAAAATAAAATTGGGTGTGTGAAGCTTGTGTAATATTTTCCCTAATATATCTTAAGAAAAAACACTATTTCAAATATATTTTCATTAACAGTTGAATATTTTCCGAAATTTTCGTGCAAATTTGACTATTAGTTGATTTTTCATAAAAAATTTTAAAAAGTTATAACTTGTTTTTGACTACTGTAAACTTCAAATGATTTAACCGTGCGAAAATGTAAACATTTTTTTCGTTCATAATTGTATTATTTCCGTGAGCTAAATTTGTTTTTAAATCATCAGTTGTTTTAATGTTTCTTTGTTTGAATGGTTCAAAAATTTTGAAGATAATATTAACCTTTATTTTATTCGGTTATTCGATATATTTTATTCATAAGAAATATGAAAGTATTCGTAAAAAACATTAATAAAAATGTTTTCATTAAATTTTTGTTTGTTCGAATATGTATTTTTTTTGTACTTAATTTTTTTTCTTTACATTTAAAAAGATACTCTTGGTTTGAAAAGTTGATTTTATCTTGGTTAGTTCTCAAAAACAAAAATTAGCAGTTTGTACTAAATTGTAAAACAATTGCACTCAAAATAATGTTGGCTTTTTAATAGAAATAGAGCAAATTCTATTAAGAATGTCAAACTCGAAGTCAAGTTTGTTGTCAAAATCAAACGATTTTCGGAAAGCATCGTATAGCTGCTGTTGCTGCTGTTGTATGAGCAGGAGCTTGCCTGCTGGTTATATCAGCTACTTGCAGGTTATATCAGCAGTGACAACCGAAAAGTAGCTGATATAGACAGCAGGCAAGCTCTTACTGATATAAAAGCAGCAGTTTCCGAAAATCGTTTGATTATATTTAAATATGTCCCTTAATCAGAAATATCAATAACCAAATTTGGTGTGTTTATTACTTAGAAGGATATTATGGTGTACACAATATTTCGAAACTGAGTTACGTCTTTTTTGGAGTTATAAGTCGACACGTACATACCAAATTTCTTATATATATATATATATATATATATATATATATATATATATATAAGCGACGAGTGGAATACAGTTGCTGAATAAAGAACTGTTGTAAATTGAATATCAAATAGTGGAATGAACTTGCATTCACTCAACGCTAACTGACGGTTTCTAATAATAGATATATGAAAGTCGCATAACGCAAAATAAAAGTGTCTCTCTCCACCTGTGAAATCGATTTCTGCAAATGGTAGATACAGAGAATAGGAACTGAGAGGTTTGGCGTCGGATAACTAACTAGCGTGCCACACCGACTTTTGAATTTGACTGAGGGTGGGGGTCGGGTGACAAACGATACAAAGAACACACCACAACAACAACAATAACAGAAATAGTGTCTAATGGCAACCACTATCGACCAGACATTTGCTTTACCACCGGCGCGACAGAAAATGCATATCTAGTACACATTCAATCAACAACAATGGAAATATCATTCAGGATGGACAGTATGATGCAATTCTTTAATAATCGAAAAGTTAGTTCTGACGATAGCATTGGAATTATTAAAAGTTAGAGTAGCTGTGATATATTGTTACATAATTCATAGGTAGCTTATGAAATATGTACGTACTATTGTAAGAATATTTTTAAATCAGAGTTCGTTAGATACAAAATAACGGGAGTTAAATGGGAAATTACCATGTCCGATGATTGACAATTGGTAACATTCGCTTGACCTTCCGGAAGCGCACGATTGGAAGCGTGAGACATTAGTTTAACTTTTTAAGTTAGATGCGATCAGATTCTAGCCGAGTGTGGACGCTGTCGTCGGCGCTCGAGATGTCGTTTATCCACCGCGCGGTTGAATCCGGAGCTGGGATTGTGGAAATAAAAGACTTAATGAAAAAACAATAAGTATTTAAGACAATCTTTTAAAGAAGGTATCTTTTCACATATTCCTGTCACTTGACGAGAGAAGATGTCTCTCAGAGTCGCATCTCACCGCTGTGGTTTTGTGGATTGTTTTAAATAAAAGACTTAAAAAAAACAAGTCTTGCTTTATTGATTAATTAAAACAAGAGATGATCAGCCGCACAAGAAAAAAGTAGAATTAACACCGAGAAATCAACCCACTGGATCAGCCTGAGAAGATGGCGGCCGACGAATTAGCAAGCAGAAGATTTAACAAGCAAGACCCCTGATCTCATCATCTCTCTCTCTCTCTCTCTCTCTCTCTCTCTCTCTCTCTCTCTCTCTCTCTCTC
>CM042159.1:23304753-23324753 GCA_023376005.1 Doryteuthis pealeii | reverse complement strand
TACATAGGCCAGACGGGTGATCAGAGGGACCCCCTCTGATTAATCGGTTGGTCACGTCTATCCCTAGCACCTATATGATTGTCTCGACCCTATTCCCTTATAGCAAACCCCTAACACTTTTTATCATATATGTGCTAGAAGCTTCATGGGCTTTCATGGATTTTCCTATTTTAATAATCGAGTAATAAAGAAATTCCGACCTGTCAGTTGGGACGATAGAATACGCCGACTGCACCTCTGTAGAGGGCTAAGAACCCCTAGATGGGGCCACCTGTTGGTCGTGCGTGGAAACACGTGGTGCATAAGAATCCTGGTTGGTGAGCAGTCCATGACTTGCAACACTCCACTTTGTCCTTACATAGGCTAGATGGGTGATGAGAGAGGACCCCACCGATTAATCGGCTGGTCATATCTAGCCCTAGCACGTATACGATTGTCCCGACCCTATTGCCCTTTATAGCAAACCCTCAACCCTTTTTATCATACATGTACTAGAAGGCAGTAGTTGGGGGTCTGCACTTTAAACTACATCTAATAGTGAAGTTCCAATTCTGGAGCTTTGGGGAGTGAGGAGTACCCTTAGTCCACCCTGACCCGGAGTGGTAGTACCTGTTAGGTTCTCATCTATGGGTTAAATATTAACACTTTTATGACAGAATTTTTGTATTCCTTGGGCAAAAGTGCTTTTATAAACCAATTTTTTAGGAGTAGGGAACCTTTAGAATTCATTTTACAGACAAAAATAGATTACAAAAAGTCGCCATTTTTCGCGACCCACCCTCAAATTTGGAGAGCTAAAAATCAGCATAACTCCGGTAAATTTTGGGAATTGTAAGCTCAAATTTTGGGGATTGAAGGGGGTGGGTGACATGGCCTTGATGATTTGACATGGAATTATCCAAATATGTGTTTAGAAAAAAATTGAGTTCAAAAAAGAATTTCAATATCCATCAAGAATGAATAGAACAAAATGTTTTCGGTAAAGAATAACCCAACAAGGGTTTATATGCCGTTAAATCCCAAAAAAAGAAAGAAATAATAAAGGAATTTATCGATGATCATTTCTCTCTAAAATTGTAAGATCAAGAGGAATTGAAATAGCATGTGTAATGGCCAATTAGTGCTAAACACCGCGTGGCCTGAAGATGTCCCCGGGGGTCAGGAGGTGAATCCTCCACCCGTGTTCTTATCATGAGTGAATATCGCGCAATGAGAAGTGAGTAGGCAACCGTGTACTGATTGGTTCATGAATGTCATGTGATAGGAAGAATACCGAAGGGATGAACAAGTGGATTCGATTTTTGATTAGTTTTAGCCTCGATGCCGTGGGGAGAATTCTACAAAGGATTTCGCCTGGGGGTGAAATTTGAAAGAGGTTAACATGGATGCTAAACTTGAATTTCTCCTCCGGCCAAAGTGACGGTTGAAAACCCCTACTATGGGAGCCGAATTAAATAGAAACGGTAGATTAAAACTTAACAACGTGTTTCTCAACTTGTTCAGCATCCGAGTAAAAGCTATGATCAACGACTTTCGAACATTGGACAGCATGATATCCCCACAATTAACACATGTATGTAGCCCTCTTTATGTAAAACTAGAAGCTGCTACTCGGCGTCGCCTGGGTAGAGGAGGCTAAAAAAAGTAATCTCGTAGATCCATTATTGTTGAATCGCAAGTTGGATCCTCGCAGGATGCCCCATTAAAATTCATATGTAACAAGACCTTGCGTTTATCCAGACACCCTGAAAAGAAAAAATTAATGTCTTCTGTTTAAAATCTATTAATAATGGAGATTCGCTACCAGTTTTTGTCTGTAACAAAAATTACGTCACATTACACAAGATCGTCATAACATACAATAAATACACTCAAAATTTGAACATGCAACATTAGACAGTCCTCATTGTTTTTAAAACAAGTTTTGATAAATACATGGCTGGTATTATATATCTATATATAGTTTGTTTTATTTTAATACATATTTAAAGTTTACATTTCAAATTGTTTTATTTTTTAATCCTTTAATGAATTTGATGATTTTACTTACTTAGGGTACAAACTCGCTGACATTGAATTTTTTTACTCCCACTCCTCAGGCAATATTTTTCAAAAATCTATTTTTACATCGCCTAGAGGGTGTTTTTTTATTTTGTACTAGTAGTAGTAATTGCAAGAAAAAATCCGTGCTGTTATCATTTAAATTTTATTCTTTAATTATCTTCACTAATAAAAAATCAAATCTTCATTATTTTTGCTCAAAAAACAAGATCTGGTGATAGTGCATCCATATATATATTTACTTTGTTGTTATTTTTTTTTTTTCATTTTCATAGTTACCTCCGGACATACGTACACACAAACTGACTTATATATATATATATATATATATATATATATATATATATAGAGAGAGAGAGAGAGAGAGAGAGAGAGAGAGAGATAATGAGATGTAGAAAACCACAAGATTTTATTTATACATTATGTAATAGTGAAAATTAAATAGAATTTGGGATGACGTGTGAAAGTTTGACCTGTTGGCTTCTGATTGTGTCAATATAGACAATAGTAAAAGAGAGAGTGAAAATTTAGGGTATTTTTCCTAAGATTTTGGAGGAAGTGTACGGCCGAGTCTAATATAAAATATAGGAGATCTGAGAAAAACAACAATGCCTTGTGGTCGTTATTAAGAACTATCAACGGACACAAGTACATACAAGGAAGATCCCAAATCATTTCTCGACTCAAAGAACAGAGAAAATGCATGCAGAATACTAGCAGCTCCGTTCCAGAATTGCAGAAACCCAACCAGTTCTAATCCGTAGATAAGTAGAAGAGTATAAGATAAGTATACAAACTACATACTCATTCAATTAGACGCCACGTCACATATCGAAATTTTATGACTTTTGCAATCTACATAAATTGGATTGATTCCTTGTGGTCCTATACGGTATAAATTATTTCCAGGACTACCACATGTGCCTCCGGCCAGCTGCTCTTTCGATACCCTCTGTGCCATTTTATAGTTAATGGCAGTCCATGATGATATTGGTGCTTCTATCTAGGAATTGTGGAGGGATACTTCTTTTGCATTTTATAGTTAATAGCAGTCCATGATGATATTGGTGCTTCTATCTAGGGATTGTGGAGGGATTCTATTTCGCATTTTATAGTTAATGGCAGTCCATGATGATATTGGTGCTTCTATCTAGGGATTGTGGAGGGATTCTATTTCGTATTTTATAGTTAATGGCAGTCCATGATGATATTGGTGCTTCTATCTAGGGATTGTGGAGGGATTCTATTTCGCATTTTATAGTTAATGGCAGTCCATGATGATATTGGTGCTTCTATCTAGGGATTGTGGAGGGATTCTATTTCGCATTTATAGTTAATGGAGTCCATGATATTGCTGATTCTATCTAGGGATTGTGGAGGGATTCTATTTCGCATTTTATAGTTAATGGCAGTCCATGATGATATTGGTGCTTCTATCTAGGGATTGTGGAGGGATTCTATTTCGCATTTTATAGTTAATGGCAGTCCATGATGATATTGGTGCTTCTATCTAGGGATTGTGGAGGATTCTATTTCGCATTTTATAGTTAATGGCAGTCCATGATGATATTGGTGCTTCTATCTAGGATTGTGGAGGGATTCTATTTCGCATTTTATAGTTAATGGCAGTCCATGATGATATTGGTGCTTCTATCTAGGATGTGGAGGGATTCTATTTTCGCATTTTATAGTTAATGGCAGTCCATGATGATATTTGCTTCTATCTAGGAATTGTGGAGGGATTCTATTTCGCATTTTATAGTTAATGGCAGTCCATGATGATATTGGTGCTTCTATCTAGGAATTGTGGAGGATTCTATTTTGCATTTTATAGTTAATGGCAGTCCATGTTGATATTGGTGCTTCTATCTAGGATTGTGGAGGGATTCTTTCGCATTTTATAGTTAATGGCAGTCCATGATGATATTGGTGCTTCTATCTAGGGATTGTGGAGGGATACTATTTTGCATTTATAGTTAATGGCAGTCCATGATGATATTGGTGCTTCTATCTAGGATTGTGGAGGGATTCTATTTGCATTTTATAGTTAATGGCAGTCCATGATGATATTGGTGCTTCTATCTAGAGATTGTGGAGGGATTCTATTTTGCATTTTATAGTTAATGGCAGTCCATGATGATATTGGTGCTTCTATCTAGGAATTGTGGAGGGATTCTATTTGCATTTTATAGTTAATGGCAGTCCATGTTGATATTGGTGCTTCTATCTAGGGATTGTGGAGGGATTCTATTTCGCATTTTATAGTTAATGGCAGTCCATGATGATATTGGTGCTTCTATCTAGGATTGTGGAGGACTATTTTGCATTTTATAGTTAATGCAGTCCATGATGATATTGGTGCTTCTATCTAAGGATTGTGGAGGGATTCTATTTCGCATTTTATAGTTAATGGCAGTCCATGATGATATTGGTGCTTCTATCTAGGGATTGTGGAGGATTCTATTTCGCATTTTATAGTTAATGGCAGTCCATGATGATATTGGTGCTTCTATCTAGGATTGTGGAGGGATTCTATTTTCGCATTTTATAGTTAATGGCAGTCCATGATGATATTGGTGCTTCTATCTAGGATTGTGGAGGGATTCTATTTTGCATTTTATAGTTAATGGCAGTCCATGATGATATTGGTGCTTCTATCTAGGGATTGTGGAGGGATCTATTTGCATTTTATAGTTAATGGCAGTCCATGATGATATTGGTGCTTCTATCTAGGGATTGTGGAGGGGAGTTTATATTGCATTTTATAGTTAATGGCAGTCCATGATGATATTGGTGCTTCTATCTAGGGATTGTGGAGGGATTCTATTTTGCATTTATAGTTAATGGCAGTCCATGATGATATTGGTGCTTCTATCTAGGGATTGTGGAGGGATTCTATTTTGCATTTTATAGTTAATGGCAGTCCATGATGATATTGGTGCTTCTATCTAGGATTGTGGAGGGATTCTATTTTGCATTTTATAGTTAATGGCAGTCCATGATGATATTGGTGCTTCTATCTAGGGATGTGGAGGGATTCTATTTCGCATTTTATAGTTAATGGCAGTCCATGATGATATTGGTGCTTCTATCTAGGGATTGTGGAGGGATTCTATTTTGCATTTTATAGTTAATGGCAGTCCATGATGATATTGGTGCTTCTATCTAGGGATTGTGGAGGGATTCTATTTGCATTTTATAGTTAATGGCAGTCCATGATGATATTGGTGCTTCTATCTAGGGAGAGGGATTCTATTTTTGCATTTTATAGTTAATGGCAGTCCATGATGATATTGGTGCTTCTATCTAGGGATTGTGAGGGATTCTATTTCGCATTTTATAGTTAATGGCAGTCCAGATATATTGTGTTATGGCAGTCCATGATGATATTGTGCTTCTATCTTGGAGGGATTCTATTTCGCATTTTATAGTTAATGGCAGTCCATGATGATATTGGTGCTTCTATCTAGGGATTGTGGAGGATTCTATTTCGCATTTTATAGTTAATGGCAGTCCATGATGATATTGTTGCTTCTATCTAGGATTGTGGAGGGATTCTATTTCGCATTTTATAGTTAATGGCAGTCCATGATGATATTGGTGCTTCTATCTAGGATTGTGGAGGGATTCTATTTCGCATTTTATAGTTAATGCAGTCCATGATGATATTGGTGCTTCTATCTAGGGATTTGGAGGATTCTATTTCGCTAATGGCAGTCCATATGATATTGGTGCTTCTATCTAATTGTGGAGGATTCTATTTCGCATTTTATAGTTAATGGCAGTCCATGATGATATTGGTGCTTCTATCTAGGGATTGTGGAGGGATTCTATTTCGCATTTTATAGTTAATGGCAGTCCATGATATTGGTGCTTCTATCTAGGATTGTGGAGGGATTCTTGCGTTTTTATAGTTAATGCAGTCCATGATGATATTGGTGCTTCTATTTGCATTTTATAGTTAATATGATATCTAGGATTGTGGGGATTCTATTCGCATTTTATAGTATTGCAGTCCATGATATTGGTGCTTCTATCTAGGATTGTGGGGATTGTATTTCGCATTTATAGTTAAGGCAGCCCATGATGATAGCTTCTATCTAGGGATTGTGGAGGGATTCTATTTCGCATTTTATAGTCAATGGCAGTCCATGATGATATTGGTGCTTCCTTTGAAACGTAGAACTGGGATCGATCCAACGTGATCGGAGTGTCGTTGTGTCGGGTTGAGAAATTAGTGCAAATAAGATAGCACACCGTTAAAAATAACAACGGTCTTATTCATGTATATTGAATGAGTACGTTTTACACACAAGGTCGGATAGAAAAGACACGATGAGGAGATTTGTATGGCATTTTGTTTATGTATACTTAATTATTTAGGGAATTATTCTTAGCGGCAAAGTCTATTTCTCCTAGTGGCAATTTTTTTATTCCTGCAATTCCCCGTGGCCATGTGATAGACTTCCTTCTGGCGACCCGGACTGCGACTGACCGGGTCTTTGACTGACTGTTTACGATTCAGAGCGAGGATTTTATAAAAAGAATTGTATCTATTCCTGTCATCATGACACAGTCAACAAGAGCTAAACTGCCATCACCGAAAACATCATTGATTTGACAGCCATGTCAACTTTTAGGTCACGGCTGTAATCTTTTCCTCCATCTATACATTTTACGTATTGTACTTAAAATCAGAATGTATATATTTTGATTTTTGCATTTTGCCTTTCAACAAAATTTACGTTAACTAAAAACGTTAACTAAAAACGTTAACTAAAAACTTCTACACTTTCCTTTTTCGTTAAAGATTAGATCATCACAACGTTCCTGTTTCGATACCGGCCTTCGGCAACTCGGCGCATGAGCATGACATCTTGTATAAAATCTTTTGTTACAACAAATTTGACAGGCGAATTATGCAAAATAGAAAACACAAAAATTGAAAAAAAATGAACATTTTTGACAAAATCAATAGTCAATATTATGGATTCTCATCTTTATAATTAATATTGAACTCCATTTCAATGTTACCTTAACTTAACTATAATTGCTCTATCCATGATATTGAGCACTGTTTACTCATGAATATAGCACACATATTGTCTATAGTAGCAAATATATTCACCCTCCCAGTGAAAGTATTTAAGCTTTTATGTAATAAAATATTATATTAAATTATAAAGGCCAATGAAACTAAATAAGAATGCAGATAAACAGATTTGAAACAGAGAGAGGTATAATCGAGAAATACAACAACTTTTCCATTCCTCTCGTCTTTCATTGCTAAATTTTCCCAGTTTAACTATTTAATTAAAATAAGAAGTAAAGAATAAAATTACAGTTATTTCTTCGTATTAATCGATTTCTTTTAAGAATAATCCCTGAGATATGTGCTCATATTCATTAAGATAAAACCAAACAATTGAAATACCAAGCACATATTCATTAAAATCAATTTTTTAATATAAATATGCAAATTACTCTTCCCATTCACACAGTAACCCACTATTTTGTTGTATATATAAATCCAATTGCATGTTATTAGTATGTAGATATATCCAACATATCTAACTCTGGTTTCCCCTGGCTTCGGCCGCTGGCATCGTTGATCCCAGGGGGCACCACCCCACAGGCAACACCTGTCCCCTTGATTTAAAGGGTAGGGCTGAGTTTATTGTCCAGTGCCTGAGTCGCCTCGGTTGAGCGGGAATGCCGATGGGTCCAACGCATTTTTTGAACGCGCCACAAATGAGCTTCGGTTCGTGAATGGTCCCACATTAATAGGGCCTTGTGCCTAACCCGGAGACATGGGGTACGTGGTAAATAAGATCATGGAGAATGTGACGTAAAATGTAAGTAAAAGTCGTCGGGGCGGCCTAATGTCGGTATCAGCCAATCAGCGAGGGAGTCTACCCCCTTTTCACTAGCGCTAGACCAAGGAGATTGTTTTTGCGTCTGAGGTGAGGCGCCACACCTACCGTCAGCTCCTTACTTTACCGCACAGATCCCTGTGCTACTCATACGCTGAGTTGGCGAGGACCGGGATCGAACTAGGAACCTCCTGGTTTCTAGCCGAACGCTCTACCGACTGATCTAACCCGGCCCGACTTAAGTAGTGATATAGTTTCGGTTACAGACAGAAAAACACACAAACTCCATTATAATAAGATAATAATGTCAATAATATATATATATATATATATATATATATATATATATATAATATTGAATTGGGAAACTTTAAATTCGGTTACAACCAAGAAAATAAGTAGGAGACTACCTGCATGTAAGTAGTATGTCGTTGAAAGTAACTTATCGATCTGCGACTCAAAATTTTATCATAGATAGGAAATTAACATCAACAACATTGATACAAGAAAAAAGTGTAATTTGTCACTCATGGTGTCCGTAGAATCTTTCCGCCTCGGCTTAAAACATACAATACATTACCTAGTGACACATTTACTCGAGTACATTTTTTGATGAGTGGAAGAACAAAAATATTCATAGAGAGGCACTTAGAAGAAAGTTTATATCAATTTTCTTGTTGACTTAGCAATAATAGTCTGTTAGTGCTTGCTTGGCGGAAGATTCTAGCGTATCACATGTCTAAGTTGGGTATCAACAGCTGGACATAAGTATAGATTACAATATGACTGGTAACAATGCTGGAAAGCGTGTCTTCTTTAATAGAAGGTAAAGTGCTGACACAGGTCGCAGCAAGCCATTACTACACTGCAGCACTTGGCATAGAGATTATCAAGCTGAATAATTTAAACTCTTTCTTCGTTCCTAGAGCGGAGTGTTGATAGCATAACACATTTCTTTCTAAAAACACTGAGTAGGTTCATCTACTAGAGATAATATTTCGAAATAAATGTAAAGGAACATTGATAGAGTAGTGAATGGAAACATTCTAACTCCTGCACGTAAGGAGGTCGTGATACAAGGTCAATTTTTTAAACAGGTATTAACGGGTGTGAATTCAGGAGAGAAGGAGAGAAAATTAAGTGTGATAAATAGGTCAGAGTATAGAGATGATATTTGCAGTTGGAGGTGTGGTGTAATGGTTAGAGTCGTAGGTAATGGACTCGTCGAACCGAGTTCAAATCCTAGACGAAGCTACAGTTCACATAGTGCTAATACCCTTCGGAAGGATATGCTTCAACTACTCAGCCTCAAGCTGTTGGTAAATAGTAGGGCAGACTGTGCTCTTTAACCTTGCTTTGGCAACCAGTCTAGGAGAAGGAAAACTATGAATTTAAACCTGTTAACTCTTTTGGATAGGTTCAGTCCTATTTCACTAATTTAATTCAATTTTTTTTAAAAGGAACAAATTGAAAGAAAAATTCATAGAGTTGTGTATGGTCACATTCTAACTTCTCCACAGGTCGTGGCACAAGGTCAATTTTTTAAACAGAGTTGAATCCACAGGAGAGAAAATTAGGTGCGATAAATAGGTCAGAGAAAAATCTAAAATAATTTTACTTGCAGTCGCTCCAATAATATTAACTCAAACCCGTTAAAACCCACTTAAGAAATGGACTTTGTACCGAGCAGAGGGGTTGGTATATATATATATATATATATATATATATATATATATATATATATATATTGTGATTTTAAAAGTTTAGGAGGGTCGTCATCGTGTAGTTACTAACGTACTGGATTGTAACACTGTAGTAATTCAGAGTTTTCCTACTGCTAGATTGGTTGCCTAACCAAGATCAAAGAGTCAAATCTGTCCTATTATTTACCCATTGCTGTAGGGAGAATAGTGGGATATCTACCTTTCCCAAGGGTATTTGCGTAATAGAAAATGCAGTCTCGTCCAATATTTGAACTCGTGTCGCCGTTTGCATTTTCAACGATCACAAACATTACTCCACACGCCTCCATAAAACAACATATAAGCGAGAAAAGTACCGATTCCCGCTAGATCACCGAAGTTAAGCAGCGATGAGCCAATTCAATTCTTAATTGGGTGACAACTTAAGCAATAGGAGGTATTGTAAGTAACTAGGTATTGTAAGCAACCAGAATCCTTTCTTAATAAAAATGACTTGATTTGGTATCAAAATACCCGGAAAGGATTTATATACAATAAAACAAAACAAATTAACAACCTATACCAGTCTGTTAATATCTATCAATGTAAATCGGTTCAGCTGATGCCACGACTATTTCGTATCGAGAATTAGTCTAACATCATTGAACAATGCCTTTCTCCGTCGTTGCTTGAGATGAATGAGTTGCATTCGAAAGTAAATTATCTCAATGAGAGTTTGTGTTTTTTAGCCAGTGTGTTACATAATTGTTAGTGTAGAAATCCAAATGGCTGTTAGAAATTACGGCTAGTAGTTTGTTTTTGTTTTTTGAGTGAGAGTATGTGATTATATCATGGAAGATTGATTGGTACATGTTAGCCTCGTGTTAACACCTTTTTCGGTGGATACCGTGAGAATTAGTTGAGAAATGAGAAACAAAGGCCTCTTCCGGTTTTGATTTGAGAGAGTTAGTTAAGTCAGTACTGGTCAAGCCACGGAGATGGCAAGTCACAATCAGCATGCTCACATACTAACACTCTACGCAGTTCGTCTGGATGGGGATTTCTAAATAAAATATGATATAAAGAAAATCTAAGTCATGGGTTATTTATCCAAAAACTACTAATGACCCAGGGCTTCTGACAGACGAGAAATCCCTAATGGAAGACCAGACACGAAATCTCCAAATGAAAGTTCCATACGCTAGAAGAAGAACTCCCAGCTACATAAGATAGTGAAAGATGACCAGAAGAATATATAACAAACGTTCGACCACACACAAGCATCAAGACAAGGGAGTAAATCGCCTCATTCGGGTGGACAACTTTACCGCATCATCCATTCTCACCAGATTTAGCGCCTTCAGACTATCATCTCTTCGGCCCCATGAAAGAGGGTTTGAGAGGTAAACATTATTCTTGTGACGAGGAAGTGAAATCTGTAGTGAAGAAGTGGCTCAAAGAATAGTGAACAGTATTTTACGGGACAGGGATACATGCTCTCATTCGAAGGTGGAACATTGCTATTGAGAGAAATCGGTGACTATGTGGAGAAGTAGGGATGTGATCCACAGAGGTCCAGCTTCATTTTGATGTATGATACATGTTCCTGTGTTGATAATTATACCTATGCTCATCAAAATGGCATTACTTTTAGAAACACATATGTGGAGAAGTAGGGATGTGATTCACAGAGGACCAGCTTCATTTTGATGTATGATACATGATCTTGTGTTGGTAATTATACCTGTCCTAAACAAAATGGCATTACGTTTTGACTACTCTATGTGGAGAAGTAGAGATGTGATCCACAGTGGACCAGCTTCATTTAGATGTATGATACATGTTCCTGTGTTGATAATTATATCTGTCCTAAACAAAATGGCATTACTTATTGACAACCCTATGTGGAGAAGTAGAGATGTGATCCACAATGGACCGGCTTCATTTTGATGTATGATACATGTTCCTGTGTTGATAATTATACCTGTCCTAATCAAAATGGCATTACCTTTGACTTCTTGTATCTATCTGCGTTGAGCCTGCTTAATACATAATTAGGTGACTACTCAAGCCATAACAGGTGCTGTATGCAATCCGGATCCTTTGTTTATAAAAGTGACTGGATTCGGCATTAAATAACCCGGTAAGGATTGATATACCGTAAAACAAAACAACCAGCCTGCTAAACGCTTTAATTCATCTGACAATACTGGCTGAAATAATCAAACGTAATACCTTTCTATTAAGATATTAGTTACAAACAGACATTGAAATGGATGAATAGAATTTCTATTACGTCTGTTCGTTCCTAAAAAGAAGTTTTATTTTATTCTTTTCAAAATATTCCTATAGGTTTTTGTTCTGTATCTCATTAACGATCGCTAGATGTCGCTGCCTACGGGATTCATCCCACTTCCCCTTTTGAGATGGTCTGCAACTTATTATACATTTTATACATACAAATCCCCTTTTTTTGCAAATTAATCTATAGATGTTGTTTCATTCAGTAAGTAAGCTATTCTAAAGTTGTTAGCGACTGGGGAGTTTGTTCATCGACACCACCACCGCAATGGTTCGACACTCACTTGAGGTGATACGGGAATTAATCAGTTCGTTTCATTATACGGTAATTAAAGATTGAGAACGTGCAGCATATATCCAGAGGGAACTCTCGCTTTTGAATTAAGATCCTCATGATTTCTGATTTCATTCGCCAAGCAGAAGAAACATTGATGCTTCCATTAATTGGATGCATATTGTTCCATTGAATGTAGGTAGTAATGATTAAGACCCCGATTCAAATTGCCGCCAGCTACCTGTTATACTTATCAGGTTCATATGGTAATGACGTTCGTTAGTTTCATTAATAAAAGCGGCAGTCGAAGTTCGAGTCATTCGGAAAGGTAATTATAATCGGCTTGTTTTCACTATCTTTTTATGCTAGTAAAAAAAAACAAAAAAACTCGGACCATATGACTTTAGGCACCCCTTTTTTATCTCGTTTCATCGGGACATTTTTTCATTTACACCGTCAACATCCGGTTGTCTGTTAACAGATGATTTTTAGATTTTAAAGAAATTATAAAACTAACCCCTGACCCTAACCCATAACCCTAACCCATAACAAACAACCGGATATTTACGGTGTAAATAAAAATAAATATCCTGATAAAACGAGATCGAAAAAGGGGTGCCTAAAGGTCATATGGGCCGAAAAATCTTGTAGAAGGAGGGCTTAAAACTAACAAATTAACGTTCCAACCGTTGTTTCTAGCAACTTCTATGTTTTTTCTGTTTTTTTCATGTTTATCTATGTTTCTATGTTCATCATCATTATCATCATCATCATGTCACGCAGTTAGCACGGATATCCACGACAATCTCTCGGCAACCTTCCTTATCATTCATTGTCGCAGGGAGGTCCTCTCTGCAGCATCCAGTATCCGCGCAGAGTTGGTCAATGTAGGTCCTTGCAGGGCGGCCCACATTAGCATGTCCATGTGTTGGCTTCCACAGGAGAACGTCGCCTATGAGTTCGTCCTTGCTCCTCCAGCATGTCTTGTCCATCTCACTCGGATGGTTTGTGAGATAGATAGCAAGTGGTCGTACAGCTGCTTCCTTGTGTTGTGTTGTTTCCACGACTTGTTCAAGACCGCACGCAGCATTCTTGAACAGCTCCCATCTAGCTTATTCTCAAGGCGCCTCGTTAGGGTCTAAGTGGTGCAAGCAACCATATAACAGCACTGATATAACCACAGCTTGGATGAATTGTTGTTTTAGCTTGTCAGTGAGATCGGATTTCTATATGACTGATTCTTTTTTTATATGTTCTTATGCAAGTAAAAAACAAAAAACAAAAACAAAAAAACTCTAAAAAGAAAACATCATGCCTGATAGTTGGTACGGTCGAAACTTTTGGGAAAAATTTGGAAATCGTACATTGAATCGCACGTCTAAGCGCCAGTCTTTATTTACATGTAATTTTGCTAATTAAAAAAAAACATGTGTAGCAACATTGAAAACTAGTAATACAATAATGAATTTGTCATTTTTAGCAAACATTCAATGGAGACAATAATGTCTGAAAGTCAAAGTTTTCTTCATAAAATTGTAATACAAAATTTGAACTTTGATACACTTAGTACTTTTTTCTTCTGATTTGTTGTTTTGTTTTGGTTTTTTTCTTTCTTTGCTTTGCGTACTTTAGGCCGCTCACAACGGCTTCCCACCACTGCCAAGCAAATTACAAAAACTGAAGGTGTGTTCATTATAACTGGGCAGAATGATTCGGATTACTTCAGATATTTTCTGAATCCCTTATCTCCCGAGTAATAGATTAAATGCCACGACTACACTTCCTCTACAAGGGTGACGTTGCCATTAACTCTTTGACTACTTTAAGTCGCTCAAAGCAGGTCTCCCACCAATGCGATCCTACCGTAAACCAAAAGTTGGTTAGTTCAATAATTATTTGTAGAATATATAGGCTATGTCATATTCTTTACACACACACACACACATACATATTATTATAATGGAGATTGTGGGTTTGTCTGTCTGTAACCGAAACTATATTACTATACAAGTCACATTTCCCTTTGTTATTTACACACATTCTCCATGATTTTATTTTTTATTTAAACCTCAATTATTAGTAAAATTGTTTTACAACATTAAGACTGTTAACAATATCTACATACTAATAACATGCAATTATATTTATATATTCAACGAAATAGCGGTTTACAGTGTGAATGGGAAGGCTAATTTGCATATTGATCTTAAAAAATTTGATTTTAATAAATATATGCTTAGTATTATTGATTTCTAATTGTTTGGTTTTATCTTAATAAATATGAGCAAAAAATCTCGGGTATAAATCTTAACAGAAATCTATTAACATAAAGAAATAACTGTAATTTTATTATTTTCTTCCTATTTTAACTAAATTTAAATTAGGGAAATTTACCACTGAAAGACGGAGTAAGGGAAATGGTGGAACAGTTAGTTTCAAAGTTGTTCTATTTTCGATTATACCCCCTCTGTTCCAAATATTTTTATCTGAATTCTTATTTAGTTTCATTAGCCTTTCTAATTTAACATGATATTTTATTATATTAAAACTTAAATACTTGCACCCGGAGGGTGCATATATTTGCTAGTATATATATATATATATATATATGGGTAATTCCATGTCAAATCATCCAGACCATGTCACACACCCGCTTCAATTTTTCTGAAATTTTGTACAGGTGGACTATGTGAAAGTTAGACATTCCCCAAAATTTGAGCTTCCAATCCCAAAATATTGACGGATTTTACTTTTTTCTGGATGATTTGACATGGGATTGCCCAATATATATATATATATACACACACACACACACACACACACAGACACATACATATGTATTATATATATATATATATATATATATATATATATATATATATATATATATATATATTGCCCAGTTTCCATGCAAATTACGTCTCGTCCCATCCGGATCTCTCGTGCCCGGCACAATGTCATGGGGATTGGCTATGTCCATTACAATCATCTCTATTCATTGTTTTTTGGGGGTTTTTTTTTGGGGGGGGTTGCAGCCAGCATTCATATTGTAGATTTTCTGTTCTTATTTCGAATGGAAAGGAATTCTTTTCATTTATTTGCATTTACTTCTCAGATTTCGCTTAGAGCGAACTTCCCCACAACGTTGTTTCACGATAAAATGATCTACGCGTTGTGGGTGGTTGACACATCGTTTTGACTCCCTCCTTGATTCCAGGATCATACACACGTTCTCAACTTTGTACTCAACGGCCTGGTCTATTACACAACATGTCTACCATCCCAATAAAGTGGCACGTTGATACGAAACAAGGAAATTGCAGTCAAAAACGATTTAAACTGAAAATAAACACGTCTGATATTGTTTAATAACAGAAAAACATTTTTGTAATTCCTTTTTGTTTGGAAAAGTTCTAAAATATAGAAATAAAAATAATATGGTAACAATGGTGTTGTGTGTTAACCTGTATTTTATTCTTGAATTTTCGAGATAAAATCTCTTTTCAAAAGATCACTGGAACTTAAGTAGTCTAGTTTTGGCATTTCTATTTAAATGAATTTTTTTTTAAATGATGGTATTTTTATATAACTGTATTCTCGTGTTGTATGTTTACGTGAATGCGATTTTTTAAAAATTATTTTTTTTAATTATATTTTAATACTTGTATTCCTTAATGAAAATGAGCAAAAATCTCGGTGATAAATCTTAAAAGAAACTCATTAACAAGAGGAAATAGCTGTAATTTTATTCTTTATTTCCTAATTTAACTAAATAGTTAAATTAGAAAATGTAGCAATGAAAGATGGGACTGGTGGAAGAGTAAGTTTCCTTTGTTCTATTTTTCGGTTATACCACACTTTGTTTGATTTCTTTTTATCTGCATTCTTATTTAGTTTCATTAGCCTTTCTAACTTAATATGAAATTTTATTAAGTTAAAATTTAATTACTTGCACCCGGAGGGTACATATATTTGCAAATCTAAATATTATCTAAATAATCATATTTTCAACTAAATAGATAGTCATAATATCTATATATTAATATGCGTGTTCCTTAGTTGCACGACCGTTATCATCTCGCAACACCTTTTGGTTAGAGACCGCCCAAATCGTCAAAGACACAATGCAAAATGGTAGATCCTAATTATCTGGTGTTGTTTATCTTATTTCTTATGAGTGCCCTCACCTCAGTTAAATAATGGACCATTCCGTTTTTATTATAAAGAAAGAAAAGAAAGAAAGAAAGCGTAAGTGAAAAGTATAGATAGAGGTTGAAGCTAATCTTTCTCATTCGAACATAGTGAAAAGATAAAATGAAGGAAAGAAAGAAAAACGAATGAGAGGTTATTATACATTTCACATATTGAACTATTTCGCGATAGCTCTTAAGCAAACATATCAAACTTTGTGATAATTAAATAATTATTATGTAGTATATCCACAGGTCCTGCTAGTATTATAATATTAAGCTAAGTGAGTGACTTTTTCTTTGATAACGTGTAATGATTCGAATAAATTATAGAATTAAGATCTATCAATTTTTTTTTGTTAAGTTCATTAGTCATCGAATAAGTCGTGATCATTTTCGGATGGAAAAGATCTAAAATATAAAGAAGAAAATATATCTCATTAAATAAACAAAAAAAATGTTTCACTACATTGTCTTTCATACTTTTTTGTTTGTTTATCAATTTATTTATTTATTTATTATATTGGGCTTTTAAAGTTCATGTGAACTTGAACTGCACGAAGATAAACTTTGACATAAATAAGGGAAATTGGTTTCTTGGATGTAGATTCAAATAGTATAATCATATGAACATAAAATTATATATACAATCATGTTTTAAAAGAAAAACACGTGTGCTTATAATTTGGAACGAAACAATGTAAATTATGCCTGAAAGAAATATTTAGCCTAATAGGTTTTCCTAATGCTGATAACCTTTGACATAAAAAATCCGAGTTAGTGTCAAAATGACGCCATGAGAATAAACGCTTATTTTGTAATTTGGCACCATGTTCGGAGACTCCTCATGGCGTAGCGGTTGACGTTCTAGAAAACGATTTCGAACTCCAGTTGCGATATTTGGCTCACTTTCGGTTTGATACCCATGGAGAAGTTATGAACAACCTCATCCTCTCGCTAAGGGTTAAATAGTACCCCAATCTTCGTCTTCATGGATGGTTGATTGGTTGGCTGGTTGAATTTAACGACATGTCAACCCTTGTTGCGTCAGTTTATGCCGAAAACACTTTTCTTTAATCAATTCTTGATGGGTATTCTTTTTTTAATCAACTTTTAAACACGTTTTAAACTTTTTTTTTTCAATTTAACCCATAGATTGGAGCCTAACAGGTACTGCCACTCCAAGTCAGAGTGGGTATGGGAGTAATGGTGATCAAAGGGTACTCCACATTCCTAAGAGCTCAAGAATTGGAACTTCACCATAAGATAGAGTTTAACGTCAAACCCAAGACACTAATACCCTCAGCCACCGCCTTCTAGCACATATATGATAAAAAAAGGTGGAGCTTGCCATAAAGGGCAATAAGGTTGGTACTGTCATATAGGTGCTAGGGCTTGACATTACCAGCCGATTGATCGGAGGAACGTCTCTGACCGCCCCTCAAGCCCAACAAACGGTGGTATAATGGCTGGCGTTCTGGACTACTATATTCTAGAAAATGATTTCGGATTCCAGTCACGTTATCAGGCTCAGTTTTAGATTGTGTAGCGAGTGGCTACAGAAATTGAACGCGCAACCTTTTTACCATGAGTGTGTGTTTCGTGGTAAGATTCTTGTAATCCCTGTTGGTTGGAGTGGATCGGCCGATGAGAGGCATAAATACCGAGGCAGATTCTCTCGATGAGGAAAATTGACTGTTTTCAGCAGAATTCAGTCGGCTTCAGCCAGATTAACAGACTGACCCAGAGGGCCATCGCTCAATAAATGGCGATTACATCAACGCATTTTCTGACTAGACGCGCATGAGCTTTGGATTGTGCGTAGCTTCCAACGTTAAAAAGACCTTATGTCACATCCTAACCTGGTGGGAAGTATTGGTAAATATCAAGAAAAAACTGTTTTCAGCCGGCCCAAGCCGCTGAACAAAATAACAGCGTGATCCGTACAGGTGAAAAAGAATTAACCAACATATATGAAAGCTTCAGCCAGCACCAATAACCTTACCCCAATACACCGATATATATATATATATATATATATATGTGTGTGTGTGTGTGTGTGTGTGTGTGTGTGTGTGTGGAGAATTAAACAAAAAGCAGGTCTCCTGTTTAACGATTTTATTGGTGATCTTTTCAAGCTTTCTGGCCAACTTTTTTTATATTTGGGTGGAATTCGTGGATTAGTCCACCGAAGGTAATATCCCGAGTACTATCGGCACTTTTAAAAACACTTTTCCTATCAATTCTCCTACTTCCAGCCTCCACATCCATTAATCTAATTTGAAAAAAACTGGAACACATCACCCCTAATGGTGTCACTTAGAATAATCTTTTTTTCAAATGTCCCTCTCCAACGAATATTCTACAACCGTAACTGTCACCAAACATCACTGTCTTCTTCAATTGTGGGGCGTTCTCAAATATCTTTTATTAAAATTATTTTTTCGAACACTTCAAAATTCTCTGTATTTTGACCGTTTTAACTTCAAATATCAAACATTTTACTGTGATGAAGGCCGTTATTCTTTGTATGCTTAAATATTTTATAATTTTCTATTGTTATTATTTTATTTTATATTTAAAGTAATAATAAATAGAATACATGTGTACGTGAACAAACCCATGGCCGAAATACGTGTTGGTAACTCAAATTAAATCAATTTTATCCATTCAACATTTTCTTTCCTTCATTTATTTGGGATCAACGCATTCTTTTTTTCTTCTTTTTGATAGCCTACGCATGAGCTTCAGTTTGTGCGTGGCTTCCAGCCTTAAAAAGATCTTATGTCACATCCTAACCTGATAGGGTGTCTTGGTAAATAGCGGAGAGAGCTGGCTGTTCTTACAAGTCTGACGACGCCGCCTGCAACGTGTGACGATAAGAATACTCGAAGGATTTTTTAAAAATTCCCATTAGATAGATACTTTAGGCGTTATTTTCGTATTTGCCTGGGGAGTTGTCTGCCCGTATAGTTTCGCTGGTTCCCGCTAGGGGCCTTGGATATTTTAGCGGCTGATTTGAACGTCTCTTTCTCTTTTCCTGTTGCTCGACCTACGAGACACTATGGGTTAGACTCTGGTCTACCCCCCTCTTGTTGGGGTTTTGCCCCCCCTACATTACTGTAAGTGATTTATACAGCATGGACTATTCCTAGTCTCATGTCTGTTGCTTTTATGTTTATCCTTTTACATGTAACTTTGTATTACTTATGTATGTATGTTCATGTACACCTCTATGTATTATGTACCCTGTTTATTCTGTGCTGTATATAAAATGTTTTGTCTATCAACCTTTGTCGCAGTTTTATCTTCAAGTATTATCACTTTGAATCTTACAATACCATTCGGAAAGGTATGAGCCCTCTCAAACCATCACTATGGGTTAAATCGTACCACTACTGTTATTACACAAGGATGGCTTTTTTCACTAAGTAATCCACGAAGGTTGATATGCCATTAAACAAAAAACAAACAAATCTTGGCGCCAGATTGAATCACGTGACCGAAATTCTGTTACGAGATTGTTTTTTTTTAATCCTCCATGTCAGGAGAGCGGAATAAATTTATTTGCCTCGAGATATTATGTTTTGACGAAATCGTTCTGATTATCTGAGTCAAG
>CM042159.1:23294753-23302253 GCA_023376005.1 Doryteuthis pealeii | reverse complement strand
TTTTTGGAGGATATGTGCTTAATTGAAGTCATACCTAATTTTGAAAATTAATTAGTTAATAATTAATGAATTTAGGCGGGCATATATGTTCAAATGTAAGGCTAAACAAATCGAGAAAATGTCAATGTACATTCAGGGATTGACATTTTCTCGATTTGTTTAGCCTTACATTTGAACATATATTCCCGCCTAAATTCATTAATTATTAATTAATTAATTTTCAAAATTAGGTATGACTTCAATTAAGCACATATCCTCCAATATATATATACATATATATATCAAAAAGTAGGTCCGCAAAGTGAATTTTGTTTTACTTCAGCTGAAGTCGGTGTATTCAAAAGCCGCAGCCAATTGGGCTGGACACTTCTAGTAAAGTGGTGTGTGATGACCAATGACCAATAGAAAGAGTTATCTTCCCTTTAACAAATTTATTTTCTTTCTCTTTTTTTTTTTCTCTCTTTTTTTTTTTTGTAGGTGTCGGGCCGTTCTGGTGTATGTGCCAATTTAGTTGTCGACCACACGATATGACGTAAAAATAAAGAAGGTAATAAACTCAAGTTATCCGTGTACATGTCGTACATGGCAACCTGTTTAAATCTATGTGTTTGTCTATTTGTTGCATTTCGTACGGGCGGAAGTAGGATTTTCCGTTTAAATCGAAACAAAGAAAAGACGACAAAAATGACAAAGGACTTTTTCCCGGTTAACGTGAACAAAGAAAAAAAGTATAACAATGAAATTCGGAAGTAGATTTTCCGCTGATAAGTATAACAAAAGAAAATGCGTAGGCGGCTTATATACATAAAATAAGTCAGAGATCCCAGCGGTTAGTCAGAGAGAAGACTCGGAACAGAGAACAAGTGAACCGACAACCGGTCACCGCCCGTTCACGGCCGACAGGCTGTGAGACACATCTAGCCACCTCTTTACCTCACCAACGCTAGCCATCCCAGCAGCATTCATTGTCAACCCTCGGGTAATTACATTGTCAATGCTCGCCACCATAGCCGAGTAAAAAGAAATAAATTCAGAAGTTTCTACCATACACATGTGTTGTGATTTTCTTAAGTCCGACTACTACATATATCGCTTTGGGTACTGTGACCATACCCGTTACGTTACATTTTTTTTCATAACTATCTTCTGTTTATATCTAACAAAAGAAGTGATGTAGTTTATTACACTGAGGTAGATTTCAGGGACCATATGACCTTTAGGCACCCCTGTTTGATCTCGATTCTGAAGGACATATTTTTTATTTACACCGTCAATATCCGGTTGTTTGCTAGGGGTTAGGGTTAGGGGTTAGTTTTATAATTTTTTTAAAATCTAAAAATCGTCTATTAACAAACAATCGGATATTGACTGTGTACATGAAAAACATGTCCTTCTGACTCGAGATAAAAAGGGGTGCCTGAAGTTCATATGGTCCGGTTTCAGTTTATTCAAATATCTATAAATCCATCAGTTAATTCATATATATATATATATATATATATATATTAATAATATATATATATATATATATGGGGGTGAGTTTGGCGGTGAGAGAGCGAGAGATATGTATAATTGTAAATATGGATGTATATGTATATGTTTATATACGTATATATATGTTTTGGGGGGGATATGTGCTTAATTAATATGTGTATATATATGTGTATATATTTACATTTATGTATGTATATGTCTGGATATCTATACAGGTATGTAGATATATGTATGCATTTATATATATATATATATATATATATATATATATATATATATATCCGTATAGATATTTATGTATGCATATACATACATATATATGTACATATAGGTATGTCTGTATATATACAGGCTTTATTTTATTAGTATATGTATATGAATTTATGTTCATGTATTTTCAACTTACATATAGAGGTACGTATATGTATGCATATATTTAGGTATGTATGCGTATATAGGTATACATGTATATTTATTCATATAAATATATATACATCTATATTATATATATATATATATATATATATATATATATATATATTACATTGGGAATATAATGGCCTTGAAAAAATAACATTGAGAAGTGTGATGTTCTAGGCAGACAAGTCCTCCCCAGGAGAAAATTTGGCGCCACGATCCTGATCATATTTATTCCTTTCCCTTTTTCATTTTGACACGAGGCGATGGTAAGCTGAGTAGATATTCATAACTCATATATATATATATATATATGTGTGTGTGTGTGTGTGTGTGTATAAAAATATATATATATGCATACATATATATGAACTTCATCACTTAATTTTATATGAATATATTGAGTGAATATATATATATATATATATATATATATATTATATATATATATATATATATATTTATACGCGCTTTATCGCTTTATCATATATGAATATGTTAAAAGTACGACGCGATGTTAAGCTAAGTAGATATCCATAACTCGTATATATACATATATATATATATATATATATAATATATATATATATAGAGAGAGAGAGAGAGAGAGGGAGGGAGAGGGAGAGAGAAAGAAAGAAAGAGAGCGAGAGAGAGCGAGAGAGGGTGTGAGAGAGAGTGAGAGAGAGAGAGAGTCATTTTATCACTTTACAATATATGAATATATCATTGCGTGTGTATGTGTGTATGTATATATTCTCCTTACCACTTTGTTTTATATAAACATATTATTGTATGTGTGTGTTTGTATCTACGCACTGGCAGTTTGAGTAAGCAGTAAGCGCGTCACTTTTCCCTTTTTTTTAAAAAAGCTATGACGGTTAACGCTGACAGAATGTGTGCATTGAATTATCAATTTCAACCAATCCCGGCTCTTCCTGCTACTTCGAGGGGAAGGTCAATCTGCCCAACTATTCTGTTGCCCGGATGACAATATCCAAAAAATTTGTCTTCAGATCCACCTCCACGAAAAATAAGTTCATTTCCCGAAACACTTGATTATTGAAAATGTAGAAAATACGAATATGCTAAAATGATATACACTATGTTAATTTCGGTATTTATCCAAAAATTGAAATGTAAACTTTAAATATGTATTAAAATAAAACAAACTATATATAGATATATACTACTAGGCATGTATTTATTAAAACTTGTTTTTGTATCGAAAACAGATTCGGCAGTTAGACGTTTTCCTCAAAGGTTGCCTACGAGCAATCTGTGGATTCACCCTCGAAGACAGAATGTCTAATGGTGACTTTTTCACCATATGTAACATTGACGGAATGGAGAGCTTCCTCATAAAATCACAATTGCGCTGGGCTGGTCATGTTTTTGCGAATGCATGATGACAGAATACCAAAGATTCTCATGTATAGTCAGCTTGACGGTGGTCAAAGAAACGTGGGTCGACGATTGCTCAGGTTTAAGGACAAGCTGAAAAGTAACCTCTCAGCTGCAAATATAGATCACGCTACTTTTGAGAGCACAGCACTCAATCGTAGAACATGGAAGACTTTGTGTTAAAATGGTATCAAGAATTTTGCAACATTGGAGGTCACCAAGCTGCGTCAAGCTAGAGAAAGGACTAGAGTATTGGCTAGTGTCCCAGCAATACATTCTAATAATGCACGCTCTTTTTCCATCTGTGGACTTCTTTGCAAATCATTGGTAGGGCTGAAATGTCACCTGCGATTAACACACAAGGTTAAATGAAAGAGGTTGTCTGAACCTCATACGTCGAAATCGACGGGAGAGTCCATCATTTATTAAAACTTGTTTTAAAAAAACAATAAGGACCGTCTAAGTTTGCATACTCAGATTTTGGATTTGTCGATTTTGGAAGGAAATCTTTTCATTTTCAATAAACCTTTAAATATCAATGTCAATTTTCATTGATATCTTGAAAGACTTTAATTTAATGAACTGTTAATCTGTCTAATGGACATTTTAAGACATACAGAGCAATGTTTGTAATTCTTTGCACTAAACATATCCACCCTGTCGGCTGGGGCGTTAGAATGCACCGACTGCACCTCTGCAGAGGGGTAAGACTACCCCAATGGGGCCACCTGTTGGCCTTGGGTGGCGACCCGTGATGCCTAAGGATGGAGCCCAGGTGGATGAGCAGTTCATGACATGCAATACTCTATTTGGGCTTGACGGGTGGTCGGAGAGGCCCCCTCCGATCAATCGGCTGGTCACGTCAAGCCCTAGCACCTATATGATTTTCCCAAACCCATTGCCCTTATGGCAAGCCCCAACCCCTTTCTATCATATGGATGCTAGAAGGCTGTGGCTGCGGGTCTACATGTCCTGGGAATGACGTTAAACTCTATCTGATGGTGAGCTTCCAGTTTTGGAGGTTTGGGGAATGTGGAGCACCCCTTCATCACTATTGCTCCCTGGTCCACTCTGACCCGGAGTGGTAGTACCTGTTAGGGTCCCATCTATGGTTTAAATCGAAAAATGTATTTATAAAAAAATTGTATTATCCATTAAGAATGAATTTATTTCAAAACTTTATCGTCATTAAATGACCCACTGAGGTTGATATGCCGTAAAACAAAACAAAACAAACCAAACCAAACTAAACATATGTTAAATGTGCTGTATAAGTTTTGTTCAATTTGTGATAGCCTTTTTGTTAAATCTTGTAGGAAACGTATCACACGTTTTTCGGCCCTTTTAAGACAAAAAACGGTTTTTACTCGCTTTAAAAAAATAATGGATAAAAACGCATGCAAATTGCGTATTTAGAAAGATTATTTCATTTTCTTTCCATCCGTATAAATTATGCACAATACGTTAGTTGCTCCCATCGCTAGCGTTCCCGTTATTAACCCCTTGCTGTTTTTTAATCGGTAGTATTCCTTCTGGGAGGAAATCTATTGGGCGACTGATTTTAGGACAATTAATCACTTTAAATGCATTTTGTCGTTTTTGCATTGGCAAGTCTAGTTCCTGTTACTTGGAATAGCCTATAAATATAAGTGGTGACTTTTTCGTAGAGCTTATACCCAATAATAATGGGCACCTCGTGGTGAAATGGTTAGTAAGTTAGATTAGGTTTGCTTGTTTTTTTTATTGATTTTAACGGCATATCAACCCGTCTGGGGTTATTTCATGTCTAACGGTTAGGAAGTTATACATATCATGTATTTATATTTATACGTTTTAGTAATCGGTTTTAAAAATGTGTTAGCATTATTGGGGATTATGTTGTATGGTATTGATTTGTTTCATGTCTATATTCTATGGTATAATTTTATTTTGCTAAAAAAGAGAGAATATCCTCCATGTTGACATTTTCAAATATATCCTTCATATTGTTTGCTTTAAAATAACGGTTTCTGATGTGAGCAAAGAACCTGCATTCCATGAATAAGTGTTTAACTGTCAAAGGTGTTTGACATGTTCCACATTGATGGTGTTGTTCTTGTTTGAGTATATTGGAGTGCGTTAGTCTTGTATGACCAATGCGTAATCGGGATAAAATGACTTGTTCCTTCTAGACTTCCTTAAAGTTGGTCTCCAGCCTCCCAAAGTGGGTTTGATTAGGAAGAGTTTATTGTGGAGGTTGTTATTCCAGTGTTGTTGCCAATGACCATTGTTAGTGAATTCGATTCTTACTAGGTACACCATACTTCTGGCCTTGTGCCAGAACTAATCTATGCTTAGTAAATAACTAACCCAAGTAAAATGGGCACCTTATGTGGTGTAATGGTTAGCCAGTTAGATTTGACGACTATTGTTTGTGAGATTGCTTCTCACTGGGTGCCCCATACTTTTGGCTATGTGGCACAACAAAGCTACGTTTAGTAAATAACTAAACCTAAGAATAATGGGCACCTCATGTGGTGTAATGGTTAGAAATTTAGATTAACAGACCATTGTTAGTGAATTCAATTCTTACTGGGTGCCACATACTTCTGGCCTTGTGTCACAACTAAGCTACGTTTAGTAAATAACTAAACCTAAGAATAATGAGCACCACATGTGCTGTAAGTGTTAGCATGTTAGATTATCTATTGAGATCGATTCTCACTGGGTGTCCTATACTTCTGGCCTTGTGCAACATCTAAGCTAAGTTTAATAAATAACTATATAAAGAATGGGCACCTCACGTGGTCTAATGGTTAGCAAGTTAGATTAGTCGACCATTGTTAATGAAATCGATTCTCACTGGGTGCCCCATACTTTTGGCCTTGTGTCACAACTAAGCTACGATTAGTATATAAATAAACCCAGGAATAAGCAACAAGAGATACAACAACAAAGTAAACACTATTTTTCATACGAATATCTTTGTTCAAATGATCTAATAATCCATAATATTTTATGAAACAAATTAAAATTTCTCTGGATTTGCCAACGGCGGTGTTTTCAATGTTTTCCTTTCCATAACGATTCGTATTTATTTGGTCTGCTGTGTTTTCTCTTGAGGGAAAATATCCAAAACGAGACTACATTCAAATCACGAAGCAAATCCTTTGTATAATTGCTAGCGACTGTGTTATTTCACGTTTTATTTTTGAGAAAAAAAATCACATCTAATTGATTCTTAAAATATTTTTTTTTATTTCATTTAAAAATTAATTATATTGTGTTTCATGCGAATTTGGAAAGGCTTTCAATTCGTGATATTCGGATTTTCTAGTTGTGTGAATTCAAGTTTGGGTCAGAATTGAATTGAGACTGGGACGAATACAAATATTTCGCATTTGCAGACAATTCTGTTTGTAAAAGAACGGGAAGATTTATTTGTTGGAGATAGTAATTTCAATTTAGACATTTTCGAAAATAAATCCGCCAAAATCATCAAATGATAGTAAATCTCCAAAGAATGTCGCAAGACAGCAAATAGATTAAAACCATTTTAAGACCATTTCATTCCGATTCATAATCTCAAATAGAAGCAGCTACCTAGCGTCGACTGGGTAATGGGGAAAATACTAGTGTATCGGTTTGTTTACCTTTGAGATTTTCAAATGTCGGACATTTTTACGTAGAATTTCAATGCTATTTCTATATATATTTTTATTTTTAAATATCCTCGAAGATAAATAAAATCTTCATAATTTGTCTACTTAAAGCAAGAACTGGAGATATATTTAATGTGTATAAAATATTTACTTGTTATTAATTTTTAATTTTCATAGTTGTTGTTAATTGTTTTATTTTTATAGATTTATTTGTTGGTATTTTTTAGATGAAATTTTGATGTGAATAATTTTGATTTTTCGGACTGTTGTCCTCAACTTTATTGTGATATGTATAACACAACGGCTGGTGCTGTAGAATACTTCGACTGCACCCCTACAGAGGGGCAAGACACGTCACCCCCAAACGGACCACCCCAAAACGGGGCCAACTTTTTTGGCAGTGGGTGTCTACGTTTAATGCATGAGAACTGGATTGTAGTGGCTGAGCTGTCTGTGACACGGGTAGCAAGTGGTCCCGTGATATGTAAAACGACGCTAAATTCGGCCCTGACATGAGCTAAGACGGCAATCCGATAATAATCATGCT
>CM042159.1:23292661-23294653 GCA_023376005.1 Doryteuthis pealeii | reverse complement strand
GTTATCACCCCAATTTTTGTCCTTCGTACCTTTATCATATTCTCTCCCTCTCTCTCTCTCTCTCTCTCTCTTATATATATTATATATATATATATATATATATATATATATATATAAGATATATATATATATATATATATATATATATATATAATAAGATATATATATATATCTTCTCTCTATATCTATCTCTTCTCTATCTATCTATTCTCTCTCTCTCAATATATATATATATTATATATATATATATTTATAATATATATCTTTTTCTCCCCTCTCTCTCTCTCTATATATATATATACATATATATATATGGATATATATATACATATATATATAAGAAGATAAATATATATATATAATATATATATCTCTTCTCTCTATATCTATCTTCTCTATCTATCATCTATATATCTATTATATCTATCTATTCTCTATCTCTCTCTCTCTCTCTCTCTCTCTCTCTCTCTCTCTCTCTCTCTCTCTCTCTCTCTCTCTCTCTTTCTGAGTGTGTGTATATTTGTATGATTCTTCTGAGTTTATCCACCCATCTTATTTTTTCTCCATTTCCTATCTCATTCTTATTCCGTTCTCTCTCTCTCTCTCTCTCTCTCTCTCTCTCTCTCTCTCTCTCTCTCGCTCTCACTCTCTCTCTCTCTCTCTCTCTCCTAATATATATATATATATATATATATATATATATATCGAGTGTGTGTGTATGCATTCTCCTGAGTCTATCCGACGCACCTCATTTTCCTTATTTCCTAGCTCTATCCAATTCCGTTTCTTTTAAGCACAATTCCAGCCTCAGCCTTTTTTTTGCAAAATCGATCTTTCCATCCATCCCACTTGCCCGATCCCTTTCCAGCATCCTTCTACTCCATAGCATCTTCTTTCTTCATCCTGCACTTAATCGAAGATGTGTAAGCAGCACCTATATCAACAGAATGCCTTCCAACATCAGAAAAAGATGGCTTCTGCTGAAGAGTCTGCAAAATCACTAGTGGCGACTCGATGAGGTATCTGCGAGGGAAACGCCATTCTCTTCAAAGAAAATTAGTGCCCACTCTTTGATAATTCAGGATTCCTATAAAGCCAGTTCGAAATAATTTGCTTTCGTGGGGAGGGGGGGGGGCAAAAGATACATTCAAAAATGGAAACATCGAATGAAAGAATATGCGGCTTCGATGAATGCGTTCGGTCTCGAATACAAAATCTTAATTCTGTGAATTGGCGCTCTTTAATTAGAAATATAATTGAATAACCTAATTCATGGAATTTAAATCTATACGGATTTTTAAAGGCACATGAAACTTAGTCATGGATAGAATAAAATATATGAAATCTAAATCCCTTCAAAACAATTTATTTCGGGCTACCCTTTGCCTCTTCAATTTCTGATTTTTTTTAATGGAAAAAAAAAAGTTGTATATCAGACTATTTAATTTTTTCTCTTCTCAACGATTTTTTTGTTTAGACTTCTGGACCATATGACTTTAAGCACCCCTATTTGATCTCGGTAAGAAAGGACATGTTTTTCATTACACCGTCAATATCTGGTTGTTTTAACAGATTTTTTAAAATTATAAAACTAACCCCTAACCCTAACTTCTAACCCTAACCCTGACCCCTAACCCTAACCCTAACCCCTAACAAACAACCGGATATTGACGATGTAAATGAAAACATTGCCTTTCTTAATCGAGATCAAAAAAGGGTGCCTAAAGGTAATATGGTCAAAATTTCTTTCAGTGTTTGTTTCTTAAGAGCGCCAACCCACAGACACGCACACTGTCATGGTTTACTTTACTTATATATTCATCTATTTTTTATAAATTTGGGTTTCCATGGACACTGTTGCCAGTTAAGACTTCCCTATAAAATAGCTGTTTGGGGATTCGGTGATCCTCCATGCAAACTAGGTGACCACACCAGTGAAGACAAAATCCATGGATCCAACTCTCAATACTAGGTAGGTGACAGCTTTCAAGT
>CM042159.1:23250161-23287661 GCA_023376005.1 Doryteuthis pealeii | reverse complement strand
AAAATCGTTTTTTATCTGTTCTTTTTTTTTTCAGATTTCATAAAATAAAATTGGGTGTGTGAAGCTTGTGAAATATTTTCCCTAATATATCTTAAGAAAAAACACTATTTCAAATATATTTTCATTAACAGATAAATATTTTCCGAAATTTTCGTGCAAATTTGAATATTATTTGATTTTTCATAAAAAATTTTAAAAAGTCATAACTTGGTTTTGACTACTGTAAATTTCAAATGATTTAACGTTGCGAAAATGTAAACATTGTTTTCGTTCATTATTTTATTATTTCCGTGAGCTAAATTATTTTTTAAATCATCAGTTGTTTTAATAAGTTTTTGTTTGATTGTTTCAAAAATTTTGAAGATAATATTTACCTTTATTTTATTCGGATATTCGATATATTTATTTTCTAAGAAATATGAAAGTATTCGTAAAAAAACATTGATAAAAATGTTTTCATTTAATTTTTGTTTGTTCGAATACGTATTTTTTTTTTTTTGTACTTAATTTTTTTTTTCTTTACATTCACTCTTGGTTTGAAAAGTTGATTTTATCTTGGTTAGTTCTCAAAAACAAAAATTAGCAGTTTGTACTAAATTGTAAAACAATTGCACTCAAAATAATGTTGACTTTTTAATAGAAATAGAGCAAATTCTATTAAGAATGTCAAACTCGAAGTCAAGTTTGTGTCAAAATCAAACGATTTTCGGAAAGCATCGTATAGCTGCTGTTGTTGCTGCTGTTGTATTAGCAGGAGCTTGCCTGCTGGCTATATCAGCTACTTGCAGGTTATATCAGCAGTGACAACCGAAAAGTAGCTGATATAGACAGCAGGCAAGCTCTTACTGATATTAAAAGCAGCAGTTTCCGAAAATCGTTTGATTATATTTAAATATGTCCCTTAATCAGAAATATCAATAACCAAATTTCGTGTGTTTATTACTTAGAAGGATATTATGGTGTACACAATATTTCGAAACTGAGTTACGTCTTTTTTGGAGTTATAAGTCGACACGTACATACCAAATTTCTTATATATATACATATATATATATATTATATATATATATATATATATATATATATATATATATATAAGCGATGAGTGGAATACAGTTGCTGAATAAAGAACTGTTGTAAATTGAATATCAAACAGTGGAATGAACTTGCATTCACTCAACGCTAACTGACGGTTTCTAATAATAGATATATGAAAGTCGCATAACGCAAAATAAAAGTGTCTCTCTCCACCTGTGAAATCGATTTCTGCAAATGGTAGATACAGAGAATAGGAACTGAGAGGTTTGGCGTCGGATAACTAACTAGCGTGCCACACCGACTTTTGAATTTAACTGAGGGTGGGGGTCGGGTGACAAACGATACAAAGAACACACCACAACAACAACAATAACAGTAATAGTGTCTAATGGCAACCACTATCGACCAGACATTTGCTTTACCACCGGCGCGACAGAAAATGCATATCTAGTACACATTCAATCAACAACAATGGAAATATCATTCAGGATGGACAGTATGATGCAATTCTTTAATAATCGAAAAGTTAGTTCTGACGATAGCATTGGAATTATTAAAAGTTAGAGTAGCTGAGATATATTGTTACATAATTCATAGGTAGCTTATGAAATATGTACGTACTATTGTAAGAATATTTTTTGAATCAGAGTTCGTTAGATACAAAATAACGGGAGTCAAGTGGGAAATTACCATGGCCGATGATTGACAATTGGTAACATTCGCTTGACCTTCCGGAAGCGCACGATTGGAAGCGTGAGACATTTGTTTAACTTTTTAAGTTAGATGCGATCAGATTCTAGCCGAGAGTGGACGCTGTTGTCGGCTCTTGAGATGTCGTTTCTCCACCGCGCGGTTGAATCCGGAGCTGGGGTGGTGGAAATAAAAGACTTAATGAAAAAACAATAAGTCTTTAAGACAATCTTTTAAAGAAGGTATCTTTTCACATATTCCAGTCACTTGACGAGAGAAGATGTCTCTCAGAATCGAATCTCACCGCTGCGGTTTTGTGGATTGTTTTAAATAAAAGACTTAAAGAAAAACAAATCTTGCTTTATTGATTAATTAAAACAAGAGATGATCAGCCGCACAAAAAAGAAGTAGAATCAACTCCGAGAAATCAACCCACTGGATCAGCCCTGAGAAGATGGCGGCCGACGAATTAGCAAGCAGAAGATTTAACAAGTAAGACCCCTAATCTCATCATCCTCTCTCTCTCTCTCTCTCTCTCTCTCTCTCTCTCTGTCTCTCTCTCTCTCTCTCTCTCTCTCTCTCTCTCTCTCTCTCTCTCTCTCATGTTACAATAGTAATAAACTAACCCAGTAAAAAAACATTGCTTATCGCCCTTTGCAAAGAGCAACACCACATGTTTTAAAAGCGTTATGCTGATTCATCCTAAAATTTTCCCATGCTAACCTGCTAACTCTCTCTCCCTATCTCTCTCTCTCTCTCTCTCTCTCTCTCTCTCTCTCTCTCTCTATCTAATCTATATCTATCTATCTATCTATCTATCTATCTTATGTTACAATAGTAATATACTATCTAACCCAGTAAGAAAACATTGCTTATCGCCCTTTGCAAAGAGCAAACACCACATGTTTTAAAAGCGTTATGCTGATTCATCCTAAAATTTCCCATGCTATCCTGCTAACTCTCTCTCCCTATCTCTCTCTCTCTCTCTCTCTCTCTCTCTCTCTCTCTCTCTCTTTTCTCTCCCTATCTATCTATCTATCTATCTCTCTTATGTTACAATAGTAATACACTATCTAACCCAGTAAGAAAACATTGCTTATCGTCCTTTGCAAAGAGCAACACCACATGTTTTAAAAGCGTTATGCTGATTCATCCTAAAAATTTTCCCATGCTAACCTGCTAACTCTCTCTCTCTCTCTCTCTCTCCTCTCTCTCTCTCTCTCTCTCTCTCTCTCTCTCTCTCTCTCTCTTATGTTAAAATAGTAATACACTATCTAACCCAGTAAGAAAACATTGCTTATCGCCCTTTGCAAAGAGCAACACCACTTGTTTTAAAAGCGTTATGCTGATTAAATCCTAAAATTTTCCCATGCTAACCTGCCAACTCTCTCTCCCTATCTATCTATCTCTCTCTCTTATGTTACAATAGTAATATACTATCTACCCCAGTAAGAAAACATTGCTTATCGCCTTTTGCAAAGAGCAACACCACTTGTTTTAAAAGCGTTATGCTGATTAATCCTAAAATTTTCCCATGCTAACCTGCCAACTCTCTCTCCCTATCTATCTATATATCTCTCTCTCTCTCTCTTATGTTAAAATAGTAATACACTATCTAACCCAGTAAGAAAACATTGCTTATCGCCCTTTGCAAAGAGCAACACCACTTGTTTTAAAAGCGTTATGCTGATTCATCCTAAAATGTTCCCATGCTAACCTGCTAACTCTCTCTCTCTCTCTCTCTCTCTCTCTCTCTCTCTCTCTCTCTCTCTCTCTCTCTCTCTCTCTCTCTCTCTCTCTTATGTTAAAATAGTAATACACTATCTAACCCAGTAAGAAAACATTGCTTATCGCCCTTTGCTAAGCGCAACACCACTTGTTTTAAAAGTTTATGTGTGAAGATAGAAAAAAAGTTGCGATGCCCAAGGAGGCATAACAAACAAATAAATTGATAAATAAACACCTGGTGTCTTACACTCGGTAACCATTCGTTTGTGTCTGTTTAGGCGACAAATTGATGTCTTTCACCTCATCTCTTCTTATTGTGTTTGGACGAATGCCATTGGCTTTTTTTTATCTATTTATTAACTTGGTAAAAATCGATTGTCTTATCGTTAATAAGCATCCGTAGATTTTTGCTATCTATTGTTTTATTTTTTAATAATCTTTTTGTCAATTTATAGTCGCCATTTCTTTTTCTATCTTATCTTTCATGATCATAAAAATCATAATATGTTTATTAAAGTAAACATACACCTTTTTTTTTAAAAAAGGTTATGAATTTCTAAAGCTTTTCTTCATTGTGAATGTTAATTCATTTTAACGGTTAATGATAATAATGATATTATTAAACCCTCTGTCAGTGCCGGAGAGGGGCTAATATTATTCTAGTGACGAAGAAGCGAAATCTGTAGTGAAGTAGTGGCTCAAAGAACAGTCAACAGAATTTTACGAGTCAGGGATACATTGTCTCCTTCGAAGGTGGAACATTGCTATTAAGAGAAACGGTGACTATGTGGAGAAGTAGGAATATGATCCACAGAGGACCAGCTTCATTTTCATGTATAATACATGTTCCTTGTGTTGGTAATTAAACCTGTCCTAAACAAAATGGCATTACTTTTTGACTTACCCATGTGGAGAAGTAGGGATGTGATCCACAGAGGACCGGCTTCATTCATGTATGATACATGTCCTTGTGTTGGTAATATACCTATCCTAAGAAAATGGCATTACTTTTTGACTCACCATCGTAGGTTTTGCATAAGAGTACCAATCAAATATGAATATGTATAAGTGAGATTGAAACCTATTATCAAAATTATAATCAAATACCACATAAAAGTTAATTATACTTTCAAAAAGTTCATATGGTTAGAAATTAGAAAATATATTAAATATTCAGATCCAACATTATTTCATTCAGTGTATAGCAACATATATATTTATATGTATATTACGTTTCTATTTATACAATACAAAAGATTTTTAAAAAAACAAAAAAAACATTGGAACGTTTGATGCACCTGCATTTGAAAACTTTGTAGACATTAGACTAATTATGATCATTTAATTAAATTTTCTCTTCTTATTTAATCAATGATTGAGTAATGTATTTATTAAAATATTTCTACATAAGAATATTAAGAAAATATTCTTTAGCGTATCGGTTCGGTCAGGTACGTACTTATTGAACAGTTCAAGTCAGAGAGTGTCTTATTAAACGATACTTCTCATAGGTTGTCAAATATAGGATCAATATCTCTCTCTCTCTCTCTCTCTCTCTCTCTCTCTCTCTCTCTCTCTCTCTCTCTCTTCTCTCTCTCTGTGTGGTGTGTGTGTGTATATATATATATATATGGAGATAGGATGGATGTAGTAGAATCCGACAGTATGAGGTAGGTAGGTAGGTCCTCCTTATCTTCTATTGACATCAAACACACCAGACTTTACCCCCTCCCCTAACCCACCCCTGTGCCCATCCACTCCCATCCTCTTTCCACTTCATGTATACTACCCTCACTTCATTCATGTTACCCCTAACCTCCCTTCCTTCACTTCCGCTACTAACTCACCCCCCTCACCAATTCCACTTGTACTTGCACGAAATTTTGCTTTCAATAAAAATCATTTGACTGAGGTTGTCCGTGAATTCGGACGAAACGTTTCCACTCTTAGTTTTATTTTGAGTCTTTATATCTTGTTCACCATCCTCTACTACCTCATATATATATATATATATATATATTATATATATATATATATATATATTATAATCTTCAAAGAAAAAACTTAACAAACCGTAATTCTGTAATAAATTTATTTAGACCAAAGGCTCAAAAGGCTTTTAAAATGTTTGAGCTTTTGGTCAAAATAAATTTATTACGGAATGACGGTTTGTTAAGATTTTTCTTTCTTTGAAGATTATATATATATATATATAGAGAGAGAGAGAGAGAAAGCGAGATAGAGAGAGAGAGAGAGAAATTGATCCTATACCTGACAACCTATGAGTGGTATCGCTTACTAAGACACTCTCTAACTTGAACTGTTCAATAAGACAGTAACTGACCGAACCAAAATTTATAGACTGGCCAATGTCACGTGATTTACTCCTGCAGCCAATCACTAACCATACTGCGTGGAAGTCACATTATTTACCCCCCCCCACTGGTCATAATTACAATTGCGCTCACTGAGGACGGACATAGGATTACCAGATCTTTACCAATACTCAGGAAGGACTTCTACGATTACCAGAGTAACCAAAGGATTCATTATCGAAGGACTCTTTACCAGGAACTGAGAACTCTTTACCAGAGTAACCAAAGCATTCATTATCTAGGGACTCTTTACCAGGGATCCAATTCCACTGGACAAGCGCCCCTGCTTTAAGGGCAAAGAATGGCCCATAAAAACTTAACAGGCCGACGAGTTAACAGCAGTAGAAACAGAGAGTAACGAGTATGATTCCTCATCATCTATCATCTCTTATACTCTGTCTGTCTGTCTCTCTCTCTCTCTCTCTCTCTCTCTGTCTCTCTCTCCCATTATATACCCGAGATATGTTAGAAGGGTATACGACACTAATCCTAGAATTTAAGAATATTCTGTAGTCACAATTCATGTTTAGTTATCAAATTAAAGAGTAAAAGCTTCCTATGTAATAAAAAATATATGCAGAGGCATTCTTATATGTTTCCAAAAATCCTGAAAGATACGTCACTTAACATAGCTGCAAACAATATCTATATATTAATACGCGTGTTCCTAAATTTTACTACCATTATCATCTTGCAAATGAGAACATCTAAATCGTCCAAGAGCAAATGCAAAAAGTGTAAATCCTGATTATCTGGTGTTGCTTATCCACTGAATTCTTATTTCTTATGAGTGTCGTCACAGCTAAATAATTGACCATTCTGTTTTTATTATAAAGAAAAAAAAGGGAAGTAAAAATACTTGTTACACAGAAAAAAAGAATGTGAAAAATAGAGAGAGGAGGTGAGCACGTGGAAGTGATAACGCTAATCTGTTTCAATCGAACATAATAAAAAGATAAAAGGATGGAAATAAAGAAAAAAGACTGAGAGTGAGTTAAATCAAAATTATTATACATTTTAAATATTGAACTATTTAACAATAGCTCTCAAGTAAACATGTCAGACGGTGTAATAATTCAAGTTATCGTACTGTGGTGTATCTACAAGTCCTAGTGTAGTTTTAAGGCCTTAAACAGCCAGTGTAAAATAACAGCCTTCCCACTCTGTTTTACAGCTGAATGGCCCTTACATAGGCCAGACGGGTGATCAGAGGGACCCCCTCTGATTAATCCGTTGGTCACGTCTATCCCTAGCACCTATATGATTGTCTCGACCCTATTCCCTTATAGCAAACCCCTAACACTTTTTATCATATATGTGCTAGAAGCTTCATAGGTTCTCTTGGATTTTCATATTTTAATAATCGAGTAATAAAGAAATTCCGACCTGTCAGTTTGGACGGTAGAATACGCCGACTGCACCTCTGTAGAGGGATAGGAGCCCCTAGATGGGGCCACCTGTTGGTCGTGCATGGAAACACGTGGTGTATGAGAACGGAATCCTGGTTGGTGAGCAGTCCATGACTTGCAACACTCCACTTTGCCCTTACATAGGCTAGATGGGTGATGAGAGAGGACCCCACCGATTAATCGGCTGATCATATCTAGCCCTAGCATGTATACGATTGTCCCGACCCTATTGCCCTTTATAGCAAACCCCCAACCCTTTTTATCATACATGTGCTAGAAGGCAGTAGTTGGGGGTCAAAGTGTCCTGCACTTTAAACTGCATCTAATAGTGAAGTTCCAATTCTGGAGCTTTGGGGGGGGTGAGGAGTACCCTTAATCCACCCTGACCCGGAGTGGTAGTACCTGTTAGGTTCCCATCTATGGGTTAAATACTAACACTTTTGTGACAGCATCTTTGTATTCCCTGAGCAAAAGTGCTTTTATAAACCAATTTTTTAGGAGTAGGGAACCTTTAGAATTCTTTTTACAGACAAAAATAGATTACAAAAAGTCGCCATTTTTCGCGACCCACCCTCAAATTTGGAGAGCTAAAAATCAGCATAACTGCGGTAAATTTTGGGAATTGTAAGCTCAAATTTTGGGGATTGAAGGGGGTGGGTGACATGGCCTTGATGATTTGACATGGAATTACCCAAATATGTGTTTAGAAAAAAATCGAGTTCAAAAAAGAATTTCAATATCCATCAAGAATGAATAGAACAAAATGTTTTCGGTAAAGAATAACCCAACAAGGGTTTATATGCCGTTAAATCCAAAAAAAAAGAAAGAAATAATAAAGGAATTTATCGATGATCATTTCTCTCTAAAATTGTAAGATCAAGAGGAATTGAAATAGCATGTGTAATGGCCAATTAGTGCTAAACACCGCGTGGCCTGAAGATGTCCCCGGGGGTCAGGAGGTGAATCCTCCACCCGTGTTCTTATCATGAGTGAATATCGCGCAATGAGAAGTGAGTAGGCAACTGTGTACTGATTGGTTCATGAATGTCATGTGATAGGAAGAATACCGAAGGGATGAACAAGTGGATTCGATTTTTGATTAGTTTTAGCCTCGATGCCGTGGGGAGAATTCTACAAAGGATTTCGCCTGGGGGTGAAATTTGAAAGAGGTTAACATGGATGCTAAACTTGAATTTCTCCTCCGGCCAAAGTGACGGTTGAAAACCCCTACTATGGGAGCCGAATTAAATAGAAACGGTAGATTAAAACTTAACAACGTGTTTCTCAACTTGTTCAGCATCCGAGTAAAAGCTATGATCAACGGCTTTCGAACTTTGGACATCATGATATCCCCACAATTAATACATGTGTGTAGTCCTCTTTATGTAAAACTAGAAGCTGCTACTCGGCGTCATCTGGGTAGAGGAGGCTAAAAAAGTAATCTCGTAGATCCATTATTGTTGAATCGCAAGTTGGATCCTCGCAGGATTCCCCATTAAAAATTTATATGTAACAAGACCTTGCGTTTATCCAGACACTCTGAAAAGAAAAATTTAATGTCTTCTGTTTAAAATCTATTAATAATGGAGATTCGCTACCGGTTTTTGTCTGTAACAAAAATTACGTCACGTTACCCAAAATCGTCATAACATAGAATAAATACACTCAAAATTTGAACATGCAACTTTAGACAGTCCTCATTGTTTCTTAAAATAAGTTTTAATAAATACATGACTGGTATTATATATCTATATATAGTTTGTTTTATTTTAATACATATTTAAATTTTACATTTCAAATTGTTTTATTTTTCAATCCTTTAATAAATTTGATGATTTTACTTACTTAGGGTACAAACTCGCTGACATTGAATTTTTTTAATCCCACTCCTCAGGCAATATGTTTCAAAAATCAATTTTTCAGGGTGTTTTTATTTTGTACTAGTAGTAGTATTTGCAAGAAAAAATCCGTGCTGTTATCATTTAAATTTTATTCTTTAATTATCTACACTAATAAAAAATCATATCTTCATTATTTTTGCTCAAAAAACAAGATCTGGTGATAGTGCATCCATATATATATTTACTTTGTTGTTATTTTTTTTTTTTTTTTTTTTTATTTCATAGTTACCTCCGGACATACATACAACAAACTGACTTATATATATATATATATATATATATATATATATATATATATATAGAAGAGAGAGAGAGAGAGAAGAGAGAGAGAGATAGATAGATGGATAGATATATGTAGAAACTCGAAGATTTTAGTTATACATTATGTATAGTGGAATTAAATAGAATTTGGGATGACGTGTGAAAGTTTGACCTGTTGGCTTCTGATTGTGTCAATACAGACAATAGTAAAAGAGAGAGTGAAAATTAAGGTGTGTAAGATTTGGAGGAAGCGGACGCAGAGTCTAATAAAATATAGGAGATCTGAGAAAACAACAATGTCTTGTGTCGTTATTAAGAACTATCAACGGACACAAGTACATACAAGGAAGATCCCAAATCATTTCTCGACTCAAAGAACAGAGAAAATGCATGCAGAATACTAGCAGCTCCGTTCCAGAATTGCAGAAACCCAACCAGTTCTAATCAGTAGATAAGTAGAACAGTATAAGATAAGTATACAAACTCCATACTCATTCAATTAGACGCCACGAAATTTAATGACCTTTGCAATCTACACAAATTTGATTCCTTGTGGTCCTATACCAGTCACAGTATAAATTATTTCCGTGACTACCACATGTGTCTCCGGCCAGCTGCTCTTTCGATACCCTCTGCGCCAACGCTATGTTCCTTTGAAACGTAGAACTGGGATCGATCCAACGTGATCGGAGTGTCGTTGTGACGGGTTGAGAAATTAGTGCAAATAAGATAACACACCGTTAAAAATAACAACGGTTTTATTCATCTATATTGAATGAGTACGTTTTACACACAAGGTCGGATAGAAAAGACACGATGAGAAGCTTTATATGGCATTTTGTTTTATGTAGACTTAATTATATATGGAATTATTCTTAGCGGCAAAGTCTATTTCTCCTAGTGCAATTTTTCTATTCCTGCAATTCCCCCCATGTGATAGACTTCCTTCTGGCGACCCGGACTCCGACTGACCGGGTCTCTGACTGACTGTTTTACGATTCAGAGCGAGATTTTATAAAAGAATTGTATCTATTCCTGTCATCATGACACAGTCAACAAAGAGCTAAACTGTCATCACCGAAAACATCATTTTGACAGCCATGTCAACTTTTAGGTCACGGCTGTAATCTTTTCTTCCATCTATACATTTTACGTATTGTACGTAAAATCAGAATTTATATATTTTGATTTTTGCATTTTGCCTTTCAACAAAACCATTTACGATAACTAAAAACTTTTACACTTTCCTTTTTCGTTAAAGATTAGATCATCACAACGTTCCTGTATCGATACCGGCCTTCGCCAACTCGGCGCATGAGCATGACATCTTGTATAAAATCTTTTGTTACAACAAATTTGACAGGCGAATTATGCAAAATAGAAAACACAAAAATTGAAAAGAAATGAACATTTTTGACAAAATCAATAGTCAATATTATGGATTCTCATCTTTATAATTAATATTGAACTCCATTTCAATGTTACCTTAACTTAACTATAATTGCTCTATCCATGATACTGAGCACTGTTTACTCATGAATATAGCACACATATTATCTATAGTAGCAAATATATTCACCCTCCCAGTGAAAGTATTTAAGTTTTTATGTAATAAAATATTATATTAAATTATAAAGGCCAATGAAACTAAATAAGAATGCAGATAAACAGATTTGAAACAGAGAGAGGTATGATCGAAAAATACAACAACGGAAACTTACATTATTTCTTCTTGTTAATGGATTTCTTTTAAGGTTTATCCCCGGGATTTTTGCTCATATTGATTAAGATAAAACCAAACAATTAGAAATCAATAATACTAAGCACATATTTATTAAATCAAATTCTTAATATGAATATGCAAATTAGCCTTCCTGTTCACACTGTAAACCTCTATTTTGTTGTATATATAAATACAATTGCATGTTATTAGTATGTAGATATGTTCCACATATCTAACACTGGTTTCGACCGGGGTCCAGTGAGCTTCGGCGCTGGACTTACAAGTTAATAGCGTCGATCCCAGGGGGCTATCCCCCCCCAGACAATACCTGCCCCCTTGACTTAAATGGGTAGGCTGGGTTATTGCCCAGCGCCTGAGGCGCCCCCTTGAGGGGGAATGCCGAAGGGATCGACGCAATTGTTGTTCTTTCCCACCCATGAGCTCCGGCTTGTGGGTGGGCCCACATTAAAACGAGGCCTTGTGCCCAGCCCATAGAAGTGGGGTATGAGGCAAATACATCTAACTCTGGTTTCGACCGGGGTGTCCCCTGGCTTCGGCCGCTGGAACTTACAAGCTGGCATCGTTGATCCCAGGGGGGGGGGCAACATCCCACAGGCAACACCTGTCGCCTTGATTTAAAGGGGTAGGGCTGAGTTTATTGCCCAGTGCCTGAGTCGCCTCCGTTGAGCGGGAATGCCGACGGGTCCAATGCATTTTTTGAACGCGCCACAAATGAGCTTCGGTTCGTGAATGGTCCCACATTAATAGGGCCTTGTGTCTAACCCGGAGACTTGGGGTACGTGGTAAATAAGATCATGGAGAATGTGACGTAAAATGTAAGTAAAAGTCATCGGGGCGACCTAATGTTGGTATCAGCCAATCAGCGAGGGAGTATATCCCCTTTTCACTAGCGCTAGACCAAGGAGATTGTTTTTTGCGTCTGAGGTGGGGCGCCACACCTACCATCAGCTCCTTACTTTACCGCACAGATCCCTGTGCTACTCATACGCTGAGTTGGCGAGGACCGGATCGAACTAGGAACCTCGTGGTTTCTAGCCGAACGCTCTACCGACTGATCTAACCCGGCCCGACTTAAGTGATATAGTTTCGGTTACAGACAGAAAAACACACAAATTCCATAATAAGATAATAATATCAATATATATATATATAATATATATATATATATATATATATATATATATATATATATATATATATATAATATATATATATATATATATATATATATATATAAATTGGGAAACTTTAAATTCAGTTACAACCAAGAAAATAAGTAGGAGACTACCTGCATGTAAGTAGATCGTTAGTATGTCGTTGAAAGTAACTTATCGATCTGCGACTCAAAATTTATCATAGATAGGAAATTAACATCAACAACATTGATACAAGAAAAAAGTGTAATTTGTCACTCATGGTGTCCGTAGAATCTTTCGCCTCGGCTTAAAACATACAATACATTACCTAGTGACACATTTACTCGAGTACATTTTTTGATGAGTGGAAGAACAAAAATATTCATAGAGAGGCACTTAGAAGAAAGTTTATATCAATTTTCTTGCTGACTTAGCAAAATAGTCTGTTAGTGCTTGCTTGGCGGAAGATTCTAGCGTATCACATGTCTAAGTTGGGTATCATCAACAGCTGGACATAAGTATAGATTACAATATGACTGGTAACAATGCTGGAAAGCGTGTCTTCTTTAATAGAAGGTAAAGTGCTGACACAGGTCGCAGCAAGCCATTACTACACTGCAGCACTTGGCATAGAGATTATCAAGCTGAATAATTTAAACTCTTTCTTCGTTCCTAGAGCGGAGTGTTGATAGCATAACACATTTCTTTCTAAAAACACTGAGTAGGTTCATCTACTAGAGATAATATTTCGAAATAAATGTAAAGGAACATTGATAGAGTAGTGAATGGAAAACATTCTAAGTCCTCCACGTAAGGAGGTCGTGATACAAGGTCAATTTTTTAAACAGGTATTAACGGGTGTGAATTCAGGGGAGAAGGAGAGGAAATTAAGTGTGATAAACAGGTCAGAGTATGGAGATAATATTTCTAGTTGGAGGTGTGGTGTAATGGTTAGAGTCATAGGTAATGGAATCGTCGAACCGAGTTCAAATCCTAGACGAAGCTACAGTTCACATAGCGCTAATACACTTCGGAAGGATATGCTTCAACTACTCAGCCTCAAGTTGTTGGTAAATAGTAGGGCAGACTGGGCTCTTTAACCCTGATTTGGCAACCAGTCTAGGAGAAGGAAAACAATGAATTTAAACCTGTTAACCCCGCTTGGTGGGTGGAGGCACTACTAGAATAGGTTCAGTCCTATTTCACTAATTTAATCTAATTTTTTTTTAAAGAAACAAATTGAAAGAAAAATTCATAGAGTTGTGTATGGTCACATTCTAACTTCTCCACAGGTCGTGGCACAAGGTCAATTTTTTAAACGGAGTTGAATCCACAGGAGAGAAAAATAGGTGCGATAAATAGGTCAGAGAAAAATCTAAAATAATTTTACTTGCAGTCGCTCCCATAATATTAACTCAAACCCGTTAAAACCCGCTTAAGAAATGGACTTTGTACCGAGCAGAGGGGTTGGTATATATATATATATATAATATATAATATATATATATATATATATATATATCGCTTAATTGTGATTTTAAAAGTGTTAGGAGGGGTCGTCATCGTGTAGTTACTAACGTACTGGATTGTAACACTGTAGTAATTCAGAGTTTTCCTACTGCTAGATTGGTTGCCTAACCAAGATCAAAGAGTCAAATCTGTCCTATTATTTACCCATTGCTGTAGGGAGAATAGTGGGATATCTACCTTTCCCAAGGGTATTTGCGTAATAGAAAATGCAGTCTTGTCCAATATTTGAACTCGTGTCGCCGTTTGCATTTTCAACGACCACAAACATTAGTCCACACGCCTCCATAAAAAACATATAAGCAAGAAAAGGATGTGATAATTGCATTTCACTTAGCGCTAATACCCTTGGGAAAGGTATGAATCCTCCAGCTATGGATAAATAGTAGGGCAGAATGGGCTCTTCAACCTTGGTTAGGCAACCAGTCTAGGAGAAGGAAAACTCTGAATTCAAACCTGTTGAACTCGGCTTAAGAAACTGACCTTGTCTCACATCCTGCTCGTGCGGAGGGTTTGGTAAATATATATAAGCGAAAAAAGTACCGATTCCCGCTAGATCACCGAAGTTAAGCAGCAATGAGCCAGTTCAATTCTTAATTGGGTGACAACTTAAGCAATAGCAGGTATTGTAAGCAACCTGTTTGTTAATAAAAATGACTTCATTTGGTATCAAATTACCTGGAAAGGGTTTATATACAATAAAACAAAATAAAATAACAACCTATACCAGTCTGTTAATATCTACCAATGTAAATCGTCTCAGCTGATGCCACGACTATTTCGTATCGAGAATTAGTCTAACATCATTGAACAATGCCTTTCTCCGTCGTGGCTTGAGATGAATGAGTTGCATTCGAAAGTAAATTATCTCAGTGAGAGTTTGTGTTTTTTAACCAGTGTGTTACATAATTGTTATTACCCTAACAATTGTGTAGGGTTAGTGTAGAAATCAAAATGGCTGTTAGAAATTACGGCTAGTAGGGGTTTTTTGAGTGTGAGTATGTGACGATATCATGGAAGATTGATTGGCACATGTTAGCCTCGTGTAAACCCCTTTTCCGGTAGATAGCGTGAGAATTAGTAGAGAAATGAGAAACAAAGGCTCTTCCGGTTTTGATTTGAAAGAGTTAGTTAAGTCAGTACTGGACAAGCCACGGAGATGGCAAGTCACAATCAGCGTGCTCCCATACTAACACTCTACGCAGTTCGTCTGGATGGGGATTTCTAAATAAAATATGATATAAGAAAATCTAAGTCATGGGTTATTTATCTAAAAACTACTAATGATCTTGGGCTTCTAACAGACGAGAAATCCCTAATGGAAGACCAGACACGAAATCTCTAAATGAAAGTTCCATACGCTAGAAGAAGAACTCCCAGCTACATAAGATAGTGAAAGATAATCAGAAGAATATATAACAAATGTTCGACCACACACAAGCATCAGGACAAGGGAGTAAATCGCCTCATTCGGGTGGACAACTTTACCGCATCCTCCATACTCACCAGATTTAGCGACTTCAGACTATCATCTCTTCGGCCCCATGAAAGAGGGTTTGAGAAGCAAACATTATTCCAGTGACGAGAAAGTGAAATCTATAGTGAAGAAGTGGCTCAAAGAATAGTGAACAGTATTTTACGGGGCAGTGATACATGCTCTCATTCGAAGGTGGAATATTGCTATTGAGAGAATCGGTGACTATGTGGGGGAAGTAGAGATGTGATCCACAGAGGTCCAGCTTCATTTTGATGTATGATACATGTTCCTATGTTGATAATTATACCTATCCTCAACAAAATGGCATTACTTTTAGAAACACATATGTGGAGAAGTAGGGATATGATCCAGAGAGGACCAGCTTCATTTTGATGTATGATACATGATCTTGTGTTGGTAATTATACCAGTCCTAAACAAAATGGCATTAATTTTTGACTAACCTATGTGGAGAAGTAGAGATGTGATCCACAGTGGACCAACTTCATTTTGATGTATGATACATGTTCCTGTGTTGATAATTATACCTGTCCTAATCAAAATGGCATTACCTTTTGACTTCTTGTATCTATCTGCGTCGATCCTGCTTAATACTTAATTAGGTTTGGTTTTGGTTTGTTTTGTTTTACGGCATATCAACCTCAGTGGGTCATTTAATGCCGATAAAGTTTTGAAATAAATCAATTCTTAATGCATAATACAATTTTTTTATAAATACATTTTTCTATTTAACCCATAGATGGGACCCTAACAGGTACTACCACTCCGGGTCAGAGTGAACCAGGGAGCAATGGTGATGAAGGGGTGCTCCACATTCCCCAAACCTCCAAAACTGGAACCTCACCATCAGATAGAGTTTAACGTCATTCCCAGGACATGTAGACCCGCAGCCACCGCCTTCTACCACCCATATGATAAAAAGGGATTGGGGCTTGCCATAAGGGTACTTAATTAGGTGACTACTCAAGCCATAACAAGTACTGTACACAATCCGGATCCTTTGTTTATGTTTATGAAAGTGACTGGATTCGGCATTAAATAACCTGGTAAGGATTGATATTCCGTAAAACAAAACAACCAGCCCGCTAAACGCTTTAAATCATCTGACAATACTGGCTAAAATAATCAAACATAATACCTTTCTATTAAGATATTAGTTACAAACAGACATTGAAATGGATGAATAGAATTTCTATTACGTCTGTTCGTTCCTAAAAAGAAGTTTTATTTTATTCTTTTCAAAATATTCCTATAGGTTTTTGTTCTGTATCTCATTAACGATCGCTAGATGTCACTGCCTACGGGATTCATCCCACTTCCCCCCTTTGAGATGGTCTGCAACTTATTATACATTTATACATACAAATCCCCTTTTTGCAAATTAATCTATAGATGTTGTTTCATTCAGTAAGTAAGCTATTCTAAAGTTGTTAGCGACTGGGGAGTTTGTTCATCGACACCACCACCGCAATGGTTCGACACTCACTTGAGGTGATACGGGAATTAATCAGTTCGTTCATTATACGGTAATTAAAGATTGAGAACGTGCAGCATATATCCAGAGGGAACTCTCGCTTTTGAATTAAGATCCTCATGATTTCTGATTTCATTCGCCAAGCAGAAGAAACATTGATGCTTCCATTAATTGGATGCATATTGTTCCATTGAATGTAGGTAGTAATGATTAAGACCCCGATTCAAATTGCCGCCAGCTACCTGTTATACTTATCAGGTTCATATGGTAATGACGTTCGCTAGTTTCATTAATAAAAACGGCAGTCGAAGTTCGAGTCATTCGGAAAGGTAATTATAATCGGTTTGTTTTCACTATCTTTTTATGCTAGTAAAAAAAAAACTAAAAAGTCGGACCATATGACCTTTAGGCACCCCTTTTTCGATCTCGTTTCATCAGGACATTTTTTCATTTACACCGTCAAAATCCGGTTGTTTGTTAACAGATGATTTTTAGATTTTTTTTAAATTATAAAATTAACCCCTGACCCTAATCCGAACCCATAACCCTAACCCATAACAAACAACCGGATATTTACGGTGTAAATAAAAATAAATATCCTGATGAAACGAGATCGAAAAAGGGGTGCCTAAAGGTCATATGGTCCGAAAACTCTTTGTAGAAGGAGGGCTTAAAACTAACAAATTAACGTTCCAACCGTTGTTTCTAGCAACTTCTATGTTTTTTCTATGTTTTTTCCATGTTTTTCTATGTTTCTATGTTTTCCATTATCATCATCATCATCATTATGTCACGCACTTAGCACGGATATCCACGACAATCTCTCGGCAACCTTCTCTATTATTCATTGTCGCAGGGAGGTCCTCTATGCAGCATCCAGTATCTTCGCAGAGTTAGTCAATGTAGGTCCTTGCTGAGCGGCCCACATTAGCATGTCCATGTGTTGGCTTCCACAGGAGAACGTCGCTTATGAGTTTGTCAGTGCTCCTCCAGCAGTGTCCAGCATGTCTTGTCCATCTCACTCGGATGGTTTGTGAGATAGGAAACAGGTGGCCGTACAGCTGCTTCCGTGTGGCGTGCTGTTTCCACGACTTGTTCAAGACCGCACGCAGCATTATAGAACAGCTCCCCGCTAGCTTATTCTCAAGGCGCCTCGTTATGGTCCAAGTGGTGCAAGCAACCATATAGCAGCACTGATATAACCACAGCTTAGAAGAATTGTTGTTTTAGCTTGTCAGTGAGATTGGATTTCTATATGACTGATTCTTTTTTTATATGTTCTTATGCAAGTAAAAAACAAAAAACAAAAACAAAAAACTCTAAAAAGAAAACATCATGCCTGATAGTTGGTACGGTCGAAACTTTTGGGTAAAATTTGGAAATCATTGAATCGTACGTCTAAGCGCCAGTCTTTATTTACATGTAATTTTGCTAATTAAAAAAAACATGTGTAGCAACATTGAAAACTAGTAATACAATAATGAATTTGTAATTTTTAGCAAACATTCAATGGAGACAATAATGTCTGAAAATTGTAATAGAACATTTGAACTTTGATACACTTAGTACTTTTTTCTTCTGATTTGTTGTTTTGTTTTTTGTTTTTTTTTCTTTCTTTGCTTTGCGTACTTTAAGCCGCTCACAACGGCTTCCCACCACTGTCAAGCAAATTACAAAAACTGAAGGTGTGTTCCTTATAACTGGGCAGAATGACTGGAATTACTTCAGATATTTTCTGAACCCCTTATCTCCCGAGCAATAGATTAAATGCCACGACTACACTTCCTCTATAAGGGTGACGTTGCCATTAACTCTTTGACTACTTCAATTCGCTCACAGCAGGTCTCCCACTAATGCGATCCTACCGTAAACCAAAAGTTGGTTAGGCTATGTCATATTCCTTACACCCCCCCCCCACACACACAGGGCCGGTTAGCTCAGTCGGTAGAGCGTTCGGCTAGAAACCACAAGGTTCCTAGTTCGATCCCGGTCCTCGCCAACTCAGCGTATGAGTAGCACAGGGATCTGTGCGGTAAAGTAAGGAGCTGATGGTAGGTGTTAGCGCTCCACCTCAGACGCAAGAAACAATCTCCTTTATCTAGCGCTAGTGAAAAGGGATAGACTCCATCGCTGATTGGCTGATACCGACATTAGGCCCCCCGACGATTTTACTTTATTTATATATATATATATATATATATATATATATATATATATGGGTAATTCCATGTCAAGTCATCCAGGCCATATCACCCACCCACTTCAGTTTTTCTGAAATTTTGTACAGGTGTGGACTATGTTAAAGTTAGACAATCCCAAAATCTGAGCTTCCAATTCCAAGAATTGACGGAGATATGCGATTTTACTTTTTCTGTGTGATTTGACATGGAATTGCCCATATATATATATATATATATATATATATATATTGCCCAGTTTCCGTGCAAATTACGTCTCGTCCCATACGGGTCTCTCGTGCCCGGCACAGGCGATTCTTTGCCTTTTATGTCGTGGGCATTGGCTATGTCAATTACAATCGTCTCTATTCATTCTTTTTTTTCTTTTTTTTTTTTGGGGGGGAGGGGTTGTAGACAGCATTCATATTGTAGATTTTCTGTTCTTATTTCGAATGGAAAAGGAATTCTTTTGAGTTATTTGCATTTACTTCTCAGGTTTCGCTTAGAGCGAACTTCCCCACAACGTTGTTTCACGATACAATGATCTACGCGTTGTGGGTGGTTGACACATCGTTTTGACCCCTTCCTTGACTCCAGGATCATGCACACGTCCTCAACTTTGTACTCAACGGCCTGGTCTATTACACAACATGGCTACCATCCCAATAAAGTGGCACGGTAATACGAAACAAGGACATTGCTGTCAAAAACGATTTAAACTGAAAATAAACACGTCTGATATTGTTTAATAAAAGTAAAAAATATTTTTGTGATTCCTTTTCGTTTGGAAAAGTTCTAAAATATAGAGAACAAAATATCGATATTTTAGGAGGTTGATTTAGAAGGCTATCACAATGCAGATGTAATAATATGGTAACAATGGTGTTGTGTGTTAACCTGTATTTTATTCTTGAATTTTCGATATAAAATCTCTTTTTTAAAGGATCACTGGAACTGAAGTAGTCTAGTTTTGGCATTTCTATTTAAATGATTTTTTTTTTAAATGATGGTATTTTTATATAACTGTATTCTCGTGTTGTATGTTTACGTGAATGCGATTTTTTTTTTAATTAATTTTTTAAATTATATTTTAATACTTGTATTCCTTAATGAAAATGAGCAAAAATCGCGGTGATAAATCTTAAAAAACTCATTAACAAGAGGAATAGCTGTAATTTTATTCTTTATTCCTAATTTAACTAAATAGTTAAATTAGAAAATGTAGCAATGAAAGATGGGACTGGTGGAAGAGTAAGTTTCCTTTGTTCTATTTTCGGTTATATCACACTTTGTTTGATTTCTTTTTATCTGCATTCTTATTTAGTTTCATTAGCCTTTCTAACTTAATATGAAATTTTATTACGTTTAAATTTAATTACTTGCACCGAGGTACATATATTTGCAATCTAAAATTATCTAAATAATCATATTTTCAACTAAATAGATAGTCATAATATCTATATATTAATATGCATGTTCCTTAGTTGCACGACCGTTATCATCTCGCAACACCTTCTGGTTAGAGACCGCCCAAATCGTCAAAGACAAAATGCAAAATGGTAGATTCTAATTATCTGGTGTTGTTTATCTTATTTCTTATGAGTGTCCTCACCTCAGTTAAATAATGGACCATTCCGTTTTTATTATAAAGAAAGAAAAGAAAGAAAGAAAGCGTAAGTGAAAAGTATAGATAGAGGTTGAAGCTAATCTTTCACATTCGAACATAGTGAAAAGATAAAATGAAGGAAAGAAAGAAAACGAATGAGAGGTTATTATACATTTCACATATTGAACTATTTCGCGATAGCTCTTAGCAAACATATCAAACGTTGTGATAATTAATAATTATTATGTAGTATATCCACAGGTCCTGCTAGTATTATAATATTAAGCTAAGTGAGTGACTTTTTCTTTTGATAACGTGTAATGATTCGAATAAATTATAGAATTAAGATCTATCAATTTTTTTTTGTTAAGTTCATTAGTCATCGAATAAGTCGTGATCATTTTCGGATGGAAAGATCTTAAATATAAAGAAGAAATATATCTCATTAAATAAACAAAAAAAATGTTTCACTACATTGTCTTCATACTTTTTTGTTTGTTTATCAATTTATTTATTTATTTATTATATTGGGCTTTTAAAGTTCATGTGAACTTGAACTGCACGAAGATAAACTTTGACATAAATAAGGGAAATTGGTTTCTTGGATGTAGATTCAAATAGTTAATCATATGAACATAAAATTATATATACAACCATGTTTTAAAAGAAAAACACGTGTGCTTATAATTTGGAACGAAACAATGTAAATTATGCCTGAAAGAAATATTTAGCCTAATAGGTTTTCCTAATGCTGATAACCTTTGACATAAAAAATCCGAGTTAGTGTCAAAATGACGCCATGAGAATAAACGCTTATTTTGTAATTTGGCACCATGTTCGGAGACTCCTCATGGCGTAGCGGTTGACGTGCTGTACTTCAACATTCTAGAAAACGATTTCGAACTCCAGTTGCGATATTTGGCTCACTTTCGGTTTGATACCCATGGAGAAGTTATGAACAACCTCATCCTCTCGCTAAGGGTTAAATAGTACCCCAATCTTCCTCTTCATGGATGGTTGATAGGTTGGCTGGTTGAATTTAACGGCATGTCAACCCTTGTTGCGTCAGTTTATGCCGAAAACACTTTTCTTTAATCAATTCTTGATGGGTATTCTTTTTTTAATCAACTTTTAAACACATGTTTTAAACTTATGTTTTTTTTCTCTATTTAACCCATAGATTGGAGCCTACCAGGTACTGCCACTCCAAGTCAGAGTGGGTATGGGAGTAATGGTGATCAAAGGGTACTCCTCATTTCTAAGAGCTCAAGAATTGGAACTTCACCATAAGATAGAGTTTAAAGTCAAACCCAAGACACTAATACCCTCAGCCACGGCCTTCTAGCACATATATGATTAAAAAAAAGTTTGGGGCTTGCCATAAAAGGCAATAAGGTTGGAGCAATCATATAGGTGCAAGGGCTTGACATGACCAGCCGATTGATCGGGGGAACGTCTCTGACCGCCCGTCAAGCCCAACAAACGGTGGTATAATGGCTGGCGTTCTGGACTACTATATTCTAGAAAGTGATTTCGGATTCCAGTCACGTTATCAGGCTCAGTTTTAGATTGTGTAGCGAGTGGCTACAGAAATTGAACGTACAACATTTTTATCGTGAGTGGTGTTTCGTGCTAAGATCCTTGTAATCCCTGTTGGCTGGAGTGGTTCGGCCGATGAGAGGCATAAATGCCGAGGCAGATTCTGTCGATGAGGAAAACTGACTGTTTTCAGCAGAATTCAGTCGGCTTCAGCCAGATTAACAGAGTGACCCAGGGGGCCATTGCTCAATAAATGGCGATTACATCCACGCATTTTCTGACTAGGCACGGATGAGCTTTGGTTAGTGCGTAGCTTCCAACGTTAAAAAGACCTTATGTCACATCCTAACCTGGTGGGAAGTATTGGTAAATATCAAGAAAAACTGTTTTCAGCCGGCCCAAGCCGCTGAACAAAATAACAGCGTTATCCGTACAGGTGAAAAGGAATTAACCGACATATATGAAAGCTTCTGCCGGCACCAATAAACTTACCCCGATACACCCATATATATATATATATATATATATGTGTGTGTGTGTGTGTGTGTGTGTGTAGAATTAAACAAAAAGCAGGTCTCCTGTTTAACGATTTTATTGGTGATCTTTTCAAGCTTTCTGGCCAACTTTTTTTATATTTGGGTGGAATTCGTGGATTAGTCTACCGAAGGTAATATCCCGAGTACTATCGGCACTTTTGTAAAAACACTTTTCCTATCAATTCTCCTACTTCCAGCCTCCACATCCATTAATATAATTTGAAGAAAACTGGAACACATCACCCCTAATGATGTCACTTAGAATAATCTTTTTTTCAAATGTCCCTCTCCAACGAATATTCTATAAGCGTAACCGTCACCAAACATTACTGTTTTCTTCAACTGTGGAGCGTTCTCAAATATATTTTATTTAAATTATTTTTTCGAACACTTCAAAGTTCTTTGTATTTTGACCGTTTTAACTTCAAATATCAAACATTTTACTGTGATGAAGGCCGTTTCTTTGTATGCTTAAATATTTTATAATTTTCTATTGTTATTATTTTATTTTATATTTAAAATAATAATAAATAGAATACATGTGTACATGAACAAACCCATGGCCGAAATACGTGTTGGTAACTCAAATTAAATCAATTTTATCCATTCAACATTTTCTTTCCTTCATTTATTTGGGATCAACACATTCTTTTTTTTAATTCATTTTGAGCTTCAGTTTGAGCTTCAGTTTGTGCGTGGCTTCCAGCCTTAAAAAGATCTTATGTCACATCCTAACCTGATAGGGTGTCTTGGTAAATAGCAGAGAGAGCTGGCTGTTCGTACAAGTCTGACGACACCTCCTGCAACGTGTGACGATAAGAATACTCGGAGGATTTTTTTTTAAATTCCCATTAGATACATACTGTAGGCGTTATTTTCGTATTTGCCTGGGGAGTTGTCTGCCCGTTTAGTTTCGCTGGTTCCCGCTAGGGGCCGTGGATATTCAAGCGGCTGATTTGAACGTCTCTTTCTCTTTTCCTGTTGCTCGACCTACGAGACACTATGGGTTAGACTCTGGTCTACCCCCCTCTTGTTGGGGTTTTGCCCCCCCTACATTACTGTAAGTGATTTATACAGCATGGACTATTTCTAGTCTCATGTCTGTTGCTTTTATGTTTATCCTTTTACATGTAACTTTGTATTACTTATGTATGTATGTTCATGTACACCTCTATGTATTATGTACCCTGTTTATTCTGTGCTGTATATAAAACGTTTTGTCTATCAACCTTTGTCGGAGTTTTATCTTCAAGTATTATCACTTGAATCTTACAATACCATTCTGGAAAGGTACGAGCCTCTCAAACCATCACTATGGTTAAATCTTACCACTACTGTTATTACACAAGGATGGGCTTTTTCACTAAGTAACCCACGAAGGTTGATATGCCATTAAACAAAAAAAACAAATCTTGGCGCCAGATTGAATCACGTGACCGAGATTCTGTTACGAAATTTAGATTTTGTTTTTTTTTATCCTCCATGTCAGGAAGCGAATAAATTTATTTGCCTCGAGATATTATGTGTTTGACGAAATCGTTCTGATTATCTGAGTCAAGAAAATCAGAATCGTGGAGTCTTTTTGATTATCTTTTAAGAATATTGTCACAGTTGTTTGACATTTTCTAATGCTTTTCACACTTTTTGCTTAATGGGCACTTTTATTGCTTACTGAAATTTACTACGTTTTGAGTTTTTACCGAATGTAATGTTACTTTAATGTTAATCTATAATAAATTTCTAATGGAGGCGCGTAGTGTAATTGTTACAATCGTAGGAAATGGACCCATCGACCAGAGTTCAAATCCTAGACAAGGCTGTTTGAATTTCACATACCACTAGTATCCTTCGAAAAGGTATGCATCCAACTAGTCACCCTACAGCTATGGATAAATAGTAGGGCAGACTGGGCTATTTAACCATGGCTAGATAACCACTATCAAAAGGAAAACTCTGAATTCAAACCTGATAAACCCCGCTTAAGAAATTGACCTGATGTCGGTATTTTCAACTGTCACGATTTTTTAAATTTTTATTTTTAAATATTTAAAAAATCGTGACAGTTGAAAATACCGACATTCGACCAAGTTTTGAAGAAGAAGAAAACAGTCAATACATTATTAAAAAAAAATACAAATAAAAAATAAAAATAGTTAGTTATTCTTTTTTATTTAATATAAAATATCGATTTCATATCGCATTAACTTCTTGGGAAAAACGCCTTCAAACAGCTAGGAAGTTTCAATAAGCGCGGGTAGGATTTTCAGCAGGCACTGGCTTAGCGTTTTTTAGTGCAGGAAGCCAGGACGCATTGATGTGATATACACCAAAAAAATTCTACGAAATATATCGAGTTCATTTTCTTCGAACAGCATTGTAGCAAACTTATTTCTGATTCTTCTGATTCTGTAGCTGCGACGCTCGTTGATGAAATAGCATCGCATGTTAGAGTACATTTGATTATTTCAGGTGCGTCGCAGAGGAAAATATTAGTCTATACTTTGCAATCCGCGCGGTATAGACTATTGCATCATGGCGTGCGCCGTTCTATCGGCGTTTTCAGTACAGGTGAAAAAGAATTAACCAACATATATGAAAGCCTCTGCCAGCACCAATAAACTTACCCCAATACACCCATTATATATATATATATATATATATATATTATAATATATATATATATATGTGTGTGTGTGTGTGTGTGTGTGTGTGTGTGTGTGGAATTAAACAAAAAAGCAGGTCCCCTGTTTAACGATTTTTTGGTGATCTTTTCAAGCTTTCTGGCCAACTTTTTTTAATATTTGGATGGAATTTGTGGATTAGTCCACCGAAGTTCATATCCCGAGTACTTCGGCACTTTTTTAAATCAATTTTCCTATCAATTCTCCTACTTCCAGCCACCACATCCATTAATAACTTTGAAAAAAAAACTGGAACACATCACCCCTAATGATGGCACTTAGAAGTGCCGAAAGTACTCGTGATATGAACTTCGGTGGATTAATCCATGAATTCCACCCAAATATTTAAAAAGTTGACCAGAAAGCTTGAAAAGATCACCAACAAAATCGTTAAACAGGAGACGTGCCTTTTGTTTAATTCCACATGTATAAATGAAAGAATGCTTCCCAAATACACACACACACACACATACACACACACACATATATTTGAACATATATGCCCGCCTAAATTCATTAATTATTAACTAATTAATTTTCAAAATAAGGTATGACTTCAATTAAGCACATATCCTCCAAAATATATATATATATATATATCATAAAAAGTAGGTCCGCAAAGTGAATTTTGTTTGTCAAAAGATTTTTTTTTATTTTACTTCAGCTGAAGTCGGTGTATTCAAAAGCCCCAGCCAATAGGGCTGGACAGTTCTAGTAAAGTGTTGCTAGATGACCAATGACCAATAGAAAGAGTTATCTTCCCTTTAAAAAATTCTTTTTCTTTTTTTGTGGGTGTCGGGCCGCTCTGGTGTATGTGCCAATTTAGTTGTCGACCACACGATATGACGCAAAAATAAAGAAGGTAATCAACTCAAGTTATCCGTGTAAATGTCATACATGGCAACCTGTTTAAATCTATGTGTTTGTCTATTTGTTGCATTTCGTACGGGCGGAAGTAGGATTTTCCGTTTAAATCGAAACAAAGAAAAGACGACAAAAATGACAAAGGACTTTTTCCCGGTTAACGGGAACAAAGAAAAAAAGTATAACAATGAAATTCGGAAGTAGATTTTCCGCTGATAAGTATAACCAAAGAAAATGCGTAGGCGGTTTATATACATAAAATAAGTCAGAGATCCCAGCGGTTAGTGAGAGAGAAGACTCGGAACAGAGAACAAGTGAACCGACAACCGGTCACGGCCCGTTCACGACCGACAGGCTGTGAGACGCACCTAGCTACCCCTTTACCTCACCAACGCTAGCCATCCCAGCAGCATTCATTGTCAACCCTCGGGTATTTCCATTGTCGATGCTCGCCACCATAGCCGAGTAAAAAGAAATAAATTCAGAAGTTTCTACCATACACATGTGTTGTGATTTTCTTAAGTCCGACTACTACATATATCGCTTTGGGTACTGTGACCACACCCTTTACGTTACATTTTTTTCATAAACTATCTTCTTGTTTATATCTAACAAAAGAAGTGATGTAGTTTATTACACTGAGGTTAGATTTCAGGGACCATATGACCTTTTAGGCACCCTGTTTGATCTCGATTCTGAAGGACATATTTTTATTTACACCGTCAATATCCGGTTTGTTTGCTAGGGGTTAGGGTTAGGGTTTGTTTTATAATTTTTTAAAATCTAAAAATCGTCTATTAACAAACAACTGGATATTGACTGTGTACATGAAAAACATGTCCTCTGACTCGAGATAAAAAGGGGGTGCCTGAAGTTCATATGGTCCGGTTTCAGTTTATTCAAATATCTATGAATCCATCAGTTAATTCATATATAACATACATACATATATATATAATATATATATATATATATATATATATATGTATATATATATATATATAATATATATATATAATATATATATATGGGTGAGTTTGGCGGTGAGAGAGGAGAGATAATTATAATTGTAAATATGGATGTATATATGTATATGTTATATACGTATATATATGTTTTTTGGGGATATGTGCTTAATTAACATTTATGTATGTATATGTCTGGATATCTATACAGGTATGTAGATATATGTATGCATTTATATATATATATATATATATATATATATATATATATCCGTATAGAATTTATGTATGCATATACATACATATATATGTACATATAGTATTGTCTGTATATATACAGGCTTTATTTTATTAGTATATGTATATGAATTTATGTTCATGTATTTTCAACTTACATATAGAGGTACGTATATAGTATGCATATATTTAGGTATGTATGCGTATATAGGTATACATGTATATTTATTCATATAAATATATATACATCTACTATCTATATATATATATATAATATAATATACAACCACACGCACACAAACACTCATATATAATATATATATATATATATATATATATATATATATATATATATTACATTGGGAAATATAAATGGCCTTGGAAAAAATAACATTGAGAAGTGTGATGTTCTAGGCAGACAAGTCCTCCCCAGGAGAAAATTTGGCGCCACGATCCTGATCATATTTATTCCTTTTCCCTTTTTCATTTTGACACGAGGCGATGGTAAGCTGAGTAGATATTCATAACTCATATATATTATATATATATATATATGTGTGTGTGTGTGTGTGTGGTGTGTGTGTGTGTGTGTATATATAAAAATATATATATGCATACATATATATGAACTTCATCACTTAATTTTATATGAATATATTGAGTGAATATATATATATATATATATATATATATATATATATATATATATATATACGCGCTTTATCGCTTTATCATATATGAATATGTTAAAAGTACGACGCGATTGTTAAGCTAAGTAGATATCCATAACTCGTATATATACATATACATAATATATATATATATATATGTATATATATATATATATATATAGAGAGAGAGAGAGAGAGAGAGAGAGGGAGAGAGAAAGAAAGAGAAGAGAGAGAGAAAGAAAAGAAAAGAGAGAGAGAAAGAGAGAGAGCGAGAGAGAGTGAGAGAGAGTGTGAGAGAGAGTAAGAGAGAGAGAGTCATTTTATCACTTTACAATATATGAATATATCATTGCATGTGTATGTGTGTATGTATATATTCTCCTTACCACTTTGTTTTATATAAACATATTATTGTATGTGTGTGTTTGTATCTACGCACTGGCAGTTTGAGTAAGCAGTAAGCGCGTCACTTTTCCCTTTTTTTTAAAAAAGCTATGACGGTTAACGCTGACAGAATGTGTTGCATTGAATTATCAATTTCAACCAATCCCGGCTCTTCCTGCTACTTCGAGGGAAGGTCATCTGCCCAACTATTCTGTTGCCCGGATGACATATCCAAAAAATTTGTCTTCAGATCCACCTCCACGAAAAATAAGTTCAGTTCCCAAAACACTTGATTATTGAAAATGTAGAAAATACGAATATGCTAAATGATATACACTATGTTAATTTCGGTATTTATCCAAAAATTGAAATGTAAACTTTAAATATGTATTAAAATAAAACAAACTATATATAGATATATACTACTAGGCATGTATTTATTAAAACTTGTTTTTGTATCGAAAACAGATTCGGCAGTTAGACGTTTCCCACAAAGGTTGCCTACGAGCAATCTGTGGACTCACCCTCGAAGACAGAATGTCTAATGCTGACTTTTTCACCATATGTAACATTGATGGAATGGAGAGCTTCCTCATAAAATCACAATTGCGCTGAGCTGGTCATGTTTTGCGAATGCATGATGACAGAATACCAAAGATTCTCATGTATAGTCAGCTTGACGGTGGTCAAAGAAACGTGGGTAGACCATTACTCGGTTTTAAGGATAAGCTGAAAAGTAACCTCTTAGCTGCAAATATAGATTACGCTACTTTTGAGAGCACAGCACTCAACCGTAGAATGTGGAGGACTTTGTGTTAAAATGGCATCAAGAATTTTGCAACATTGGAGGTCACCAAGCTGCGTCAAGCTAGAGAAAGGACTAGAGTATAGTGTCCCAGCAATACATTCTAATAATGCACACACTTATTCCATCTGTGGACTTCTTTGCAAATCATTGGCAGGGCTGAAATGTCTCCTGCGATTAACACACAAGGTTAAATGAAAGAGGTTGTCTGAACCTCATACGTCGAAATCGACGGGAGAGTCCATCATTTATTAAAACTTGTTTTAAAAAACAATAAGGACCGTCTAAGTTTGCATTCTCAAATTTTGGATTTGTGGATTTTGGAAGGAAATATTTTCCTTTTCAATAAACCTTTAAACATCAATGTCAATTTTCATTGATATCTTGAAAGACTTTAATTTAATGAACTGTTAGTCTGTCTAATGGACATTTTAAGACATACAGAGCAATTTTTGCAATTCTTTGCACTAAACATATCCACCCTGTCGGCTGGGGCGTTAGAATGCACCAACTGCACCTCTGCAGAGAGGTAAGACTCACCCAATGGGGCCACCTGTTGGCCGTGGGTGGCGACCCGTGATGCTTAAGCATGGAGCCCGGGTGGATGAGCAGTTCATGACATGCAATAGTCCACTTGGGCTAGACGGGCGGTCGGAGAGGCCCCCTCCGATCAATCGGCTGGTCACGTCAAGCCCTAGCACCTATATGATTTTTCCAACCCCATTGCCCTTATGGCAAGCCCCAACCCCTTTCTATCATATGGGTGCTAGAAGGCGGTGGCTGCGGGTCTACATGTCCTGGGAATGACGTTAAACTCTATCTGATGGTGAGGTTCCAGTTTTGGAGGTTTGGGGAATGTGGAGCATCCCTTCATCACCATTGCTCCCTGGTCCACTCTGACCCGGAGTGATAGTACCTGTTAGGGTCCCATCTATGGGTTAAATAGAAAAATGTATTTATAAAAAAATTGTATTACCTATTAAGTATTGATTCATTTCAAAACTTTATCGGCATTAAATGACCCACTGAGGTTGATATGCCGTAAAACAAACCAAACCAAACCAAACCAAACTAAACATATGTTAAATGTGCTGTATGAGTTTTGTTCAATTTGTGATAGCCTTTTTGTTAAATCTTGTATGAAACGTATCACACGTTTTTCGGCCCTTTTAAGACAAAAAACGGTTTTTACTCGCTTTAAAAAATAATGGATAAAAACGCATGCAAATTGCGTATTTAGAAAGATTATTTTATTTTCTTTCCATCCATATAAATTGTGCGCAATACGTTAGTTGCTCCCATCGTTAGCGTTCCCGTGATTAACCCCTTGCTGTTTGTAAATCGGGAGGAAATCTATTGGGCAACTGATTTTAGAACAATTAATCACTTTAAATGCATTTTGTCGTTTTTGCATTGGCAAGTCTATTTCCTGTTACTTGGAATAGCCTATAAATATAAGTGGTGACTTTTCGTAGAGCTTATACCCAATAACAAATGGGCACCTCGTGGTGAAATGGTAGTAAGTTAGATTAGGTTTGCTTGTTTTTTATTGATTTTAACGGCATATCAACCCGTCTGGGTTATTTCATGTCTAACGGTTAGGCAAGTTATACATATCATGTTATTATATTTATACGTTTTAGTAATCGGTTTTTAAAAATGGTTAGCATTATTGGGGATTATGTGTATGGTATTGAATAGTTTTATGTCTATATTCTATGTATTAATTTTATTTCCCTCAAAAAAGAGAGAGAATATCCTCCATGTTGACATTTTCAAAATATCCTTCATATTGTTGCTTTAAAAAATAACGTTTCTGATGTTGAGCAAGAACCTGCATTCCATGAATAAGTGTTTAACTGTCAAAGGTGTTTGACATGTTCCACATTGATGGTGCGTGTTCTTGTTTGAGTAATTGGAGTGCGTAGTCTTGTATGACCAATGCGTAATCGGGGATAAAAATGACTTCCTTAAAGTTGGTCTCCAGCCTCCCAAAAGTGGTGTTATTAGGAAAGAGTTATGTGGAGGGGTTTATTCCAGTGTTGTGCCAATGACCATTGTTAGTGAACTTCGATTCTTACTAGGTACCACCAACTTCTGGCCTGTCAGAACTAATCTATGCTTAGTAAATAACTAACCCAAGTAAAAATGGACACCTTATGTGGTGTAATGGTTAGCCAGTTAGATTGACGACTATTGTTTGTGAGATTGCTTCTCACTGGGTGCCCATACTTTTGCTATGTGGCACAACAAAACTACGTTTAGTAAATAACTAAACCTAAGAATAATGGGCACCTCATGTGGTGTAATGGTTAGAAATTTAGATTAACAGACCATTGTTAGTGAATTCGATTCTTACTGGGTGCCACATACTTCTGGCCTTGTGCCACAAATAAGCTACGCTTGGTAAATAACTATACCCGAGTTTAATGGGCACCACATGCGCTGTAAGTGTTAGCATGTTAGATTACCTAGTGAGATCGATTCTCACTGGGTGTCCTATACTTCTGCCTTGTGCAACATCTAAAGCTAAGAATAAAATAACTATTATAAAAAATGGGCACCTCACGTGGTCTAATGGTTAGCAAGTTAGATTAGTCGACCTATTGTTAATGAAATCGATTCTCACTGGGCGTCCCATACTTTTGGCCTTGTGTCACATCTAAGCTAAGTTTAATAAATAACTATATAAAGAATTGGGCACCTCACGTGGTCTAAGGTAGCAAGTTAGATTAGTCGACCATTGTTAATGAAATCGATTCTCACTGGGTGTCCCCATACTTTGACTTGTGTCACATCTAAGCTAAGTTTAATAAATAACTATATAAAGAATGGGCACCTCACGTGGTCTAATGGTTAGCAAGTTAGATTAGTCGACCATTGTTAATGAAATCGATTCTCACTGGGTGCCCCATACTTTTGGCCTTGTGTCACAAATAAGCTACGCTTAGTATATAAATAAACCCAGGAATAAGCCAACAAGAGATACAACAACAAAAGTAAACACTATTTTCATACGAATATCTTTGTTCAATGATCTAAATAATCCAATAATATTTTATGAAACAAATTAAAATTTTCTCTGGATTTGCCAACGGCGGTGTTTTCAATGTTTCCTTTCCATAACGATTCGTATTTATTTGGTCTGCTGTGTTTTCTCTTGAGGGAAATATCCAAAACGAGACTACATTCAAATCACGAAGCAAATCCTTTGTATAATTGCTAGGCGACTGTGTTATTTCACGTTTTATTTTTGAGAAAAAAAATCACATCTAATTGATTCTTAAAATATTTTTTTTTATTTCATTTAATTAATTATTATTATGTTTTCATGCGAATTTGGAAAGGCTTTCAATTCGTGATATTCGGATTTTCTAGTTGTGTGAATTCAAGTTTGGGTCAGAATTGAATTGAGACTGGGACGAATACAAATATTTCGCATTTGCAGACAATTCTCTTTGTAAAAGAACGGGAAGATTTATTTGTTGGAGATAGTTATTTCAATTTAGACATTTTCGAAAATAAATCCGCCAAAATCATCAAATGATAGTAAATCTCCAAAGAATGTCGCAAGACAGCAAATAGATTAAAACCATTTAAGACCATTTCATTCCGATTCATAATCTCAAATAGAAGCAGCTACCTAGCGTCGACTGGGTAGTGGGGAAAATACTAGTGTATCGGTTTGTTTACCTTTGAGATTTTCAAATGTCGGACATTTTTACGTAGAATTTCAATGCTATTTCTATATATATTTTTATTTTTAAATATCTCGAAGATAAATAAAATCTTCATAATTTGTCTACTTAAAGCAAGAACTGGAGATATTTAATGTGTATAAATATTTACTTTGTTATTAATTGTTTTATTTTCATAGTTGTTGTTAATTGTTTTATTTTTATAGATTTATTTGTTGGTATTTTTTAGATGAAATTTGATGTGAATAATTTTGATTTTTCAGACTGTTGTCCTCAACTTTATTGTGATATGTATAAACACAACGGCTGGTGCTGTAGAATACTTCGACTGCACCCCTACAGAGGGGCAAGACACGTCACCCCCAAACGGGACCACCCCAAAACGGGGCCAACTTTTTGCAGTGGGTGTCTACGTTTAATGCATGAGAACTGGATTGTAGTGGCTGAGCTGTCTGTGACACGGGTAGCAAGTGGTCCCGTGATATGTAACACGCTAATTCGGCCCTGACATGAGCTAGACGGCAATCCGATAAATCATCTCGTCATATCAAGCTCTAGCAACTATATGATTGTCCCGACTGTCTTCTTCAAACAGTTTCTATGGCAAATACCCACTTCTTTTTATGATATATGTTCTAGAAGGCTGTGGCTGAGGGTCAATCAGCAGTATTTTTAATACGTATGAAATTAATGTAAAGTATTTCTATCAATCTATTAATACACAAGAAGTTAATTAAAGATATTAGATTTAATATTCTTACTAATTAGAACCTAAATGAAATATTTAACATAAAAATTATTTATAATAATTTATACACATTAGGTTAATCATATAAATATTTAAAAAAACAAGATTTGGACACACATATCCCACCAGGGTTTGATATGCCATCAACAAAACTAGTACGATCTGTGAATATACCCCAGTATGATAGATTAATTATTGGAATGTTTTATACGTTTACTTAAGAGCTATTGCAACAGTTCAATATGTAAAAAGTATGATAATCTTGATTTAACTATCTCTCATTCGATTTTTTCTTTCTTTTCATCTCTTCATAATGTTTGATTAAAATAGATTAGCGTTATCGACCTCTCTCTCTCTCTATATATATATATATATATATATCTTTTCCATACACTCTTTCTGTGTAGAATGTCCTTTTTCTTACCTTTCTTTATAATAAAATCGGAATTTATAGATAGTTGAACACTAGCAGGGCTTATGGATATACCAGAGTATGATATTTCAATTATTACAACGTTTGATATATTTACTTACCTCCGCATGCTCATCCCATATCTATAGCTTTCTTATATTTTTATGTAGCATGTACTTTTTCTTCCCTTTATTTCTATTTTTATAATAAAAACAAAATAAGAATGGTCCATTATTTAGTTGAGACACTATTTATCCGACACTCATAAAAAATAAGAATTCGGCGAATAAGCAACACCAGATAATCAGGATTTACTCATTATCAATCAAAGAGAAAGTCATTCACCTAGCTTAATATTAGTATACTAGCAGGAACTGTGGATATGCCACAGAATGATTATTTAAACATTACAACGTTTGACATATTTACTTAAGAAATATTGCAAAATAGTTCAATATGTAAAAAGTATAATTATCTTGATTTAATCCCTCTCTCTCTCTCTCTCTCTCTCTCTCTCTCTCTCTCTCTCTCTCTCTCTCTCTCTCTCTCTATCTATCTATCTATCTATCTATCTATCTATCACACACACCACACACACACACACAGAGACACAGACACACACTCACTCACATACACACTCTTTTTTCTTTCTTTCTTTCCTTCTTTTCATCTTTTCATTATGTTTGATTGAAAAAGATTAGCTTTCTCGTTTCCGCGCGATCAACCTCTCTAAACCTTTCACCTACCCTCTTTCTTTGTGTCATGTTATATTTTTTCTGTGTAGCATATCTTTTTCTTCCCTTTCTTTCTTTTTTTATAATAAAAACAGAATGGTCCATTATTTAGCTGAAGTAACAACACTCATAAGAAATAAGAATTCGGCGGATAAGCAACGCCAGATAATCAGGATTTACATTTTTGCATTTCATTTTAGACGATCTTGACGATCTCATGCATAGATAACCAACCAACCAACCAACCAACCACCCAACTCTTCATTAAAATGAATAGCTTACTTAAGCGTCTACGTCACCCAAGTAACTTTAAATTCTAACTTTCTAAATAATTTCCGTGAAATTACCGAAACTTTGCTGAAATCAAATTCCAACTTTTTCTAAAAGATATTCAAGCAACAAAATGGATTTCGTCTTAGAAAAGTCTATGAGAGAAAAGAATGGAACCACAGCAATTCTTCGTTCGAATTTGCCTTTTGGTTTTAATGTCTGTGAATGGATATTGTGCCGTCAAACACTTTGAAAGCCTGCTGCTCTACTCCAGAGAGACCTTTCGATTTCTCTTGCCTGTATTCAATCGGATTCCTCAGCGGGAATGAACATTTTCCGAATATTTACCCGGATTTTGAAATACGCGGCATTTTCTTGAAGGAAAAATGTTCCGGAAATCCGACAGTGAAAATAGTTCAAGTATTTTCGGTTGGAAATGTGTTTCGTATTTCAGCAGTAAAATATTATTCATGGTTCACTGCAATTGTGTGTTAAGGTACATGAGATGAATAGAAATATCTGTCTGTCTGTCTGACTCTCCATGTCTCAGTTTCTCATTTATATATACACCACACACACATATATATATATATATATATATATGTGTGTGTGTGTGTGTGTGTGTGTGTGTGTGTGTGTGTGTGTGTGTGTGTGTCATCAGGATGACTATATGCATTTGTGTGTTAAGGTACATATGATGAATAGAAATATATGTCTGTCTGACTTTCTGTCTCTTCATGTCTCAGTTTCTCGTTTATATATATATATATATATATATATATATATATATATATAATATAAAGGGTTTACATATCTATTTATTTGGTGACAAAGGAACATTTACGACCATATTGGTTTCATGCGAGGCAATCGTCAGGTGAAGATGTTACAAATGCAAGGAAAATCGAAAAAAATGCAAAAGAATTCAGAAAATTCAATAGACATAGGATGTGTATGATTGGATAAAGCGAGGTGCGTATGTATGTGACGGTATTTTGAATGTATGTGAGTGTTTATGGACAACATAAAGGTTATGTATGCGGGGTAACTGGTCACACACATAATACATTGTTCTATGAATGTGTAATGTTTGATCAATGCGTACGTGTGAGCGTTTGTATTCGCGTGCATATGTGACGGGGCTGGCTAATTGTTACAAGTATGCACGTAAATATGTACGTAGGTCACAGTGTCAGTCAAACATGCGTGCACGTGAGCACACACACACACACCAACATGGAAGGACGTGCACGCGTAAGTGCATATGCCTATGTGTGCGTAAACATCTGTACAAACGGTACTCATACACGCATACAAAACAATACTCGTACATACCGATGCACACACACATACTACTATATGTGCCACGTATACCTTACTCACACATACCGATGCGTATACGCATACTACTATGTGCCCCACGCATACATATATATGTGTGTGTGTGTGTGTGTGTGTGTGTGTCATGAGGATGACTATTATATGCTGCCGATATCCGGTAGAGCTCTCTAGAGGCGAGTTTAATTGACTTTCACCACTAGCGTAATAAAGCAAAGCTCGTGTGTTATTTACAGATTTGAACTCTCTGGTGATCGTAATATATATACACAGATGTATATATTTATCATTTAAAAACACCGTTCCTTACAGACATCTCATAAGTAACCGGACTGTTGAAAATTCAATCGGGTTCTCTCCCGACTAGAAGTAGTTTCTCGGCTCTCGCCACATTGAAGAGACGTAAAATGTCGAAACATGGGTGTCTGTAGATGACTATATATATAATATATATATATATATGGGTGTGTGTGTGTGTGTGTGTGTGTGTAAGTCGAAAAGTGGAAATGAATCCGACGATATGTTGAAAGGATAAATAAATAAAGGAAAGAAAATGTTGAATGTATACAAATAGTTTAATGAAATACCAACATATGTTATGTAAAATATATTTTAAATGGTTTACCTAATGATATACATTACTTTAGATACATTGATGTAATTCTAATAATTTACCCTAAGAAACACAATATACACCACATTACTCGAACCCACATTAGTCGAACCCACCATAAACTTCGCGTATGAAAGAAACCTTCCTACCATTCCTAGACATCTTATAAATAAATCTATTAATAATGTAGATTCGCTTCCGGTTTTTGTCTGTGACAAAAGTTACGTCACATTACCCAAAATCGTCATAACATAGAATAAATACACTCAAAATTTGAACATGCAACATTAGACAGTCCTCATTGTTTTTTAAAACAAGTTTTAATAAATACATGACTGGTATTATATATCTATATATAGTTTGTTTGATTTTAATACATATTTAAAGTTTACATTTCAAATTGTTTTTTTTTAATCCTTTAATGAATTTGATGATTTTACTT
>CM042159.1:23202661-23245161 GCA_023376005.1 Doryteuthis pealeii | reverse complement strand
AAAACCATTGGAATGCACTCATTTATAACAAACTTCAAATCCTTAGACCCACCATTGGAGAATGGAACTTAAAATACAACAAAAATAGAAAAGAACAGGTTGTCTTCACATAGGCCACACCTACATCACCCATCATCATTTACTAGAGGGCACAGAATCCCCAATATGCACTACATCTCAACAGATTTACAGTGAGACATATACTGCTAGAATGTGTAGACTTTGATCAAGTGCGAACAAAATACTACCAAGCAAGTAATTTGAAAAAAAACTTTTACAATTCCTAAAAGATGTGGGATTGTACTAAAAAATATGAGTAATTGAACAATAGTTAAAATCTATTGATATATACATTTGTTTTTCTACCAAACTATCGCTACGAATCCAAAACTTAGTTGGCAGTAAATGACCCACTGAGGTTGATATGCCGTAAAACAAAACAAACCAAACCGTTCTCATTTGAAGCCGATGTCATTTCCTCTACGTTGGTACTGAGCCGCCTAGTAGATCTTAGGGCTCCTCACAGCATTTGAAATCAGTTCGGAAAATATACTGTTATGACGGAGAACGAAAAAGAGCAAGACATTGTCTTGCCTGCCGGGATCGAACCCGCGTCTTCCCGCATGCAAAAACAGATGCGATTTAGGCACTGGACGGACGCGAAGTGCCATGATGTTTCGGTAAATACGTACATAAATAACATGTGAGTCAAGCGCTGGGCAGTAAGGAGTCAGCAGTAGCAGGTTGACTGACGCGAACGACCAAGTAAAGAAATGTGATTTTGAACGGCTAAAGTTTATTTCGACTACGGTGACGGATTTTGTAGCTGCTAAACGAAAACGAAGAACGTATTGACCAGGGGAAGGTTTGGCTTGCTGGAAGACTGTGGACTCGCTTGTTTTTGCCCCCCCCTCTCGGCGGGAGCTTGTTGATACGAACATCTATTTCCCCCATATATTCTATATTCTATAACAGTTTATCAAAAAATACGAGGAATGAAAGTTTTTGTATTTCAAATTTTTTTCTGTTTTTCTTATTAATTTTGTTGATTTTTTTTCATTCTTTTTAGTTATTTTTTTTTTTTTTTTAATATTTCAATCATTCACCAATAAAAATCCGGTGACAGTCAGAAAATAATTGTTGGCTATAAAGCTACGAAAAAGTCGAGTTAGGGTTCTCTCTATGTTAGAACTGAACCAATATTCGACAAAGGTAGGTAGGAAGATGCAATTTTAAAAACTTGAAGGGACGTACTTTTTTTATTCATTTTATTTTCGTAGGATGATTTTTTTTCTTTTCTCCTCACACAATTTCCTGACAAGTGAGGAAGATCGGGAAAAACAAAGAAAAAGTAAAGCAAAGAAAATTGAAAAACAAATTAGGAAGAAAAAAAAACATAACCAAAGGTAAATAAATAAATAATATAGAATGGGATATAAGACGAAAAAAAAGCGTTGATGGCGCCAATAACTGAGGGCGTTGTATAACTATCAAGAAAATTTATTGGGAATCATTTGTGTACGCCTTTGGACTTATTTGAAAAAAATCTTCATTTTATAAAGAACAACAATGAATAGAAAATATATTTATACAAAATGAAATCACAGACAACAATATATATATCCTTTTGTATTTATATATATATATATATATATATATATATATACAAATATATATATATATATATATATATATATGTATATATATATATATATATATGTATATATATATATATATATATATATATGTATATATATATATATATATATATAGAGAGAGAGAGAGATAAATGTGAAAATTTATATATATATATTCCTGTATATATAAATAAATTATATATATATATAGATATGAATAAATGCATACATATATACACATATATATGTTTGTGTATGTATGTATATATATATATGTGTGTGTGTGTGTGTAAATATATATATATACATTAATCTATATATAAATAAAATAGATATATATAAATATTAATTAATATACGCATATATATATATATATATATATATATATATATATATATATATAGGGTGTTCGGGATAAATTTGACATACATATATTTGGTTATTTTTCTCCGTATGTTGGAAGTATTGACGCACACTACACATAATTTAAAAGATTGAACCCTTCTTCATTCATATACGTAATGACAGATAGAATGGTTGACTGGAACCCACCTGAATCATGGAAGAGAAGAACTCTATCATGGAAGAGAAGAACTCTATCAAATAACGGCCATCAAAATAAGGAGATTATTGTTGCTGCCCAATTCTCCCTGAACACTGTAAAAAACAACCAAGCATGAACTGGAGAATTGCATTGGCGACTACGAGGTTCTGGCTTGAAGAAATCACAATAAGAGACGATCTGATTGAGTTCGTACAGCAGAATTCCTCGAAAATCGGCTGAAAAGAGTGTTAGAGGACCTTGGCATTGGAATACAGGCTTTGTCACGTGAATTGAAGGATTCAGCCGCTAACACGAATCTTGCACTCAATGAAGACCTTCACTACTACTCATACAAGCGTCGCAGAGGTCAACTGCTCCCAGAAAAGGCACGTGAAAATCGTATGACAAAGGCGAAGAAAATTCTGAGCAAAGTGAAACATCTTGCTGAACCACAATCAATCCGGTTCTTTTCCGATGAGAAAAAACATTTGAAAACATCAAAAGAACAACGCGCAGAATAACAAATGGCTTTTATACACTCCAAAGGACTCTCCCCAGGTCATGCATGACTAAATTTCCCCAAACTGTGATGGTTTTCGGATGTGTGTCCTCTGAGGGTGATGTGATGCCTCCACATGTTTTCAGAGAGGGTCTCAGGTTGAATTCATAAAGCCCTGAATAACAACTGTAGCCAATGTTAGGCCATATGTATGGCAGCAAGATGCGGACCCCTGCCACACCTCTGGGGAAAGTAAAACATGGTTGTCGGCGAATTTTTACGACTACACCAGTCCCAATGTTTGGCCTCCGAACTCCCTAGATCTTAACACCATGAATTATTATGTATGTGCCGCTGTTGAGAAAGACACCAATCACTGTGCCAGTGCTACAAAAGCCCAGTTAATCGATAGAATTAAGGTAGTTTTTGAGAAAACATCCTCGTCCAGGATTTGAATTCGCGTCGACAAGTCCATTTCCTATTACTCTAACCATTATACCATGCACCTCTCTATATATTGGTATCTGCTTTTATTGTAGTATTTTGTATACCTGCATACCCGTGATTGTATACAGTTATACTTATCTGGTATATTTAGCTTCTTCTTAGCTTCTTGGATATTATCTTCTGTATCTGTTATCTATATCCTCCATTTTAGCTTCATCTATCTCTGGACTGGTAGATGGCTTCTTACATGTTTCTTGATCTGAGTCGTCTTGTATCGTTGCAGAGTTTTGATTAACAAACACAAGACTGTTCTTTCATTAGAGCTCTTTATTATTTAATAAGATCCAGATCAACAAGCACGCATGCGAGAATGTAGTTTTAACGTACAGATCATTATCGTGACGTTAAACTGCAATAAATTATGAAGTTCCAATTCTGGAACTGGGAGTGTACCCCTTCACCGCCATTGCTCCCAGGTCCACCCAGACCTGTTAGAGTCCCATCTATGGGTTAAATAAAAAATGAGTTTTAAGAATTTGTTAAACAATTAGTTTAAAAAGAGAATTTTCAATAGCCATCAAGAATGAATAAAACTGTATTCGACATTAAATAACACAACAAGGGTTGACATGCCGTAAAGTATAATCAAACCTCAAACTCTGGAGGTATTTCTCCTTTTTGATACAGTTTGTTGTAAATAAAGCGCATAGTCCATTCGCCCCGTATCCTGACACTATTCCTGGATAGCAGTTTTTTGCTGTTTTTTGGGGTTTTTTTTATCTATAATAGTATTTAACTGATTTTATTTGAATAAAGCCTCTTGTTAAGGCAATCTTTATTTTCACTCCACAAATTTTGGCATTAAATAACCCAGAAGGAGTTAATATACCGTTAAAGAAATATCCCAAACCTTTCTCTCAAACCAGCAATGATAGCCACCCAACAATAAATTATATTTTCCTCTTTTTTTTTTCTTCTTTTCATTTTTGTTTTTCAAAAATACGATGAATATACAGTGGTACTTGGATTTACGAGTTTAATGACTAAATTTGCTCGTATGTCTAATCAATTTTCCCCAAGAAATAAACTGAAATGCTATTTATCCGTTCTAACGCTCCACCTAAAGGGACTAATATTTTGTTACTTAAAAAATATAACTACATTATGTTAAAACATTTTCACGTAGATTGTAATGATATATGTTTTGTAACATTAGTATTATTTATATTATTCCAACTATTGTCCTCATTTTCATTGTTTTCTGTACAACGTTTCGGCCGATGTGCCCTCCGGTCTTATTCAGGTATTTCTTCTCGGACTCAGGAACCTTCTCGGACTCGGGAACTTTCTTGTCGTAATCGGGAACCATCACGGAACTTTGAACCTAACCCTTTATTCAGTCCACGGGTGTATCCTGTTCTCATTCCGCTAACCATAGCTGTTGTACAGTTAACAATGAAGATGAGGACAATAGTCCGAATAATAGAAATAATACTAATTATCAAGCCTCATCTAAAAAATGCAGAGAAATGTTTTGTAACATGTTTTAATGTTTATTTTTACTATATTATCTTTTTTGGGGGGGGGGGAGGCTGATAAATTTGGAAACTTAAATGTTTTTAGTGAACATATAGAAATAAACGTATCTGGAACTTGCGTATACATGAATTTTTATTTTTAACATGATGCAAAAATTCGACTGAGTGACAGCTCCTAACTTTCAAAACAGGTAAGTTGGGTCAATCGTGATTTAAGGTACCACTGTATAAGTTATCTTTTCTTATTTTCATTTCCTTTTTTATTTGACAAAAAATACACACCTACATCACCTATCATCATTTACTAGAGGGCACAGAATCCCCAATATGCACTACATGCCAAGAGAGATTTATAGTGAAACTTATACTGCTAGAGTGTGTAGACTTTGATCTAGCGCGAACAAAATACTAGCAAGCAAGTAATTTGAAAAAAACTTTTCACGAAAATAAGCCCATCTAGGATTTTATATTTCATAAAAGAAATGGGATTGCACTCAAAAATATAAGTAATTGAACAATAGTTAAAATCTTTACATATACATATTTTTCTACCATTCTACTGCTACGAACCCAAAACTTAGTTGGCATTAAAATAACCGACCGAGGTTGCATATGCCGTAAAACAAAACAAACCAAACCAAAACTAAACCAAAAAATACGATGAATATAAGTTGATGGAGTGGCCTATTGTCGGTATCAGCCGGACAGCAAGCGAGTCTTTCCCCTTTTCGCTAGCGCTAGACCAGGGAGCTTTCTGCTGAGGTGGAGTGTCACATCTTCCATCAGCTCACCACTTTACCGCACAGATATGATTAACCAGTCTGTGCTATTCATGCGCTGAGTTGGCGGGGACCGGACCGGCCCCAGAAACTTTCGATTCCTCGGCGGTTGTTCAATCGACTGAGCTAAATCGGCCCCATACGATTAATGAGGGAGTGTATCCCCTTTTCGTTAGCGCTATACCAGAGATATTTTTGATGAGGTGGAGAGCCACATCTACCGTCAGCTCCTCACTTTACTGCACATTTGATTACTCTATCTGTACTATTCATGCGCTGCGTTGGTGGAGAGTAGTACCAGACCCGGAACCTTGCGATTCCTAGGCGGGTGTTCCACCGACTGATCTAAATCGGCCCCATACGATTAATGAGGGAGTGTATCCCCTTTTCGTTAGCACTATACTAGAGAGATTATTTTTGTGGTGGAGAGCCACATCTACCGTCAGCTCCCCACTTTACCGCACAGATTTGATTATCCCATATGTGCTATTCATGCGCGGCGTTGGTGGGGACTAGTACCGGACCTGGAATCTTGCGATTCCTAAGCGGGTGTTCAACAGACTAAATCTGCCCCATACAATGAAAATCATCATCATCATCATCATCATCATCATGTCATGGCCCCTGAAAGGTCCTCTGTGCAGCATACAGTATCCACCCAGACTTGGTCTATATAAGTTTTTGCTGGACAGTCTACTCTGGCGTGTCCATGTGAGAAGAACGTCACATACGAGTTCATCCTTGTTTTTCCAGCAGTGCCCAGCGTGTCTAGTTTGCCTCACACGGATGGTGTGTGTGATATGAGGCAGGGGGTCGTACTGCTGTTTTCTCGTGGGGTGTTGTTTCCACGTCTTGTTTAAGATTACGCATTCTTCTGCAGCTCCCATATAGCTGGTTCTCCAGGCGCTTCGTTAGGGTCCAAGTGGTGTAGCCGTACAGTAGCACTGATACAACCATGAAAGAATCATTCATCGTACGTGAATTGGCAGAACATCGGCCAATTCCAGCACAATGAATATATCTAACAACAAAAGGGTATTTGCCTGCCCATCCCACTTATGAGGGCTGGACACAAGGTCTCGTTTTTACGTGGGTGCATAAAAATTGCGTCGATCTGGGGGTATGGCCCCCTGGGATCGTCGCTATCAATTGTACTCTACCGGTCCAGAGGCCGAAGTACACTGGAGATATTTGTCTTATACCCCACTTGTATGGACTGGGCACAAGGCCTCGTTTTAATGTGGGCCCACCTTCTAGCCGAAGCTCATGGGTGGGAAAGAACAAAAATTGCGTCGAACCCCTCGGCATTCCCTCTCAAGGGGGGCGCCTCAGGCGCTGTGCAATAAACCCAGCCCTGCCTCCAAGGGGACAGGTATTGCCTGGGGGGACAACCCCCTGGGATCGACGCTATTAAATTGTAAAGATCCAGGGCCGAAGCCACTGGATCCACAGGATCCCCGCTCGAGGCCTAGTGGATTAGGTAAGAATCAGAGCATAGTAACTGGAACAGATACTACACTTTGATCCTCCCTTCTAGTCCAGGGAAAACAACAAAAGGAACGTACTTTTTTCACAAAACCAAATCTTCAATTTTTCTATTCCAGGTAATTTTAGTTTTTGTTTTGTTTTTTTTATGACAATGTTATATTTCATTTATTTTTGTTACATATTTATATATATGTGTCTGTATTTTTTTATTATTGATTCACCAATTTGTAAAATTGAAATGGAAATTGACAACGATTTATCTCTGAATATCATTTATGCTTTCAATTCGCGCATATTTCATGTAATTTCAATGATACAGGCTAGTATTATATATATATATATATATATATATATATATATATATATATATATAGAGAGAGAGAGAGAGAGAGAGAGAGAGAGAGGGAGAGAGAGAGAGTGATACCAGGTATCCATTATTCATATATTTATAATACTCCGTATATGTAACAAATATATATGCAAATCTTTATATGTACGTTTGTTTTCTCAATTTTGTTTGAATCCTATCAACGAAACACTTAATATCATCTACCTATATATAATATATATATTATATATATATATATATGTATTGCTTTTAGAGTTTTCTTGCATTTCAAATTCTTGGCGGTCTTCATCGTTGATTGAATATCATTATCTTATTTTCTTTTCCTTCACTTGTTTTTTTCCTTTCTTTCTGACACTCATTCCTTCTTTCACTTCTTCTTATAGTCTTATTCAAACATCATTCTTTCGAGTTCTTTCTACTGAGAACAATCAAATTCTCGGAATATTATCTGAACCTTTCAATTTCTTTTTCATTCGTTTTTTTTTGGTACGTTATCGTCGTTTATCATCAACATCGTATTGAAAATTATTATTATTATTATTATTATTATTATTATTATTATTATTATTATTATTATTATTGGTGTTGTTGTTGTTGTTGCTGTTGTTGTTGTTGTTGTTTTTATTCTGAAGACATTTTGATGGTAATAGGACTTAAGTATAGAATAGAGCTTTGGGGTTATTTTATTTGTTTTCAACTATCAACATTGAAAAGAAAGAATATATATATATTATATATAATATATATTATATATACATATATACATATGTTATTATATATATTATGTATACAAATGTGAGTTTGTAGATATGTGTATATATGTTTGTAATATGTGAGTAGATATACAGATATGTGTGTTATATATACATATATATATATTTATGAATATGGGTAGATGTGTGGACATATATATATATATATATATAGTATATATATATATTGTATATATAATATATATATATATATATATATATATATATATATAATTGGAATAAGATGCAAAGTAGAAATAAACATAGTACAGGAATAAAATACAAGAATAGAATAAAAAGTTTACACTAAAAAAATAAATGTTTATGTATTACGCAATGAAGACAATTCGCAATTTTACAAATAATTTCTTCTTCTAACAAAATTCACTGAGAGGCAACATAGCTCGATCTCACCCCCACCTATCATCAATTTTGTTTATTTCTTTTCAACGTTTATTTTTCTCTCTCAATTGTCCACACTTCAACTCAATGAAGAATTGTAATTTAGAATGAATGAGGAATCCGGGAAAATAAGTTGTTTGTTTGCTTGTTTTATATGGGAGGGTCTTTTTTTCTATTTGGTTGAGAAAAAAAAAAAAACTTCGCGTTTGAAATCTAAAAAATATAAAGGGTGGAGTGGTTGTGAGAAGCCATTGATGCTATATGCCCAATTTGTGCACAATAAAATTGTATATATATATATATATATATTATATATTATATATATAATATATATATATATATATATATATATATATATATTAATTGCCGCTTCAACCTTTCCGTTGCAGTGACATCAGTAAATAATCCAAAAGTGCTCAATATATTAAAAAGATAAAGCAATATAATAAATAATTAATATAATAATAATAATTATTAATAATATAACAGAGGAAAAGAGTAATGGTCTACCATGCTTTCAATCCAAATATTTCATTCAGTTGGTTGAACATGGTAACTTATACTCTTTTATCTATTATTATTATTATTATTATTATTATTTATTATATGTATTCTATTTTTTTTAATTATATTTGAGCACTCTTGGATAAGGAGTATTAAAAGCGGTATTTGGATGTATACATATACTAGCAAATATATCGACCCTCCGGGTGCAGTATTAAGTTTATATATAAAATTATATTAGAATTAGAAAGGCTAATGAAATCGAATACCACTGAATGCAGATAAAAAGATTGGAACAGAGGGGTATATCGAATAATGAACAACTTTGAACTAACCCTTCCATCGATTTCCATTCTCCCTTTTCATTGTAATTTTTTCCTATATTTAACTATTTAGTTAAAATAGGAAGTAATAATAGTATTACGTTTTTTTCTTTGTTTATAAATTTTTTTTCAAGATTGTATTCCCGACGAGTAATGTTGACTGATATTCAATAGAAGAACAAAAAAAACCAGATTTGAAATCAATATACAAGCATATATTTATTAAAATCAATTTTTCTAAGGATAATATGCAAATTAGCCTTCCCCAATTCATCTGTAACCGCTTATTTTGTTGTACTATTTAAATAAATTGCATGTTGTTAGTAATGTAGATATGGTCAACAGTCTAATGATTGGTAGAACAATTTATATTAATCGAGGTTTAAAAAAACTAAAAAATGGCAGAATGTGGAGTAATAAAAAGGAATTGTTGATTTGTAGTTAATAGTTTCGGTTACCAGACAAAAAACAAGAATCTCCTTCACTAAACTAAGACTGCCATATATATTATACAATTTATATATATATATAATTATGACCAAGTTTACTTATACAAATTGACCTTGATAGTCGTTAACAGTTTATTATTGAACTTTTTCAGACAATATTATTATTAAATATCTGTTACGAATTCCACGAAGTCATAAAACAATTTATCTTGATAACTGTTGATACAAATATCTTATCTTCATACTTACGGCTCACAAATCTTTATCGATGTCAGTTAGTTTAGAATATAGAACGATCCAAATGAAAATTACACTCTATGGGTGGTTCAATATATGCATGTAGTCCATATAAGGAGTTTTAAGATCTTTAATTTAACTGTACCCGAAATTAACTCTCAAAGTTTTGAGAATAACAAAGAATTAGTCTAATTGATACCGGTTAAACATTACATGATGAGGAAAACTTCATGGATGATCGATGATGATTTGCTGATGATAGTTACTTCTGCCGCTTTATGTATCTCTGGAAATCCATACAAGACATTCTTCTTGTTTTACAAAAAATTGTCAAAATCATTTGGAATGCACTCCATTTATCACAACTTTCAATCCTTAGCCCACATTGGAAATGGAACTTAAAATCACAAAATAGAAAGAACAGTGTTCGTTCATTAGGCCCACCTACTCACCTAATCAATTCACTTATACTAGAGGGCACAGAACAAATTCCATGCCATACATCCTACACTAGAATTTTACAGTGAGACTTATAGTCTAGATGATGCTGTCTGAATGCGACAATTGATAAGATGCCGAAAAAGTTTACTCAACTCACGTAATCTAAAAAACTTTTACAATTCTAACAGAGATTGGATGTACTAAAGAAATATGGTAATTGAACATGTTAAAATCTTTGATATATATTTGTTTTTCTAACCCTACGCTGAATCCAAAACTTAGTTGGCAGTAAATGACCCACTGACGGTGTGATATTGCGTAAAACAACCAAACCAACAAACCAGTTCCATTATTGGAATGCCGAGTCATTACTCCTTTACGTTTGCTCGAGTTACTGAGCCTGCTAGATTTATTAGGGCTCCTCACAGCATTGACAATTCAGGGAAATAATACTTACTGTTATGACGGAGAACGAAACAGAGGGCCGACAAGACATTGTCTGTCCTGCCGGGATTGAACCGCGTTCTCGCTGCAAGAATAGTCGAGTTTAGGCCCACGGACGGAGCGATCAGTAGCCAGATGTTTGGTACATGGTACGTCATAATAACTAACGTCTGAGTCAAGCGGCTGGCGACAGTAGGAGTCCGCAGTAGCAGGTTGCCTGACTGCGCACGACCAAGTAAAGAAAATAGTTGCGATTTTGAACTGGCTAAGTTTATGTTTGACTACGGTGACGGATTTATGTAGCTGCTAAACGAAAACGAAGAACGTATGACCAGGAAAGGTTGGCTATGTGGAAGCTGTAGACTCGCTTGTTTTGTGCCCCCCCTCTCGGCGGGAGCTTGTTGTACAGAACATTATTTCCATATATCCTATATTCTTATAACAGTTTATCAAAAAATACGAGGATGATAAGTTTTTGTATTTCAACTTTTTTTTTTTCTTATATTTTGTTGATTTTTTTCATATATTTTTAGTTATTTTTTTTTGATTGTTTTATTTTCATATTCACCAATAAAAATCCTCGGTGACTAGTCGGAAATAAATCTGGTTGGCTACTAAAAGCTACAAAAAGTCGGTTAGGCGTTCTCTCTATGTTAAACTGAACAATATCGGACAAAGGGATAGGTAGGAGATGCAAATATTTAAAATCCTTGAAGGGGCGTACTTTTTTTTCTCTTTTGATTTTACGCCATAGGATGATTTTTTTTCTTTTCTCCCACACAGTTTGAATTGGCAGTGAGATGGGAAACAACAGAAAAGTAAAGCAAAAGAAAATTAGAAAACACATTAGAAGAAAAAAAACATAACAAAGCGTAAATAAAATAATTAATATAGGAATGGCGATATAAGCGAAAAAAAGCTGTTGATGCGCATAATGAGGGCGTTGGTATATAACTATCAAGGAAAATTTTATTGAGGAATATTTGTGTTACGACTTTGACTTATTTGAAAGAAAGATCTTTATTTTATTAAAGAAAACAAGAATAGAAATACGGTAGTGGATCAGCTGAAATCGAAGACAGAAACAACTTAATAATACCTCATTGTTAACTTTTTAGTATATATATATATATGTACCTTATTATTATATTAAATTATATACTCAATATTTATACTATATATATGATTAAGTATATATATAATTAATATATAGATATAGTATAATACTATAGTAATAATACATATATATATATGATTCTTATATATATTATAGCAAGTATAAATTTACTATATAAATATCTATATATATAAAAGTACTTGATAAGAATGTAATATGATAAATGCCTGACATAAGTTACCTGTATATTTAAATTTGATATTATGTAGATATGATAAATTCATAGGCTGGTATGTGTATATACTTAATCTAATATAGTATTAATAAAATTGTGATTGTCGTCTAAAATATTATGAAATAGCACTAATTCTATAATATATAGGATACACAATAGATTCTATAAATCATAACTCCTATACTGAATATATACTAGTATATCGATATTATAGTAATATTATTAATTGTACTTATAGGTAGTGTTGGGAGTAATTTGACAGTGACATGATATTGGTTAGTCGTTTCGTCCAGTATGTTGGAAGTATTGGACGCACACTACCAGCATAATTACGAAACGGCGAGTTGAAGCTCCTTCTTCGATCATATAGCGTAAATGACGATAGAATGGATGATGGAACCCCTGCCATGGAAGAAAGAAACTATGATGATGGAAGAGATAACTCTATCAAGAATAACGGCCATACAAAATTATAAGGAGGATTATGGTTCTGGCCAATGTCGTGCCCTGACATGTAAAAACATACCAACATGAACTAGAGAAATTTGCATGTGCGAGTAAGGTGTTGGTTGAGAATCAAAAAGAGACGATCTGATGAGGTCGATACAGCGAAATTCTCGAAAATCGCGAAAAAGAGTGATAGAGGCTTCGCATATGGGATACAGGCTTTGTCACGTGATTGCGCCAGAGCGGGCATTCTCAACTGCTCCGCTAACATCACGATCTTCACTCAATGAAGACCTGTCATACTACTCCATACACGCGTCGCAGAGGTCACTCTCCTCTCAAAGAAGGCACGTGAAAATACCGCTTATCTTAGACTAAACGAATGCCGCCAGCAAAAATTACTGAGCACAGGTGAAACATCTTGCCCTGCAATCCAAACAATCGGTTCTTTTCGATGAGAAAAAGCATTCTGAAAACATCAAAGAAGGACAAGGGAGAATAACAAATGGCTTTTATACATTCGTTCCACCTAGGACTCTCCCCAAGTGTTAGCATGATTATTTCCGCACTGTTGATGGTTTTCGGATGTGTCGTTCCTTGAGGTGATGTGATGCCTCACATTTTTAGAGAGGGTCATAGGTTGATTCATAAAGCCGAATAACAATGTAGCCAATGAGGCATATGTATGGCAGCAGGGGACCTGCCACACCCTCTGGGGAGTCAACATGGTTGGTCGGCGAATTTTACGACTACACAGTCAATGTTTGCTCGAATCCTGATTACACATGAATTATTATGTTATGTGCTGCTGTTGAGAAAGACCAATACTGTGCAGTGCACCAGAAGGGCCAGTTATCGATAGAAATTCAAGGTAGTTTGAGAAAACATCTCGTCCCGGATTTGAATGCGCGTCGACAGTCATTTTGTACCTAACCAATTGATAATGCCTCTCTCTTATTGGTATCTCGTGCTTTAATTGTAGTATTTGTATCTGCATCCCGTGATTGTAATACAGTTTACTTATCTGGTATATTTAGCTTCTCTTAAGTTCTTGGATTATTATCTTCTGTATCTGTTATCTATTCCCCTTTTAGCTTATTAATTCTGACTGGTAGATGTTCTTAATGTTTTCTTGATCTGAGTCTCTGTATCGTTGCCATGAGTTTTGATTACAAACCAAGACTGTTCGTTCATTAGAGCTCTTTATTTATATAAGATCCAGATAACCAGCACGCATGCAGAATTGTAGTTTAAAAACGTACAGATATATTAGTGACGTTAAACTGCATAAATTATGAAGTTGAAATTTGGAATGGGGAGGTGTACCTTCACCGCCATTGCTCAGGTCACAGCTGGTTAGAGTCCCATCTAATGGGTATAATGAGTTTTAGAGAAATGTTATCATTAGTTACAGAGAATTTTATAGCTAAGAATGAATAAAACTGTATTCGAATTAAATAACCACAAGGGTTGAATGGCGTAAGTATAAATCACCTCAAACTCTGGAGGTATCTTCTTTTTGATACAGTTTGTATGTAAATAAAGGCATAGTCATATCGCCCCGTATCCTGACACTAATTCCTGGATAGCAGTTTTTTGCTGTTCTTTTGGGGTTTTTTTATCTATATAGTATTTACTGATTTGTATTGAATAAAGCTCTTGTTAGGGCATATTATTTTCACCTCACAATTTTGGCATTAAATACTAGAAGGAGTTATATCGTTTAAGATATAATTTCTCTCAAACAGCAATGATACCACAAATAAATTAATTTTTCTTTTTTTTTTTCTTCTTTTCATTTTTTTTCAAATACGATTATACATGTGGTCTTGGATTACGAGTTTATGAGCTAAATTTGCTCGTATGTACTTTTCCCCAATGAAATAGAACTGAAATGGCTTTTTCCGTCTATACGCTATAAAGGCTCAATATTTGTTATTATAAATATTTGTTAGAACATTTTTCCACGTAGATTGTATGATTGTTTTGTAAATTAGTATTATTTATTTTATTCAATATTGTCATTTTCATTGTTTTCTGTAAAGTCGGCCGATGTGCTCGTCTTTTTCAGGTATTTCTGTTGGACTGGCGTTCTCGACTCGGGACTTTCTTGTGTATCGGGACCATCAGGACTTTGGAACTAACTTTTCGTCGGGTGTATCTGTTCATTCGCTAACCACGCTGTTGTAAGTTAATATGAAGATGCGATAGTGAATAATAGAATAATATAATTATCAGCTCATTAAAATGAGAGAATGTTTGTAACATGTTGACATGTTTAATTTTACTAATTATTTTTTTTGGGGGGGGGGGGGCTGATAATTTGGAAACATTAATGTTTTTCGTGGAATATAGAATAACGTTTCTGGAATTGGTATACATGAATTTTTTTTAACATGATGATTGAAATTCGACGAGTGAAGTCCTATTTCAACAGGTAAGCTTGGTCAATGTGATTTAGTACCTACTGTATAAGTATATTTTCTTATTTTCATTTCTTTTTTATTTGACACAAAATACACCTACATAACTATCGATCTTTACTAGAGGGCAAGAATCCAATATGATACATGCAGAGAGATTTAATAGTGATAACTTATACGCTAGAGTGTTAGACTTTGATCTAGCGGGAACAAATATAGCAGAGCAAGTAATTTGACAAAATTTTCAGAAATAAGCATCGCTAGATTTATATTTTATCAGAAATGGGATTAGGACTCAAAAATATAGTAATTTGGAAAATGTTAAATTTTACTAAGTAATATTTTTCTCCCATTCTATCTGTCGGAACCAAACTTAGTTGGATGAATAACCGACCGAGTTGATATGCCGTAACAAAATCAAACAACAATAACAAAAACGATGAATATGTTGGGAGTGGAGTGGCCTATTGTGGTTCATGCGGAAGCAGCGATCTTTCCCTTTTCGTAGCGCTAGAACAGTGGTTTTGCGAGGTGAGTGTCACATCTACATAGCACACTTTTACGCACAGATATAATTACAGTCTGTGCTAATTCATGGCTGAGTTGGCGGGGACGGACGGCCAGAACCTCTTGATTCCTCGGGAGGTTTTCAATCGACTGAGCTAATCGGCCATCGATTAATGAGGGAGTGTATACCCTTTTCGTTAGCGTATGACAGAGATATTTTTGATGAAGGTGAGAGCCACACTACGAGCTCCTACTTTCTTGACTTTGTTCTCTTTCGTGTATATTCTGCGCGTTGCGTTGGTGGGAGTATCAGCCACTTGCGGATTCCTGGCCGGGTGTTCCCGACTGATTAACGGCCCCATGACGATTAATGAGGGAGTGTATCTTTTCGTTAGCCACTATTAGAGAGATTATTTTTTGTGAGGTGGAACCATTCGTAGCTCCCTTTACGCCATTTGCATTTATATGTATTTCATGCGCAGGGCGGTGGTGGGGCTAGTACGGACTGGAATTTCGATTCCCCTAGCGAGGTGTTCACAGACTACTTGCACATAAATGAAATCATCATATCATCATATACATATCATGTATGGCCTGAAAGGTTCGTGCGATAACGTATACCAGACTTGGTCTAATTATAGGTTTTTGCTGGACCGTCTACTCTGGCGGTGTCATGTGAGTAAGAAGCCATCGAGTTCCTTGTTTTCTAGCAGTGCCCGCGTGTCTAGTTTGCCTACGGTGGTGTGTGTGTTGAGGAGGGGTGTAACTGCTGTTTTCTCGGTGGGGTGTTGTCCAGGTCTTGTTGGTTATCGATTTTCTGCAGCTCCATATAGCTTGGTTTCTCCGGCGTATCGTTAAGGTCAGAGTGGTGTAAGCGGTACAGTAGTGATACACATGAAGATATTAGGCGTGAATTGGAACTCGGCCAATTCAGCACAATGAAATATATTTATATATATATCTGTTAGGGCAGCGTATACATAAATTCAACGGAGCATGGCAGCTGTCATTTTTTTGCCAATGCGATTTTCAAATCAAGCATTTTAATTTTACGCTACTCTAACTTATATTCTCTATCACTTATATTGGGTACTTTTTTAAAGAGTACACACACAATATATATATAATATATATATATATATATATATATATATATATATATATTTCTGTGTATGTGTGGGAGTAAATAGGAAAATAAATCCGACAGTATGGAGAAAGCATAAAAAGGTATTCCAAGAAGATGAATTTATTCTTGATGGTGAATTCGACATTATAACGTTTCGGTTTTAGCAAACCTTCAACAGGACTTGAGATTGAAAGAATGTTGTTTGAGTAAGGGGGGATGATTCTCAAAAGATAGGAGAATAGTAATTGTGTGTGAAGAATGGGACGTAACCGAGTTCAGCATAGCGTTTGTTCCAGTCCACGTGAAGACTTCGTAAGAAACGGTCAAATGTGTGTGGAGTATTTCCTAGGAACACATAGATGTAAGACGAGAAAAATCTAAACTGAATTTTTGGAATACTTCGAGTTTTTCTATTTTCTACAAACACACACACACACACACATATATATATATATATATATATATATATATATATATATATATGTGTGTGTGTGTGTGTGTGTGTGTTGTGTGTGTGTGTGTGTGTGTGTGTGTGTGTGTGTGTGTGAAGAAAAGGAAGTTAATCCGACGTTATGTAGTATATTAAGAAAGAATGAAAAAACACAGCTGAAATAACCAGGACTACCACTCGCTTTCTCGTTATTCTGTGATAAAAATTTCTTATTACTTTCCACATACCAACAAATGCCCTAAAGATGATCTAATTAATAGATCAAAACACTGCAGCATCGGCCAATAAACTCACCACTTAACTCATTTAAACCTGTGTTTTTTCATTCTTTCTTAATATACTACATATATATCTATATATATATTAATATATATATATATATTATATATTAATATATATATATATATATAATATATATATATATATATATATAATCGACCCTCGTCGATTTTGACGCATAAGGGTTCATAAGATACCCTGAGGTGATCCAATGAACACCCCATACAGTTTTTTTGTTTATAGTGGGGAAGGTTTGTGTTGGTCCATCCGCACTTTTTGGCACATTCGATAGGAAAGAATTGGTACAAGGAATGCCAGAAACCCAATCAGCTGCTTACCTCAGGTATTCATTTTCAAACTTTTCCTTCTCCCAGACAGGCTACCTATACAAGGTTAAAGAGCCCAGTCTGCCCTACTATTTAGCCATAGCTGGAGGGAGAATATAAGGATTCATACCTTTTCCAGGGATATTAGCTCTATGTGAAATGCAAACAGCTTTGTCGAGGTTTTGAATTCAATGGTTCATCATGACCCAACCCTACGCTTAACTAAGTCGATGTAATTCCATAGTTAAACTATTTTTTTAGAGTTTAACTAAGGAATTTCATCGATTAGTTAAGTGTATCCTGATGAAATCATTTGGGAATAAAGTGTTTAAGAAAGAGTAGAAACAATTCACTTTTTGGACACATTATTGTCATCATTATCTTTGAAATACTTACCAAGAAGAATCATCTTAGATAAAAAGGCAGGAGCCTGATTAATGACTAATTTGATTGGATATATCTCATCAGTCCTGGAATTTCTTTAATCTTACTTCTAATTGATTAAGTTTCTGTACTTTAAAAAGAAATTACACAATGCATCATTGAAGGAGTTATTCATGTATTCACTATCAACTGTTTAACACTACAACAAGCAAAATATTAATGCTTAGGGGTTTGTTGGTTTCACCTTAGTATTCCTGGTAATCTGAACATTAGTTACATAAATTATTATTACATCTATTATTATTATTATTATTATTATTATTATTATTATTATTCTATGTTTTTAATATATTGAGCACTCTTGGATTAAAGCGGAAAGATTAAAGCGGTATTTGGATATTATATATACTAGCAAATATATGCACCCTCCGGGTGCAAGTATTTAAGTTTGAATATAATAAAATATCATATTAAATTAGAAAGGCTAATGAAAATGAATAAGAATGCAGATAAAAAGATTTGGAACAGAGGGGGTATAATCGAATAATAGAACAACTTTGAAACTAACCCTTCCATCATTTTCCATTACTTCCGTCTTTCATTGGTAAATTTTCCTAATTTAACTATTTAGTTAAAATAGGAAGTAAATAATAATATTACAGTTATTTCTTCTTGTTAATAAATTTTTTTCAAGATTTATTCCCGAGAATGTTGCTGATATTCAATAAGAAAAAAACAAAAAAACAATTTGAAATCAATAATACTAAGCATATATTTATTAAAATCAATTTTTTAAGATCAATATGCAAATTAGCCTTCCCATTCATACTGTAAACCGCTTATTTGTTGTATATTTAAATACAATTGCATGTTATTAGTATGTAGATATGGTCAACAGTCTTAATGATGTAAAACAATTTTATTAATAATCGAGGTTTAAATAAAAACTAAAAACATGGAGAATGTGAGGTAAATAACAAAAGGAATTGTGATTTGTTTAGTAATATAGTTTCGGTTACAGACAAAAAAACACAGAATCTCCATTATAATAAGATATATATATATATATATATATATATATATATACTGAGCGCAAGTCCGTACCTAATACAAAGTTTACCTTTATTATGGCAGACATACTTTTACAGAAATATTATTTTTAAATATCTGTTACGATATTCCAGAAGTCATAAACAATTTATCTTGATAATGTTGTGACAAATATCTTATCTTCCATACTTCACGGCTCACAAATCTTTATCAGATGTCAGTAGTTAGAATATAGAAACGATAGAACATTACACTCTATGGTGGCTTCAATTATGCATGTGTCCAAATAGGAGTTTTAAGATCTTAATTTAACTCGTACCAAAATAACTCTCAAAGTTTGAGAATAACAAAAGAATTAGATAACTTGATACGTTAACATTACATGATGAGGAAAACTTCATGATGATGATGATGATGATGATAAGTTACTTCTGCCGCTGTTGTACATTGGAACATCCTACAGAAACATTCTCTCTTTTTAAAAATTTCAAAATCATTGGAATGCACTCATTTATAACAAACTTCAAATCCTTAGACCCACCATTGGAAAATGGAACTTAAAATACAACAAAAATAGAAAAGAACAGGTTGTCTTCACATAGGCCACACCTACATCACCCATCATCATTTACTAGAGGGCACAGAATCCCCAATGTGCACTACATCCCAACAGAGATTTACAGTGAGACATATACTGCTGGAATGTGTAGACTTTGATCAAGTGCGAAAAAAATACTACCAAGCAAGTAATTTGAAAAAACTTTTACAATTCCTAAAAGATGTGAGATTGTACTAAAAAATATGAGTAATTGAACAATAGTTAAAATCTATTGATATATACATTTGTTTTTCTACCAAACTATCGCTACGAATCCAAAACTTAGTTGGCAGTAAATGACCCACTGAGGTTGATATGCCGTAAAACAAACCCAACCAAACCGTTCTCATTTGAAGCCAATGTCATTTCCTTTACGTTGGTACTGAGTCGCCTGTTAGATCTTAGGGCTCCTCACAGCATTTGAAATCAGTTCGGAAAATATACTGTTATGACGGAGAACGAAAAAGGGCAAGACATTGTCTTGCCTGCCGGGATCGAGCCCGCGTCCTCCCGCATGCGAAGGCAGATGCGATTTAGGCACTGGACGGACGCGAAGTGCCAGGATGTTTCGGTAAATACGTACATAAATAACACGTGAGTCAAGCGCTGGGCAGTCAGGAGTCAGCAGTAGCAGGTTGACTGACGCGAACGACCGAGTAAAGAAATGTGATTTTGAACTGCTAAAGATTATTTCGACTACGGTGACGGATTTTGTCGCTGCTAAACGAAAACGAAGAACGTATTGACCAGGGGAAGGTTTGGCTTGCTGGAAGACTGTGGACTCGCTTGTTTTTGCCCCCCCTCTCGGTGGGAGCTTGTTGATACGAACATCTATTTCCCCCATATATTCTATATTCTATAACAGTTTATCAAAAAATACGAGGAATGAAAGTTTTTGTATTTCAAATTTTTTCTGTTTTTCTTATTAATTTTGTTGATTTTTTTTCATTCTTTTTTAGTTATTTATTTTCTTTGGAAATATTTCAATCATTCACCAATAAAAATCCGGTGACTGTCAGAAAATAATTGTTGGGTATAAAAGCTACAAAAAAGTCGAGTTAGGGTTCTCTCTATGTTAGAACTGAACCAATATTCGACAAAGGTAGGTAGGAAGATGCAATTTTAAAAACTTGAAGGGACGTACTTTTTTTATTCATTTTATTTTCGTAGGATGATTTTTTTTTCTTTTCTCCTCACACAGTTTCCTGACAAGTGAGGAAGATCGGGAAAAACAAAGAAAAGGTAAAGCAAAGAAAATTGAAAAACAAATTAGGAAGAAAAAAAAACATAACCAAAGGTAAATAAATAAATAATATAGAATGGGATATAAGACGAAAAAAAAAGCGTTGATGGCGCCAATAACTGAGGGCGTTGTATAACTATCAAGAAAATTTTATTGGGAATCATTTTGTGTACGCCTTTGGACTTATTTGAAAAAAATCTTCATTTTATAAAGAACAACAATGAATAGAAAATATATTTATACAAAATGAAATCACAGACAACAATATATATATCATTTGTATTTATATATATATATATATATATATATATATATATATATATATATATATATATATATATATAATATATATATATATATATATATATATATATATATATATATATATATATATATATATATATATATATATATATATATAATATATATATATAGAGAGAGAGAGATACATGTGAATATTTATATATATATATTCCTGTATATATAAATAAATTATATATATATATAGATATGAATAAATGCATACATATATACACATATATATGTTTGTGTATGTATGTATATATATATATATGTGTGTGTGTGTGTGTGTGTGTAAATATATATATACATTAATCTATATATAATAAAATAGATATATATAAATATTAATTAATATACGCATATATATATATATACATATATATATATATATATATATATATATATATATATATATATATATATATATATAGGGTGTCGGGATAAAATTTGACATACATATATTTGGTTATTTTTTCCGTATGTTGGAAGTATTGACGCACACTACACATTATTTAAAAGCTTGAACCCTTCTTCATTCATATACGTAATGACAGATAGAATGGATGACTGGAACCCACCTGAATCATGGAAGAGAAGAACTCTATCATAGAAGAGAATAACTCTATCAAATAACGGCCATCAAAATAAGGAGATTATTGTTGCTGCCCAATTCTCCCTGAACACTGTAAAAAACAACCAAGCATGAACTAGAGAATTGCATTGGCGACTACGAGGCTGTGGCTTGAAGAAATCACAATAAGAGACGATCTGATTGAGTTCGTACAGCAGAATTCCTCGAAAATCGACAGAAAAAAGTGTGAGAGGACCTTGGCATTGGAATACGGGCTTTGTCACGTGAATTGAAGGATTCAGCCGCTAACACGAATCTTGCACTCAATGAAGACCTTCACTACTACTCATACAAGCGTCGCAGAGGTCAACTGCTCCCAGAAAAGGCACGTGAAAATCGTATGACAAAGGCGAAGAAAATTCTGAGCAAAGTGAAACATCTTGCTGAACCACAAACAATCCGGTTCTTTTCCGATGAGAAAAACATTTGAAAACATCAAAAAGGACAAAGAATAACAAATGGCTTCTATACATTCCAAATGACTCTCCCCGTGTTATGCATGATTAAATTTCCTCAAAATGTGATGGTTTTCGGATGTGTGTCCTCTGAGGGTGATGTGATGCCTCCACATGTTTTCAGAGAGGGTCTCAGGTTGAATTCAGAAAGCCCTGAATAACAACTGTAGCCAATGGTAGGCCATATGTATGGCAGCAGGATTCGGACACCTGCTACACCTCTGGGAAAAGTCAAAAATGGTTGTCGGCGAATTTTTACGACTAAACCAGTCCCAATGTTTGGCCTCCGAACTCCCCAGATCTTAATACCATGGATTATTATGTATGTGGCGCTGTTGAGAAAGACACCAATCACCGTTCCAGTATTACAAAAGCCCAGTTAATCGACAGAATTAAAGTAGTTCTTGAGACCCTTCCCAGAGAAACTGTAACATAATCTTGTTCTAGGTTCCAGAGCAGGATTGAGGCTGTGATCGACGCTAATGGCGGTTATTTTGTGTGAAACTTGTTGACAGTAGTGTAATTTCCGTGTCTGTTGAATTTCTTTACAATTCATTAAATTTCGTAGTTACCAAGCACTTTTTCCCTTTCTTTATGAAATTGTCAAATTTATCTCGAAAACCATATATATATATATATATATATATATATATATATATATATATATATATATATATATATTACTAGCAGCGGCTACCCGGCGAAGCCCGGGGTAGAGGAGATAAAACATGGTTTAATAATCGTTTGCAGATATATTACTACTAAATAGCGAGTTCGATCCTCGCAGGATGACCCATAAAAATCACCACGTAAAACAGATCTAAATTTAATCCGGCCTGCTAAGAGGTGGGATCTTTTCGTCAGATTTGAGGGAATGACATCACATAAGGATATTATGAATTCTAACTATGAATTCTAGGCTGACTGAAGCAAAATATTTTTTAACTCGCTGTTAATGATCCAATGAATAAAAACTCAATCAAATTACATATTTAGAAAGATTATTCTATTCTCTTTCTAATCATATATATATCTTAAAGAAGATTGAACCGCAAATAGTCGAGAAAAAATTTGATATTTCGTTAAAATTTAGTCTTAAAAAAATCATACTTATCAGCTCTCCGAAGCCAATTTTTTTAACTCGCTGTAAAAAATAATTCAATAGATAAAATCGCATAAAACTTACATACTTAGAAAGATTATCGTCATTTCTTTCGAACCATATAAATATTCTTAAGATTGGGCCAAAAGTAGGCGATAAATTCCGGCTTAGACTGCGAAAATTTATTCACTAAAATTAACCTCTATATGCTCTCATTCGAACGTGGAACATTGATATATATATATATATATATATATATATATATATATATATATATATATGCACACACACACACACACACACACACACACACACACCACATATATATATATATATATATTATATATATATATATATATATATATATATGTATATATGAATATATTTGTATCTATATATATGTATGGATATATCTATGAATGTATATACATATGTATGAATATATATATATATGTATATGTATATGTATATATGAATGTGTATATATATATATATATATATATTATATATATATATATATATATGTGTGTGTGTGTGTGTGTGTGTGTGTGTGTGTGTTTGAGACGGGTGGTGGAATGGTTAGCTACGGATTTTCAGGTCAATTACCAACGACCTTGTATGCATTCTATGGCGTTTTTCGTTAGCAAAGGCCATAAATAAGCACTAATTCCTCGTACACCTTATACCCATGGGTAATCCAACAATATCCATTTTCATGAAAAAGTCCGAGGGTTCGTCAAAAAGTAAAGCCACTTTACTCAGGACAGTTATATTTACCAACACAGGAACATGCATCACTACTTCTCCACATAATTACCATTTCTCTCAATAGCAATTTTCCACCTTCGAATGAGAGCATATATCCCTGCTCCGTAAAATTCTATTGACTGTTCACTGAGCCACTTCTTCAATACAAATTACTCACTAGATTTAGCGCCACCAGACATATGAAAGAGGGTTTGAGAGGAAAACGTTATTCCAGTGACTATGAAGTGAAATCTGCTGTGAAGAAGTGGCTCATGGAACAGCCAACAGAATTTTAAACAAAATTGTATTACTTTTTAACACACGCTCGTATTTTCACGCATGAGTGCATATCTATTATTGTGTACATGAGAAATAGTGTGGAAGAGAATCAGTTCTTATGTGATAACACCGGTTGCTCTGTATGTACTTCCTGTATTTTAAGTGTCTATATGGGTAAGTTTTTGTGCGAGCTAGTATTTATATGTGCAAATACGTAGTTATGTGAGTTTGCGAGAAAGTGCGTTTATATCTGTGACTACGCATTGTGTGAGCATTTGCATATGTTATATAGCCATTATATAATAGTATATAATATATATATATATATATATAATATATATATATATGGAGTAAATATGGAAATTAAATCCGACAATATAAAGAAAATTTGAAAAAACAAGTGTTCCGAAAATGGATGAATTTAATAATTTATAATATTTTTATAATTAAATAAATGTTTTAAACATCGATTATTAAATTCATCCCATTTTCGGAACACTTGTTTTTTCAAATTTTCTTTATATATATATATATATATATATATATATATATATATATATATATATATATATATAAGTAAATACACAAACGATGTGTTTTGATATGGCTTTTTTTAGCCGACAATTTTTGGGAGAATATGTCCCTAATTTTTTTGAAAGATAATTAATTAATAATTAATTAATTAGGCGGGCATACCTATTCAAATGTAAGACTAAACAAATCGAGAAAAATCAAAAAATGTACATACAGAGATTGATTTTTCTCGAATTGTTTACATAACTACGTATTTGCACATATAAATACTAGCTCGCACAAAAACTTACCCACATAGACACTTAAAATGTTATCACATGAGAACTGATTCCCTTCCACACTATTTCTCATGTACACAATAATAGATATGCACTCATGCGTGCAAATACGAGCGTGAATTAAAAAGTAATGCAATTTTTTCACTCCACAAATTTTGGCATTAAATAACCCAGAAGGAGTTAATATACCGTTAAAGAAATAACCCAAAACTTTCTCACAAACCGGCAATGAATTTCTTCTTTTCATTTTTGTTTTTCAAAAATACGATGAATATACAGTGGTACTTTGATTTACGAGTTTAATGACTAAATTTACTCGTATGTCTAATCAATTTTTCCCAAGAAATAAACTGAAATGCCATTAATCTGTTCCAACGCTCCACCCAAAATATTTTGTTACTTAAAAAATATAACTACATTATGTTAAAAAAATTTCACGTAGATTGTAATGATATATGTTTTGTAACATGAGTATTATTTGTATTATTCCGACTATTGTCATCTTCATTGTTATCTGTACAACGTTTCGGCCGATGTGCCCTCCGGTCTTATTCAGGTATTTCTTTTCGGACTCAGGAACCTTCTTGGACTCGGGAACCTTCTTGTCGTAATCGGGAGCCACCACGGAACTTTGAACCTAACCCTTTATACAGTCCACGGGTGTAGCCTGTTCTCATTCCGCTAACCATAGCTGTTGTACAGATAACAATGAAGATGAGGACAATAGTCCGAATAATACAAATAATACTAATTATCAAGCCTCATCTAAAAAAAATGCAGAGAAATGTTTTGTAACATGTTTTAATGTTTATTTTTACTATATTATTTTTTTTTGGGGGGGGGATGATAAATTTGGAAATTTAAATGTTTTTAGTGAACTTATTGAAATAAACGTATCTGGAACTAGCGTATACATGAAATTTTATATTTAACATGATGCAAAAATTCGACTGAGTGACAGCTCGTAACTTTCAAAACAGGTCAGTTGGGTCAATCGTGATTTAAGGTACCACTGTATGAGTTATCTTTTCTTATTTTCATTTCCTTTTTTATTTAACAAAAAATACACACCTACATCACCTATCATCATTTACTAGAGGGCACAGAATACCCAATATGCACTACATGCCAAGAGACATTTATAGTGAAACATATATTGCTAAAGTGTGTAGACTTTGATCTAGAGCAAACAAAATAGTAGCAAGCAAGTAATTTGAAAAAAACTTTTCACGAAAATAAGCCCATCTAGGATTTTATATTTCATAAAAGAAATGGGATTGCACTCAAAAATATAAGTAATTGAACAATAGTTAAAATCTATACATATACATATTTTTCTACCATTCTACCCCTACGTATCCAAAACTTAGTTGGCATTAAATAACCGACCGAGGTTGATATGCCGTAAAACAAAACAAACCAAACCAAACTAAACCAAAAAATACGATGAATATAAGTTGATGGAGTGGCCTATTGTCGGTATCAGCCGGACAGCAAGCGAGTCTTTCCCCTTTTCGCTAGCGCTAGACCAGGGAGTTTTTTGCTGAGGTGGAGTGTCACAGCTACCATCAGCTCCCCACTTTACCGCACACATATGATTAACCAGTCTGTGCTATTCATGCGCTGAGTTGGCGGGGACCGGACCGGCCCCAGAAACTTGCGATTCCTCGGCGGTTGTTCAACCGACTGAGCTAAATCGGCCCCATACGATTAATGAGGGAGTGTTTCCCCTTTCCGTTAGCACTATACCAGAGAGATTATTTTTTGTGGTGGAGAGCCACATCTACCGTCAGCTCCCCACTTTACCGCACAGATTTGATTACCCCATATGTGCTATTCATGCGCTGCGTTGGTGGGGACTAGTACCGGACCCGGAATCTTGCGATTCCTAGGCGGATGTTCAACCGACTGAGCTAAACCTGCCCCATACAATGAATATCATCATCATCATCATCATCATCATCATCATGTCATTGCCCCTGGGAGGTCCTCTGCGCAGCATCCAGTATCCGCCCAGAGTTGGTCTATATATATATATTTACCAATCCCTCCGCACGAGCAGAATGCGACACTAGGTCAATTTCTTAAGCGGAGTTTAACAGGTTTGAATTCAGAGTTTTCCTTCTCTTAGATTGGTTAACTAGCCATGGTTAAAGAGCCAAGTCTGCCCTGCTATTTACCCATAGCTGGGGGGAGAGTAGGATTCATACCTTTCCCAAAGGTATTTGCACTAAGTGAAATGCAATTACCACGTCCAGGATTTGAACTCGGGGCGACGAGTCCATTTCCCATGACTTTAACCATTACACCATGTGCTTCATTGGTGTTGGTCTATATAAGTTTTTGCTGGACAGTCTACTTTGGCGTGTCCATGTGAGAAGAACGTCACATACGAGTTCATCCTTGTTTTTCCAGCAGTGCCCAGCATGTCTAGTTCGCCTCACACGAATGGTGTGTATGATATGAGGCAGTGGGTCGTACTGCTGTTTTCTCGTGGTGTGTTGTTTCCACGTCTTGTTTAAGATTGCGCATTCTTCTGCAGCTCCCATCTAGCTTATTCTCCAGGCACTTCGTTAGGGTCCAAGTAGTGCAGCCGTACAGTAGCCCTGATACAACTATGAAAGAATCATTCATCGTACGTGAACTGGCAGAACATCGGCCAATTCCAGCACAATGAATATATATAACAACAAAAGGGTATTTGCCTGCTTAGCCCACTTATGAGGGTAGGACACAAGGTCTCGTTTTTACGTGGGCGCATAAAAATTGCGTCGATCTGGGGGGATGGCCCCCTGGGATCGACGCTATTAATTGTATTCTACCGGTCCAGAGGCCGAAGTACACTGTAGATATTGTCTCATACCCCACTTGTATGGACTGGGCACAAGGCCTCGTTTTAATGTGGGCCTACCTTCTAGCCGAAGCTCATGGGTGGAAAAGAACAAAAATTGCGTCGATCCCCTCCGCATTCCCCCTCAAGGGGGGCACCTCAGGCGCTGTGCAATAAACCCAGCCCTGCCTCCAAGGGGACAGGTATTGCCTGGGGGGACAACCCCCTGGGATCGACGCTATTAAATTGTAAAGATCCAGGGCCGAAGCCACTGGATCCACTGGATCCCCGCTCGAGGCCTAGTGGATTAGGTAAGAATCAGAGCATAGTAACTGGAACAGATACTACACTCTGATCCCCCCCTTCTAGTCCAGGGAAAACAACAAAAGAAACCTACTTTTTTCACAAAACCAAATCTTCAATTTTTCTATTCCAGGTAATTTTAGTTTTTGTTTAGTTTTTTATGACAATGTTATATTTCATTTATTTTTGTTACATATTTATATATATGTGCCTGTATTTTTTTATTATTGATTCACCAATTTGTAAAATTGAAATGGAAATTGACAACGATTTATCTCTGAATATCATTTATGCTTTCAATTCGCGCATATTTCATGTAATTTCAATGATACAGGCTAGTATATATATATATATATATATATATATATATATATATATATATATATAGAGAGAGAGAGAGAGAGAGAGAGAGAGAGATACCAGGTATCCATTTATTCATATATTTATAATACTCCGTATATGTAACAAATATATATGCAAATCTTTATATGTACGTTTGTTTTCTCAATTTTGTTGAATCCTATCAACGAAACACTTAATATAATCCACCTATATATATATATATATATATATATATATATATATATATATATATATATATATAGTATTGCTTTTAGTATTTCTGCATTTCAAATTTCTTGGCGGTCTTCATCGTTGATTGAATATCATTATCTTATTTTCTTTTTCCTTCACTTGTTTTTTTCCTTCTTTCTGACACTCATTCCTTCTTTCACTTCTTCTTATAGTCTTATTCAACATCATTCTTTCGAGTTCTTTCCACTGAGAACAATCAAATTCTCGGAATATTATCTGAACCTTTCAATTCTTTTTCATTCGTTTTTTTTTTTTTTTGGTACGTTATCGTCGTTATCATCAACATCGTATTGAAAAATATTATTATTATTATTATTATTATTATTATTATTATTATTATTATTATTGTTGCTGTTGTTGTTGTTTTTATTCTGAAGACATTTTGATGGTAATAGGACTTAAGTATAGAATAGAGCTTTGGGGTTATTTTATTTGTTTTCAACTATCAACATTGAAAAGAAAGAATATATATATATATATATATATATATATATATATATATATATATATATATATACAAATGTGAGTTTGTAGATATATGTATATATGTTTGTATATTTGAGTAGATATACAGATATGTGTGTATATATATATATATATACATATATATATTTATGAATATGTGTAGATGTGTGGACATATATATATATATATATATATATATATATATATATATATTGGAATAAGGATGCAAGTAGAAATAAACATAGTACAGGAATAAAATACAAGAAATAGAATAAAAAAGTTTACTCTAAAAAAATAAATGTTATGTATACGCAATGAAACAATTCGCAATTTTACAAATAATTTCTTCTTCTAACAAAATATTCACTGAGAGGCAACATAGCTCGATCTCACCCCCACCTATCATCAATTTGTTTATTTCTTTTCAACGTTTATTTTTCTCTCTCAATTGTCCACACTTCAACTCAATGAAGAATTGTAATTTAGAATGAATGAGGAATCGGGAAAATAAGTTGTTTGTTTGCTTGTTTTATATGGGAGGGTTCTTTTTTTCTATTTGGTTTGAGAAAAAAAAAACTTCGCGTTGAAATCTAAAAAATATAAAGGGTAGAGTGGTTGTGAGAAGCCATTGATGCTATATGCCCAATTTGTGCACAAGTAATATATATATATATATATATATATATATAATTGCCGCTTCAACCTTTCCGTTGCAGTGACATCAGTAAATAATCCAAAAGTACTCAATATATAAAAAAGATAAAGTAATAATAATAATAATAATAATAATAATAATAATAATAATAAAGGAAAAGAGTAATGGATCTACCATGGTTTCAATCCAAATGACTTCATCATGACCCAACCCTACGTCTAAATAAGTCAATGTAATTCTTTAGTGAAACTGAGATACATTTCTTTTCAAAGAATACAAAGAAATGTATCTCAGTTTAACTGACAAATTACATCGACTTAGTTAAGCGTAGAGTTGGGTCCTAATGAAATTATTTGGATTGAAACCATAGTAGAACTCTTTTCCTCGACTAATATTATCATATATATATGTAAATATAAATATATATATATATATGTATATATGGAAATAAGGTGAGGTAATTAATCCGACAATATGAGAAGAAAATATTTATCTTCAGGGGAAACAATTTTATGTGTCAATACATAAGCATTTCGGTATATTGTACCATCTTCAGGACACTGTTAAGTAATGTTTATGTGAGGGACAAAATGAAAGATGTTAAATGTATAGTGAATGGGTCAATTTAATGAAGTCTTAATTAGTAATTAACCGTTATTCACATAAACATTACTTAACAGTGTCCTGAAGATGGTACAATATACCGAAATGCTTATGTATTGAAACATAAAATTGTTTCCCTGATCATAACATCCTGTGTTTGTTATATTTTTTAAATATTTTCTTCGCATATATATATATATATATATAATATATATAATATATATATGTGTGTGTGTGTGTGTGTGTGTGTGTGTGTGTGTGTGTGTGTGAAAAGAGAAATAAAGGAAAGAAAGTATTGAATTGATAAAATAGGATATTTTAATTAATTTTATCCATTCAATACATTCTTTCCTTTATTTCACTTTTCAACATACCGTCGGATTCACTTCTATTTTCATTTTACACACACACACACACACACACACACACACACACATATATATATATATATATATATATATATATATACTTGTGTGTGAGTGTGTATTTGTGTATTTATCAGTTAAATACTACAACCTGCTTGTAGTTGACTGATGGCACAGTGGTCAGGAACTGATTGATGAAAAGTTTGGTCGGGTTTCAATCCCGGCCGTGGGTAGCCTGCTAAGCCTTGCCCAACTGAAAAGACTTGATACATCGAAACAAGTTTTCTGTGGATGACTATATATACTCCCATCCCTTGGTTTGTTGAGCTCTCTGGATAGAATTTAGCTATATATATATATATATATATATATATATATATATATATATATATATATATATATGGTTAACACATTTTGCCAACGACCTCGAAGTTGTTTAATGCCGTTTGCATAGAATTCTACAGGTTTTGAAGCGAACCAGTTTTGCAAATCACAGTTAACTTCTTCAGCGAAGTCTTCCTCAATATTCTTGTCAATAGCTCATTACACCTGTCCACAAAAATATGTAGTAAAAAAAAAATAAATAAATAAATAAAAATAAAAATAGAAATACTACTCTGATGAAGGTCGGCAAAATCTCTCTGTGTACGGAACATTTTATGCATTTTTCCTATTATTATTATCATCATCATTTCAACTCCATCTGATTATTTTAATAATAATAATAACGTAAATCCGCATACATTTTGATAAGCAGACCGAAACACATGTGTAAGTGATATCGATTAAAAGTGATATCGATAAAATTCATTTTTATCCATCTACATTTCTTTTCTTTACTCATTTTTTCCTCATATTGTCGGATTCATTTTCCATTCACACACACACACACACACACACACCACACACACACACACATATATATATATATATATATATATATGTATATATATATATATATAGGATTGGAACGAAAGTCTTGTCCTATGAAAAATAACATTTGTATAACCAATAAAGACAACATGTAAATTGAGAAATATAAACAAAACATCATTGAAACATTTCAGAGATACAGATGAACGATGTTTTGTTTATATATTTCTCAATTTAAATGTTATCTTTATTGGTTAAATAAATGTTACTTTGCATCGGACAATACTTTTGTTCCAGTCCTATTTTAACTTGTTTTTTTGTAAGGTTTTTGTACAGTTTTAATGGCACTGAACAGAGTAAAAGACTGTAAGACATAAAGGCGATCTAAGGCGACGGTTTTATGATAAGAATTTGTTTTTTACACTCGAGTGTGTTACTTAGCACCTGATCCAATATGAAAATGCCTTTCAGTAAACCGAACAGAAAGAAACTGAAATACGTTTGTGCCAATATGAAGAAGACTTACAATGAGAGTGAAGTTCTCTCAGAGCAGTGGATGATATCAAGTGTTACTTTGAAATGATTCAACCAAAATTGACGACTCAAAAGTATATATAAATATTTGCGTATATACTTTTATATATACGGAGTATTATAAATAAATAGATAAATAAACAAATGGATATATGTATGATTAAAGAAGAAATGTGGCCTAACTATATATATATATATATATATATATATATATATATATATATATATATATATATGTGTGTGTGTGTGTGTGTGTGTGTGTGTGTGTGTGTGAATTTAACATTTTTGAAAAAACAAATGATGTTTATAATTGCTGAGAGAAATCTGTTTCGACCCTTTTAATAGATCGGTCATCATCAAGAGCAACATATGAGAGAAGGATGGGATGAAACAACCGTTAGAAGAAAGGGTACAAACAAACGCTATTATTCAATGCTGGAATTTTTTAAAAATGCGTGTTCTGTGTTAAAAATAAAATAAATTTTATTTTTAGAAATCAGAAGCATTATAGTTCATAATAAAATTCAAAAGAATTTGACCGACCTATTAAAGCGGTCGAAACAGATTTCTGTCAGCAATTATAAACATCATTTGTTTTTTCAAAAATGTTAAACTCATACTGTCGGATTAATTTCCATCTATTATTCATACATGCACACACACACACACACACACACACACACATATATATATACATATATATATATATATATATATATATATATATATATATATATATATATTTATATTATATATATATATATATATATATATATACTGAGAGTATTCACTATATTTATAGTCTTAATATCCATGAAAGAACATATATCTTCATTATAACGGAGATTGTGTGTTTGTCTGTAACCGAAAGTATATTACTACTCAAGTCACAATTCACTTAGTTATTTACGTCACATTCTCCATGATTGTTTTATATTATTAATATTTTTGACCACATCAACATAATACTAACATGCAATTGTATTCATATATACAACAAAATAGCAGTTTAGAGTGTGAATTTGATATTAAAAATTGATGTTAATAAATATGTGCGTAGTATCATTGATTCCTAATTGTTTGGTTTCATTTTAATGAATATGAACAAACATCTCGGGGATAAATCTTAAAAGAAATCCATTAACAAGAAGAAATAACTGTAATTTCATCTCTAGTTCCTATTTTAAATAATAGTTAAATATGGAACATTTAGTAACTAAAGGCGGAAGTGATGGAAGTGTAAGTTTCAGTGGTTCTACTTTTCGATTATACACCCTCTGTTTTAAATTTTTATCTGCATTCTTATTGAGTTTCATTAGTCTTTCTAATTTAATATGATATTTTAATACATTAAAACTTAAATACTTGTACCATGAGGGTGCATATATTTGCTAGTATATATATGTTAGGATAGTGTAGGCATGGAGTCAAAAGCACTTGGTAACTGTCAGTTTATCGCCTATCGATCGTTAAACCAATATATATATATATATATATATGTATATATATATATATATATATATATATATATATATATATATATATATATATATAACCTAGAAATAACCTTACACTTTAACACTGAGAGAGGAGTTAAGGCGATCCAATCGTTTTTTTATAGGTGTCGCTGTTGGCACTTCCGTCTAAACAAAAACAAAGAAAAAAGTTAGAGGAAAAAGTGTAAGGAAACGTAAGAGGAAGTATATCACCCAAGATAATAAACTTTTATAGCAAGCGGTGACAGTATGCAGTAAATTCAATCTCGGGCCAAATGGGATAATAAGAATCTGCTCTGGTGCTTACACCTGTCCATCAATTCGTTCCTTTAATAATGTATGGCTATTTCGGAACAGTAACATATGTAGCTTTTCTTGTAAGAATAAAGTACTCCTTTTGTCATGACCCCATAAAGTTCTGTATTTTTTACTATCTGCAGTTTTACTTGTTGGAATGTTACTCTATTTTTTTTACTTTCTCCATTTAGAATTATCTATATAACTCAATAGCATTTTCGTATTTTTTATGTGAGGCTTAAATTTTATTTTTTCAGCTTTTTTTTTCTATTTACCAAGCCCTACCAGTAGGATGTGACACAAGGCCAATTTCTTAAATGCAATTCCAATCATCATCACCTTTATGTCCAACAGTTTGTTCAACTCTCTGGCACGAGATAAGTATTTGTCTATCTTTTTTGCTATTTCTCTGAATTTTTGAGATGAGGCTTGATAATTAGTATTATTTGTATAATTCGGACTATTGGTGTCATCTTTATTGTTATCTGTACAACGTTTCGGTCGATGTGCTCTCCAGTCTTCTTCGGTTATTTCTTGTCGGACTCGGGAACCTTCTTTTCGAACTCAGGATACTTCTTGTCGTAATCGGGAGCCATCACGGAAATACCTGAAGAAGGCCGGAGGGCACATTGGCCGAAACGTTGTACAGATAACAATGAAGATGAGGACAATAATCCGAGTAATACAAATAATACTAATTATCCTTTTTGCTTTCTGCTTTCTTTCATTTTTACTCTTGATCATTAACACTAATCTGGTCTTCTTGCCGGGATTGGGTCACCCGTTTGTATCTTAAAGAAGAGAACTTGATTTCTTTCTTTGGGGTGTATAGTGCAATATATAACTTTTGATATGGAGGCGCGTGGTGTAATGGTTAGCGTCGTTGGAAATTGACTCGTCGACCCGAGTTCAAATCCTTGACGAGGCTGTCTACATTTCACATACCCTTGGAAAATATCTGCGTCCACCTGCTCTCCCTCCAACTATGGGTAAATAGCAGGGCAAACTGGGCTCTTTAACCTTGATTAGGTAACCAATCTAGGAAAAGGAAAACTGAATTCAAACCTGGTAAACTCCGCCTAAAAAATTGACCTTGTGTCACATCCTGCTCGTGCAGAGGGGTTGGTAAATATGTATATAACATTTGAATATATTTTCTTTTCTTTGGGCTGTATCTTTATTTGCCAACCTCTCTGTACAAGGACAATTTCTTAAGCGGAGTCTAACAGGTGTGAATTCAGAGATTTCCTTCTCTTAAACTGGTTACCATACCGTCTCAATCGTACAAATAAGAAGCAAAAATTAAATCCTGATTATTTGATGTCGTTTAATAGCCGAATTCTTATTTCTTATAAGTGTCATCACCTTAACTAAATAATGACCCTTCCCTTTTTTATTAGAAAGAAAGAAAGGAAAGCAATAGAACATTCTATATAGAAAGAATATGATAAGAAAGAAAGAAAGAGAGTAGGGGAAAGATGGAGAGAGCTGGGTGAGCGTATGGAAGCGGTAACGCTAATCTGTTTTAATCGAATATAATGAAAAGATGAAAAGAAGTTAAGAAAGAAAAGAGTGAGAGAGAGTTGAATCAAGATTATTGTATTTTACATATTGAACTATTTCAATAGCTCTTAAGTAAACATATCAATGTTGTATAATTAAATTAGCATACTGTGGTATATCCACAGATCCGACTAGTATTGCTTTATTTCTTAAATATCTACCATTTAAGAGACATATGTCTTCGTTACAACAGTTACACCCAGGCCGGTTAGTGCTATAAGTATATGTAAGTATTATATATTTCTCATTTTTTTCGGGTCGCTTAATTTTGACCCCCCCTATGTTAGGGGCGTAACATTTTTTTCAAGTTGGTCTTATACTGTACTAATTTCAATATGAATAAAGAGATAAAAGACCGAAGTTATGAATAGAAAAAACATTTTTTACGGTGGCATTTCTATGAGGAAATAAGTACCGAAAATTGAAAAATAAAATGTAAAAAAATAATAAATAAGTAATGTTTTGGAGATTTCTTTTTTACTCATTTCGATAATTATTTAATTGGCTATTATCTTATAAAAGAAAAAAATTATACATCGATATTTTTTCTGCTTAAAAAGTGGGGTACATTTCCAATCGAGGTTTTTTTCAATAAGTATACTTTATATGATAAAATAAGGTTTGCAGTAAATGGATGTTTATTTTTAGAATCTAAAAATATAACATTTTAAACTTAACATCAGGCTTTTCATATTTTAAATGAATTTTATATATTAATTTTTCATAGCAAAAATACTAAATTAAAGTTTGGAAATAGAATAATTAATGTATTATAAAATTCATTAATTGATAAATCATAATGAAAATTTCATTAAAATCGGATAATTACCTGATTTTTGGTAAGTTTCGCGAATGTTACATTAAAATTGTAAACAAGCACTTAAAACCATTGAAAAAGAGACAGAAATTGACCAAAACAAACCCTTTAAATGTATTAAAAATAAACTGCATATGTAATGATATCTTTCTTTTTTTAATGATGGTCTTTATGTTACTACTTATTGATTTAGACAAAGTTTGACCTTAAATAATAGATTTAATTAATTTTAATTCGTTTTTAAAATTTGTAGCAGACGACAAAATGGTATACCTAGTGTAATAAGTAACCATCAGTGTATTTTTGTTGAATAACCTCTTCAGCGAGCAAGACTTAGAGAGATGCTTGTTAGCCAATCTTCTGTATATTAAGACTCTTGTTCCTTAAAAGTTCGACCGTTATCAATTTGTCGAGGAACCAGATACTTTTTGCAATATCACAATTTTTTTAAGGGGACTCCCTTTTCGGCATATATTTCAAGTAACTAAACGTTGACACCTGCTGGATTATTTTGAGATATAAGGTGTGCTAAAGGCCACCATTTAAACTTATAGACTCTGTGGGGGCGCGTGTATTAAAGCCAGCCAATCAACAGCTCAAATACCTGGTTAGTTAACTATTTAATCGCTGATCTTGAAAGCCGTTCATTTGCACATATTTGACACGGACGAACAGATCTGCAACAAATATCTCTGCTCAACCAAAGGATTCTACCAAAAACTAAGGAACCTCGAGGAACAACAAACGGATTCTACCCATCGCTAAGGAACACTGAGAAACAACCAAATGATTACCTAACATTAAGGAACACCAAGTGCTTTCACTTGCAGCCTAAAAATGTCCGCAAAAGAAAAAAATAAAGCCAGCCCGAATACGGGGTTAGTTAACTACATAATTGTCGATCTTGAAAGCCGTTCATTGCACGTATTCGACACGGACGAACGGGTCTACAACCAAAGGATTGTACCCGACATTAAGGAACACCGAGGAACAACCAAAGGATTCTACCCAACGCTAAAGAACACCGAAGAACAACCAAAGGATTCTACCTAACATTAAAGAACACCAAGGATCTCCACTGTAAAGTACTTTCACTTGCAGCCTAAAAATGGCCGCAAAATCGTAACCCTCCTTGATCTAGGCTAGTTAGTGGCATTCTGTGCCATTGTATTGTGGGTAGATATCACCACCTGCGAATATTTTAGCACAGTAATGAGTAACCCTCAGTGTATTTTTGTTGAATAGCTTATTCGGTAAAGTAGACTTAGCGAGATGCTTATTAATCTATTTGAAGAATATTCCGGCCACGTTTGTTTTCACACTTTGGCTCTAAGTGGGGGTTAAACTAGATGATCTTTTTGTCTCTCATTTGCTTCTTCTCACCTCTTTAAATGCTGAACCACAGCTGAGCACTGTGTTCACTCTTTGCAAGGGCCCTATTCCTAAATGTTTTCGACCTTATTAAAAATTGCAGTGTTACCTGAATTTGTGGATAGCCTACGAGAAAGTGATACCGTAAGAGGTTGTTCAGAGTTGGCCTTAATATAAATAGGATTATTATTATTATTATTATTATTATTATTATTATTATTATTATTTTACCCCTTGTGATTTTGTTCACGCCAGCGCAAGCTGATGCTCTTTCACAGGAGTGTGTATCCAACAAGTCTCCTCAGCTCTCCAGGATTCTGCTGAGTATTCTAGCCACTCTATTATTATTATTATTATATTATTATTATTATTATTTTCACTCCTTTTGAGTTTTTAACATCAGCGGTAACTGATGGTATTTCACTGGAGTCTGAGTGACAACAAATCTCCCCAGGTCTCCAGGACTCTTGTGAGTATTCTAGCTGATTGTAGTGGTGCAGTAATTTTGATGGTCTCAATTCTTCCTCTGATTTCCAGATCCTCCAGTCTTTTTTCAAGCTTTTTGGGACCGTGCACCAATTACAATTAGTATCGCATTGACCTTCCATGGCTTATTCAATTATCTGGCAATGTCCAGGTATTTATCCACCTTTTCATTTTCTTTCAGCTTCAGCCTGTGATCTGTTGCAACTGAAAACCCCACCGGCTGGCAAGTTCTCTTTCATTTTTTTGTTTTTTTGATAATCAACACTACGTCTGGTCTCTTGTCTGGGATAGAGTGATCCATTTTTATCTCGAAGTCCCAGAGAATTTTATGTGTTTTATTCTCAAGAACTGATTCTGGTTTATGCATATAGCATTTTGTTGTGTGGTCTAAATTTAATTGTTTGCATAATTCCCAGTGGATCACCTTCCCAACCCAGTTGTGCCTAGCTTGTATCCCCGTTGTGCTAGTTTGCTAAATTTGCTTAATACATAGTTTACAGCCTCATCTCTGTCAACGCACAGTCTACATTTACTGTTTGTTGTGTCTTATCAATGTTTGCTTTGATATAATTTGTTCTTATGGCATTATTTTGTGCAGCTATTATTAGAGATTCAGTTTCTTCTTGAGGTTTCATTTTCTTAACCATGTCCAAGTCTTTTTATGTGCAAACTCTCCAATTTGTCGTTTGAAGTATCCATATAATTGTTTTTTCTAATTTTTGTTTTCTAGTTTTCATTGTTGGCTGCCATCATCATTATTATTTACTCCTTTTGAGTTTTCACATCAGCGTTAGCCGATGGTCTTTCACTGGAATCTGAGTGACAACAAGTCTCCTCAGGTCTCCAGGATCCTTCTGAGTATTTTGGCAGATTGCAGCAGTGCAGTGTCGTGGATGGTACCAATCCTTCCTCTGATTTCCAGATTTTCCAACCCCTTTTCCAACCCTTTTGGGACTGTTCGAAGTGCACCAACTACAATTGGTATCACTTTCACTTTCATATTCCATAACTTTAGTTTTCTGGGAAGGTCCAGATATTTGTCCATTTTTTCATTTTCCTTTAGCTTCACCCTGTGATCTGCTGGCACTGCAAAAATCCACCAGTTGACAAGTTCTTTCTTTTTTGTTTATCAACACTAGGTCTGGTCTTCTTGCTGGGATAAGGTGATCCGTTTTTATTTCAAAGTCCCAGAGAATTTTATGCGTTTCGTTCTCAAGAACAGATTCTGGTTTATGCATATACCATTTTGTTGTGTGGTCAAAATTTAATTTTTTGCATATTTATTATTATTAATATTGTTGTTGTTGTTATTTAGATGTTCACACCAGTGTTATATGATTGTCTTACACTAGTGTAAGTGACTACAAGTATCCCCGGGTCTCCAGGACTCCAATGAGTATTCCATTTGATTTCAAAAATTCTGTTGTCTGGATGGTTCTCTGGGGGCTAGCAAGTCTCCTCATGTCTCCAGGATTCTTCTTGATATTCTAGCCAACCTGCATCGTCTCGATACTTCCTCTGATTTCCAATTCACATAAATTCTTTTCCAAACCCTTGGGTACCGTTCCGAGAGCATTGATTATAATAGATACAACCTTCACCTACATATTCCATAGTTCTCTGGAAAGATAGTCCTGTAGAAAAAGGAGCGCTAAAAGTAAAAATTTCCCCAAGTGCTTATTATTCACTTCTGCTGTATTGTTAATTGTCAAGACAAACGTGTGTAGTTGACGATTGTTTCGGTTTTTTCTACAACCAGATATATATATATATATATATATATATATATATATATATATATATATATATATATATATATATATATATATATATATAGCTGTCTGGTTCCAACAGGAGAAAATTCAATATTTTATAAAAAGAAGGTCTGCAAAATGTATTATGTTTCAGAAAAGAATTATTCTTTTTATCTTACATGTGCAACACGTGTTTCAGATCTTCTGGTATCTTCTTCAGGCTATTGATCAAAGCCTAAAGAAGATACCAGAAGATCTGAAACACGTGTTGAATATGTAAGATAAAAAGAATAAAAAATTTTCTGAAAACATAATACATTTTGCGGACCTTCTTTTTATAAAATATATATATATATATATATATATATATGTACAGCCGTATATATATATATATATATATATATATATATATATATATATATATATATATATAACCGTATATATATATATATATATATATATATATATATATATATATATATATATATATATATAATGGTAATTTGCTTGAAGCATTGTTAAGTATGTTATGAAATAATAAAATTCGAAGGCAATACAATGCGTAAAAAATAAAGACAAAAAGAAACATCTTTTTGTCTTTATTTTTTACGCATTGTATTGCCTTCGAATTTTATTATTTCATATATATATATATATATATATATATATATATATATATAAGGTGTGCCAAGAAAGTATCGAGATTTGTTGTACTTTTGATACACCTTGTATTTTGAAAAAAAAATAACGTTCCATTCATTCTTTAAGGATACAAGGTGTGTCAAAAAGTATCAAGTTTAGAGTTGTATTTAGCAATATAGAAATTATGAATGAATGGAACTTTTTTACAAAAAGTACAAAAATCTCGACACTTTTTTGACACACCTTGTGCATATATATATACACACACACACACACACACACACACATATATATATATATATATATATATATATATATAACCCCATATATATATTTATATACAACTGCATATATATATATATATATATATATATATATATATATATATATATATATATATATACTTACCAGCGTCCCGAAGCACTTTTCGTAAAAGTATGCAATATCCGGGACAGAGCCAATTCCTTTGCGAGATATAATAAAATTCGGATCGAAAATTTACTTTGAAAACAAATTTGAAAATACAAATTACAGATCAGAACTGTCAGTTTAAATATCTTTAGGTTGTAAGTTTTTATTGGAAAGTAAAAATGATTACGGTCCGATCACTCAAAGTTGCAAGAAAACGGTCATCAGGTATATTATTCTGTCTATGATATATGGAGATTGTTATTTCTTTACAGAAGAAGATATTTTGTAGAAACGGCCTTATTCTGTGAAGAATGGCAATTACCATATATATATATATATATATATATATATATATATATATATATATATAGTTAAGAGAAAAAAAAATAAATCCGACGATATGAGTATAGATAAAAGGATATGAAAACAACCCAATTTGCTGTTAAAGTGAAAAATCATCTTCAGAGCTTGGTTATACTCCGGAATTATCAATAGCGGAGACGAAAATAATATGAATTCAATCGTCTGAAGCTCTGAAGATGATTTTTATAAATCGAAATATTGTTCAATATTAGCTATGAATATGATATAAAATCTTTTCCCTTTAACAGCATATTGTGTTCTTTTCATATCCTTTTATCTATACTCATATATATATATATATATATATATATATATATATATATATATATATTATATATATATATATATATATATATATATATATATACTCATATTGTCGGATTCATTTCCTTTCTTTAACTTATATATATATATATATATATAATATATATCTGGTATTTGTAGAAAAAGTGACTTACCGGTGAAACAGGTCACAATGGTTAGTTGATGCAAGATTCACAATGATAAGGCAGCGATATAACAAATATAAAGTGCTCAATACGTTGGTAGAGCAAATTTATTATGATAACATGTACCATTATCATTATATATATATATATATATATATATATATATATATATGTGTGTGTGTGTGTGTGTGTGTGTGTGTGTGTGTAAGTTGAAAATGGAAGCGAATCCGACGGTATGTTGAAATGAAAAATAAAGGAAAGTAAATGTTCAATGGATAAAA
>CM042159.1:23187661-23197661 GCA_023376005.1 Doryteuthis pealeii | reverse complement strand
TACATTACCACATCTCATTATTTCAAAAGAAATGAAAGGTTTGCTTCGAAATTACCGAGACAATAGACATCTGAAGAATATCGAAGTACGCAATGTCCGAAATAGTATGATAATAAAAGAAAAAGTTCAGAGTCATATTTAATACTTTTTGGGGAGGGTAGTTTTGCATCTGTGCCGGAGAAACCGTCAGTATACTTTCACTTATTCATTTTGCTTATTCATTTAGACTATATTATTTATAGTGGAATATTATCCAATCAAAACGGTTATTATTAGTTATTATTTTTACCGAACAGTCCAGCATTTAAGAGCAATACTTGGTCTAAAGATCGCATAGGGGAGAAATTGCATCAACATATATATATATATATATATATATATATATGAGGTGAGGTAAAAGGAAAAGTGAACAAAAATAATGACTCAAACAAGTCCAAGTAGTAGAGAAATATTTCGTCCTTCTGACGCGAAGAACACACGTACATTTATGTTTATAGGAGAGAAATGTACGTATGTTGCCTTGAATAAAGTCAGACTGAGGTTGTTCTTCGCGTCAGAGGGACAAAATATTTCTCTCCTACTTGGACTTGTTTGAGTCATTATTTTTGTTCACTTTTCCTTTTACCTCACCTCATACTGTCGGATTTTACTCCAACCCTCCTATCTTCATATATATATATATATATATATATATACATAACTGAGACGCCCCAAAAAGGGAATGCCGAAGGGTCTATGTATTTTTTGCACTGGCCATTGCTCAATCTCGCCATGTTATAAAGTCCTAGTGTCAATCCGACCGGGTGAAAGGTCAGGAAAATACCTACTCTAAGCCCTACTCCCAGGCTGATCATTAACTCACGAGTTGAGACATTCAAAACACAAGGTACTACTGTGCAATAATAACGAGACTGAAAAAAATAGGAAGAAGGGCAGAAAGAAAGAAAGAAAGAAAAAGAAAGAAGGAAGTGAAGAAGAAGAAGAAGAAGAAGAAGAAGAAGAAGAAGAAGAAGAAGAAGAAGAAGAAGAAGAAGAAGAAAGAGCACCACCTGCAATAGAAGTTTGATAATTGGTAAGTTTTGTGTTTTATTCTAAGGGCAGAAAATAGGCTCATGGCGAATGGCAGGAGGTGACCATTTTCTATATCATTCAAACTATCAGCTACCAAAACATATTAAACATTGTGTTATCTTATTATAATGGAGATTGCGTGTTTTTCTGTCTGTATCCCAAACTATATTACTACTCAAGTCACAGTTCCTCTTACTTATTTTCGCCACATTTTCTATTATTTTATTTATATGAAAACCTTAATTATTAATATTTTTTACATTATTAATACTGTTGACCAAATCTACATACTAATAGCATAAAAAATAGGCTTAAACAGAACTTCTACTAAAACTCATAACCACAAATACATAGCAAAAAGCGTTGAACGGTTACTCCAGAAATTGTAACATACACAATTTTTAAAAATTTTCTCAAATGTTATGAATTTAATACTTATTAGATACATTATTTTCCAAATGTACATAAAAAAATTCAAACTTGGCACTTATAAGTGTTTTCATTAGATTCCAACATATATAATTTTTTCAAATTCAACCAAATTTTTCAAGCCAGTCACTTATTAGATATAGTCTCGTTGCCATGAAATAAATTAGGAAGGGGGAAGGTGAGAAGTGAGTTTTATAGAACAGAAATCTGTATCATGTATATGTATGACGGAGTACATGGTCCTCAGCACAGAAAATGAAACCTGCAAACCGAGTTCAAGTCCTAGCCGAGGTTGTTTGCGTTTAGTTACACTAATGTTCTTTGGCCCTATCTTGGGCTAGACGGGCGGTCGGAGAGCCCCCCCCCCGATCAGTCGGCTGGTCACGTCAAGCCCTAGCAATTATATGATTTTTCCAACCCTATTGCCCTTATGGCAAGCCCCAACCCCTTTTTATCATATGGGTGCTAGAAGGCGGTGGCTGCGGGTCTACATGTCCTGGGAATGACGTTAAACTATCTGATGGTGAGGTTCCAGTTTTGGAGGTTTGGGGAATGTAGAGAACCCCTTCATCACCATTGCTCCCTGGTCCATTCTGACCCGGAGTGGTAGTACCTGTTAGAAAAATGTATTTATAAAAAATTGTATTATCCATTAAGAATTGATTTATTTCAAAACTTTATCGGTATTAAATGACCCACTGAGGTTGATATGCCGTAAAACAAAACAAACCAAACTAATGTTCTTAGAATAAATACAAATCCATTTCTTTTCTTTCCAGTAAAGTATTAGGGCAAACTGGCAAGCAGTATTTGTGGGTAACCAGTCTAGGAGAAGATCACTAACTTTGAAAAAAAAACAGATGCTAAATTCCCAAAAGGAAATAAAAAGATGTCTAAATAAAAAGACTTAAAGAAAAATTGTATTTATATATACAACAAAATAAAGGTTTACACTGTAAACGGAAAGCTAATTTGCATGTTGATATTAAATATTTTATTTTAACAAATAGTGCTTAGTATTATTGATGTCTAATTGTTTGGTTTTATCTTAATATCTTAAAGAATCTCTTCAATATATCTTAAAAGATATCCGTTAACATGAAGAAATAATTCTAATTTGATTCTTTCTTCCTAACTAAATAGTTAAATAAGGAAATTTTAACAATGAAAGACGGGAGTGATGGAAGAGTAAGATTCAGTTGTTTTATTTTTCGATTATACCTACCTCTGTTTCAAATCTTTTTATTTGCATTCTTATTTAGTTTCATTAGCCTTTCTAATTTAATATATGTTATTACATTAAAACGTAAATACTTGCAACCGGATATTATTATTATTATTATTATTATTATTATTATTATTATTATTATTATTATTATTTCACACCTTGTGAATTTTTCACACTAGCATAAAATGGTGGTTTTCATTGGAACTGAGTGACAGCAAGTCTCATCAGTTCCCCAGGACTCTTCTCGGCATTTTCGCAGTTGGCATCAATTCTTCCCCTAATTTCTAGTTCCTCTAGTCTGTTAACTAAACATTTGGTGACCGTTCCAAATGCATCAACTACATTTGGTATCACTTTTACCCTCAAATTCCACAGATTTTTCAACTCTGACGAGGTCCAGGTATTTGTCTATCTTTTCTTTTTCCTTCATCTTCACCCTCTGATCTGCTGGAACTGCCAATTCTACCAATAGACAAGTTCTCCTTTTTTATTATTCAATACTAGGCCTACTCTCCTGTCTGGCATAACGTGGTCCGTCTTCTCTCAAAGTCACAGAGAGTTTTATGCGTTTTATTCTTATGAATGGATTGTGGCTTATTCATATACCATGTTGTTGTTTATAAGCATAAACCAGAATTTCTTAAAAATTATTATTAAAAATTATTATTAAAAATTATTATTATTATTATTATTATTTTCACTCCTTTTGAGTTTTTCTCATCAGCGTTAGCTGATGGTATTTCACTGGAGGCTGAGTGACAACAAGTCTCCTCAGGTCTCCAGGACTCTTCTGAGTATTCTAGACGATTGCAACAGTGTAGTAGTCTGGAGGGTCTCAATTCCTCCTCTGATTTCCAGATTCTCCAGTCTCTTTTCCAAGTTTATTGGGACCGTTCCAAGTGCACTAACTACAATTGGTATCACTTTCACTCTCATATTCCACAGCTTTTTTAATTCTCTGGCAAGGTCCAGGTATTTGTATATCTTTTCATTTTCCTTCAGCTTCACTCTGTGATCTGCTGGAACCGCAAAGTCCACCAGTTAACACGTTCTCTTTTTCGTTTCTTTTTTTCTTTTTTAATATATCCTAACAAGATTTGGTATTCTGTAAAAACCAACCCAACCAACCAACCAACCGATTTTATATCTACCCCTATTGAATGTCTCAGATATCTATCCGTATTTGTCCATCTTTTCATTTTCTTTCCGCTTCACCCTGTGAGCTGCTGGAACCACAAAATCCACTAGGTGACACGTTTTCTTTTTTGTTGTTATTATTATAATTATTGTTGTTGTTTTAGTAGTGGTGGTATCAGCGTTTTTATCCATTTATTAGTATAATTTTGATTCAATATAAAACGCATTACTCTCAGCATTTTCAATGAAAATTATTATCATTGCAATCATAATCATAATTATCTAATTAGAGATAATTATCAATTGATTTGCACTTGGTTGTCACACATTCACAGACAAAAGAACTTAGAATTTTTTCTTTCATTAATTTCCAATAATTATTGCATTTTGAAATTAGAAAAAAAGAAATTATGTTATGTTTGCATGTCAGTTAAAAAACAGGATATTTCGCACTTCAAAATGCACGCAGTTCGTTGGGTGTGTTGTTTCTTTTTGTTTCTTTTTGTTTCTTTTTGTTTCTTTTTTTTCTTTTCTTTGGGGGGGTCTTTTTTGCTGTTGTTGTTTTTTACAATAAATGACAGGGTCACACAGATTTGGTCTTTATTGTCAAACATTCTTTAATCCATTTCTTCTTGATGTCTTTTATTCTTCCCACCGTCCCACACTCTCATCTCTCTCTCTCTCTCTCTCTCTCTCTCTCGTCTCTCTCTCGTCTCTTTCTCTCTCTCTCTCTTTCTCTCCCTTTCCCTTTCTGTCTCTCTCTTTCTCTCTATTTTCTCTCTCTCTCTCTCTTTCTCTCTATTTTCTCTCTACTACCCTTCTTTCACTTTTTTCCATTTTTTCCTCCTCCCCTGTACCCCCTCTCTTGCATCTCTCTCCCTCTCCTCTCTCTTCAGTCTCTCTTCTCTCCTCCTCTCTCTCTCTCTCTCTCTGCTACCCTTTCTCCTCGTTTTTCCTTCTTTTCCCTCCGCATGTAGCCCCGTCTTCCCACTCTCTTCTTTCTCTCTCTCTCTGTCTCTCTCTTCTCTCTCTCTCTTCTCTCTCTCTCTCTCCTCTCTACTACCCTTTCTGCCTCGTTTTTTCCTTCTTTCCCCATGTAGCCCTCTTTCTCCCCCTTCTCTCTCTTTCTCTCTCTCTCTCTCTTCTCTCTCTCTCTATTTTTCTCTTGCTACCTTTTGCTTCACGTTTTTTTGCTTTCTTTTCCAATGTACCCCTCTCTCCTCTTCCTTTCTCTTTCTTCCTCTTCCATCTCTCTTCCCCTCTGTTCTCTCTCCCTCTCTCTCTCCCTCTTCTCTCCGGCTCTTCTATTTATCTACCTATATATCAATCTTCTTCTTGCCATTCCCTTTCTGTTTATTGCTCCCTTACCCTCTCTTTTTACTCATGTTTTCCCCTAGCGTTGTCTTTCTAGTCATGCTCTCTCGTCTCCTCTCTCTCTTCTCTCTCTTCTCTTCTGCACTACTTCCTTCTCACTGTTTCTCCTAACATTTCTTTTATCATCTCCGCCCTCCTTCCCCTCTCTCTCTCTCCTTGTTCTCTCGTCTCTCTCTATCTATCTATCTATCTAGTCTATCATCGCTCTTTTTCTCCTGCTCTCTATATCACTACTTCTCTGCGGTGTCTCCTAACCGCTTTCTTTGCGTATAATAGATCTTTTCCCCGCTCTCTCTCTCCCGAGCTCTCTCTCTCTCTCTTTCCTCTTCTCTCTGCGTATTTGTCTCTCTCTTTCTAGCTTCTCGCTCTTTCTCTCTCTCTCTGATGCTCATTAACCCTCCACATTGGTCTCGCTAACCTTTCGTTCTCTCTCTCCGTCTCTCTCGTCTCTCTCCGGCTCGTCTCTCGTCATCTCGTCTCTGTTCTCTCTCTGCTCTGATGCCGTCATTACCTCAGCACATTGGTCTCCTAACCTTGTCTCTCTCTCTCTCTTCTCTGATCTCATTCCTCACATTCCTCTCTCCTCTCTCTCTCTCTCTCTCTTCTCTGATCTCACTACCTCCACCTCATTGTATCCTAACCTTTCTTTTATCATTCTCCCTCTCTCTATCTCTCAACTATCTATCTATCTATCTATCTATCTATTTCTTCTAATAACCAATTGTTTTTAAGCTTTCTTTTAAGCTAATTCATTCATTTCTTTTATTCATAATCTCATATTTCCTGCTTCAAATCAAAATTCACAATTCTTCTTTTTTCTTCTTTTTAATATCCTGCAAAGTGCCAACAAAGAGAAATATAATAATAAACATATTTTTTTTATATTTTCTATTTGAAACAGAGATGAATATTCGAACATCTAAATTGCTCGCACAAAACACAACATGAAGTTATCAAACACAAGTGAACGACAAGAAAAACTGGGTTGGAGTAAAGCAAATGATGTCGCCAATCCACATTGGCCAAACTTCATCTTTTTTTTTTCGTCAGTTGGCCGATCGATAGGTTGCACTAATTGAATAAATTTTGTAATTAAATTTTGCCTTTTTCCCTTCTTTGACTCTATAAATCGTCTTATGTATTCGCATCGTTCGAAACGGGAAAATCTAAAAACCCGGGAAATAGAATTACGAATCTGTAAGACATTCGATGATGATTTTCAAAGAAGAGTTTGAGGATGAGATTGAGAATTGAAAGAAAAAAAAGCGTGATGAGAATAAGAGAATAAGAGAAGGAAAGAATAAGAAAAAAAATGGAATGTGGTTGGTTGGTTGGTTGGTTGTTGTTTATGGCATGTTCAACCCTTATTGGGTTATTAAGAGGAATAAGAGAAAAAGATGAGAATTGGAGAGAATAAATATTGAAGAGAATAAGATGGAATAAGAATGAAGGAAAGAATAAGGAAAAAAAGATGGGAATGTGGTTGGTTGGTTGGTTGGTTGGTTGGTTTTATGGCATGTCCAACCCTTATTGGGTTATTAAGAGGAATAGAGAAAAAGATGAGAATTTTAGATGCAGAATAAAATATGAAGAGATAAGATGGAATAAGAAGAAGGAAAGAATAAGAAAAAACATGGAATGTGGTTGTTGGTTGGTTGGGTTTTATGGCATGTCACCCTTATGGGTTATTAAGAGGAATAAGAGAAAAAGATGAGAATTAGAGAGAATAAATATGAAGAGAATAAGAGTGAAAAGAAGAAGGAAAGAATAAAAAAAAACATGGGAATGTGGTTGAGTTGGTTGGGATTTTATGGCATGTCAACCCTTACTGGGTTATAAGAGGAATAAGAGAAAAAGATGAGAATTAGAGAGAATAAATATGAGAGAATAAGATGGAATAAAGAATGAAGGAAAGAATAAGAAAAAAAGATGGGAATGTGGTTGGTTGGTTGGGGTTGGGTTTTATGGCATGTCAACCCTTATTGGGTTATTAAGAGGAATAAGACAATATGATCAATGAGAACGAAGGAAAGAATAAGAAGATGAGATGACAGTGTGAGAGTGTTAGCGGATAAGAAGAATGAGAAGAGAATAAGAGAATAAGAATAGAATAAGATAGAATAAGAATGGGGGAAAGAATTAGAAAATAATATGAGATTGTGTGAGTGTTGGGTTACGGTTTCTCTTTTAGGGACGTGATGTTATTTTTAAATGACTTGTTTGTTTTCCGTGGTAACCCACGTAAGGGAATCAAACGCCAAACACATTTATCACTTATGAAAACCAACTTTATTTTGCCGCGGCAAATTCATCCAGCAGTAAACTCTCACGCAGAGAGAGAGAGAGAGAGAGAGAGAGAGAGAGAGAGAGAGAGAGAGAGAGGCAGACAGAGAGAACGAGAGAGAGGGGAGAGAGAGAGAGAAGAGAGAGATGGTAAAGGAGGAAACTACTAATCTGTTGTTTATGTACATCAGTGTTAATTAGGAAAAAAAGAAAGAAAGCGAGACAGAGAAAACCAGACGAATTGTGGCCATTGGTTCGGCACCGGCTACGCTCGCGTTTGATATCCTAGATTCAGGGAACTTCTTCTTCTTCTTCTTCTTCTTCTTCTCTTCTTCTTCTTCTTCTTCTTCTTCTTCTATCCCTAACACTATCGCAAAAGTTAACCCTAACCTTAAGCGGCATTGAAAAATGAATTTATTCATTAAAACGGCAAATTTTCAGCAGTTTCTTTTTCTTTCATTCTTTCTATCTTTCTTCTTCTTCTTCTTCTTCTTCTTCTTCTTCTTCTTCTTCTTCTTCTTCTCTTCTTCTTCTAACACTAATGCTAAATCTAACCCTAACCCTAAGCCTAACCCTAATCGGCATTGAAAAATGAATTTATCCATTGAACCGAGTAATTTTCATCTGTTTCTTTCTTTCTTCTTGTTCTTCTTCTTTTTTTTCTTCTTCTTGTTCTTCTTGTTCTTCTTCTTCTTCTTCTTCTTCTTCTATAAGATCCTAAAGATTATAATTGAATATTACTTTTCTCTTTTGTTACACGTCAACATTTTACCGAAATAACAGCTGATTTATTAGTAAGGTGTACACAAGCCATTCCAGCATTATTTAATATGTTTCATTTGTATGCAACATGGTGACATTCGAATTGTTTTCATTCCAAACAAAATATTTCTCTAACATTATTTTTCCTTCTCTTTTCTTTCTTTTCGAATAGATAGTCGTCGGGGCGGCCTAAAGTCGGTATCGGCCATATATATATATATATATATATATATATATATATATAAAGTAAGTAAAAGTAAAGTCGTCGGGGCGGCCTAAAGTTGGTATCAGCTAGTCAGCGAGGGAGTCTTTCCCCTTTTCACTAGCGCTAGACGAAGGAGATTGTCTTGGCGTCTGGGGTGGAGCACTACATCGACCATCACCTCTTTACTTTACTTTCCCTGTGCTGCTCATACTCTGAGTTGGCGAGGGCCAGTATCGAACCCAGAACCTTGAGTTTACTGGTCGAACGCTCTACCACCTGGGCTAAACCGACCCATACCCCAAATTAATTACAACTTACTAAAATAATTACTTGAGATATCTAATTATTTTACACTAGGGAACTTTGAAAAGAGAATAATAATGTCATATTACTTAGCGCGAGTGAGGAAATAAAAAAAGAACAAAATTTAAAGAAATAAACTTACAGTGACATTTCAGTCTCGGAAGACTATAATGTAGATTTTGTGCCCCTGAACTTACACACCTCCCGTGACTGTAAAGTCCAATGTTATAAAAACATTCTCGACCACAGATGTCGCATGTGAAGGCTGTCCCTGAAGATGTTGATATGCCGGTGCTTTGTTGCCGCTGCTTTCTTTTGGCCCTCATAGCTTCATGGTGTTGCGCCAGACATGAAGAGAGAAACTAAGAATAAGAAATAGTCTAAAACAACTTGGGATTGCTATTTATCGTTAGTTCTTAATAATAACACAAGGTGTTCTTGTCTTTTCTCATAAGCTATTTTATTCTATCCCAATGTCCAAATGCCTTGGGTGACATACATGCATCTTGCGTCTGACCCTGACACTGCTTCATTCCAAACGGATCTTTCTTCCCTCTCTCTTTCTCTCACTCTCTTCACTGCCTTGCACTAACCAATCAGCATTCGTACTTTATCATCAAAATCTTTCCATGTTAACTACACGTAATTGGAGGAGGTAACTTGTATATTTTAGTGCTTTCTGTAGAAGTCTCTAAAAAGCCAGGCTCTTATATACTATTGAAGGAGGTAACTTGTATAATTCAGTGTTTCTGTAGAAGCCTCTAAAAAAAACAGGCTCTTATATACTATTGAAGGAGGTATCTTGTATAGTTCAGTCAATTAATAACTAATCTTCTATTTCAGTTTTTACTTCTTCGAGGCTGGAATCTGGTTGTTGAATCTGATGTTGAGTTTGCTGACATTCTTGCTCTTTTTAGTCTAAAATAACTTGGGATTCACTTGAGGATATCTTACCTTGTGCTATTTATCGTTAGTTCTTAATAATAACACAAGTTGTTCTTGTCTTTTCTCATAAGCTATTTTATTCTATCCCAATGTCCAAATGCCTTGGGTGACATACACGCAACTTGCGTCTGACCCTGACACTGCTTCGTTCCAAACTGATCTTTCTTCCCTCTCTCTTTCTCTCATTCTCTTCACTGCCTTGCCCTAACCAATCAGAATTCGACAAATGCCTCAGTAATTTATCATCAAAATCTTTCCATGTT
>CM042159.1:23170161-23182661 GCA_023376005.1 Doryteuthis pealeii | reverse complement strand
CAATTTTTGAAATTCTCTTGTCTGGATGGTTTCATTTTTTTCCTTGAATTTCCAATTCTTCCAGGATTTGAGCAAAAGTCTTTTGAAATGTTCCAACCGCTCCAAAGATTGCTATCACAAGTGTCACTTTCATAAACCCACAATTCTTTCAGCAAGTTTAAGATATTTATCAAACACTAGCAGCACCTGTGTATGAAGATTTAATAATACCATGTTTACTTAAGAGCTATTGCATACTTCAATATATAAAAAGTATAATAATCTTGATTTCTCTCTCTTTGAATTTCATCTTTGGCAATTAGGACGGTCTCATATTTAACCAGAGGGTGTTGCAAGATGATAATGGTCGTACAATTAAGAGACACGAGTAATAATATATAGCATAGATTTGGGGTCAAAGACAGCTGAGAGCATCATTGTTTTATCGAGAGATCTATGAAAAATTGTACGTAAAATTATGATTTCGTGGAGAAAGCAAGCTGTGGATCTCATGTACCCTTGCAGTGATGCTGATAGCCTTTTGATTTAGAGCGTCCTGGGACGCAAATATTTACTTTGAATGAGTCCCTGGGAAAATTAATGGGTCCCAACTAAAATGTCTTAATAGGTTGTAGAGTTTTTTTATTTATGATCTGGAGAACAAATAAAGCCGTATAACTCCTAACTTGTAACCTATGCTGGATAATTCATTTCTAAGAAACTATCGAAATGTATTTACAGTTAGCTTGAAATGGTGAGGGAAGAAAAAAGGAAAACACTGGGACGCATAGATATGATTTTAATGCGTCGTTTTAGTTTTTTGTGCGTCAGAGACACAGGAGGTGTATCTATCAGCATCTCTGCTCTTGTGTATGTAATTTTTAGTGAACGTTGTATCAGTTTCGCCCATACATCAATATAGAGAATACACTCTCCAATAAATTGACGCTATGATTTTGATTGGTTTCGCTGAAGTCTTCTACGAAAGAATTGCAGGACACTCACACACACACATTACCCGCTGTGAATTGGATAATGGGGGTCCCTTCTGTTGCTGCAACCCACCAAAAAAAAAAAATAAATACATAAATGACTACGAACTTAACAAATCGTGGAAACAACACTTTACAAGAAAGCAGCTGTACGGCTACTTGCCTCCTATCCCACAGACCATCCAACTGACACATGTCGGTATCAGCCAGACAGCGAGAGAGTCTATCCTCTTTTTGCTAGCGCTAGACAAGAAGATTGTTTGGCGTCTGAGTCAGAACGCCACATCTACCATAAGCTCCCCACTTTACCACACAGATCCCTGTACTACTCATACGCTGAGTTGGCGAGGGTCGGTATCTGTTATGACCTATTAAAGGGTCAATAAATAGTAACTCAACACGGGTATAAAAATGTAGAGAACAGATTGTATTCAGCAATACATATCACATACAATGGAAGGGTTTCCTTGTTAAGTATACACGAAGACTGTTTCTAGAACTACTCGACTGAGTAGGTTTACTCTGCCACATATTTACCCTTTGGGTAAGTCCATGTTCGGGTCATAGGTGAGTCACCTACAACAGTATCGAACCCGGAACCTTGTGGTTCCTACTCGGACATTCTATCGACTGAGCTAAACCGGCCTCTTATTATTTCGTTGAGATTTGGTTTGGTTTGTTTTACGGCATATCAACCTCGATGTGTCATTTAATGCCGATTAAGATTTCAAATAAATTCATTCTTAATGGATACACAATTTTTTATAAACTCATGTTTTTCTATTTAACCCATAGATGGGACCCTTACAGGTATTACCACTCCGGGTCAGAGTAGATTAGGGAGCAATGGTGATAAAGGGGAGGAGTGTTCCACATTCCCCAGACTTCCAGAACTTAAACCTCACCATCAGATAGAGTTTAACGTCATTCCCAGGATATGAAGACCCTCGGCTACCATCTTCTTGCACCCATATGATAAAAGTGTTGGGGTTTGCCATAAGGGCAATAGGGTCAGGGCAATCAATAGGTTCTAGGACTTGACGTGACCAGAGGGGGCCTCTCCGACCGACCGTCTAGCTGAAATAGTCCTTACTAAGTGAATGTTGCATGTCATGGACTGCTCATCCACCAGGATTACATCACGGGTCGCCACCCACGACCAACTCCCCATTGGGGGAGTCTTACCCCTCTGCAGAGGTGGAGTCGGTGTACTCTAACATTTTCGTGGAAAATCCAGCTGTGGAGTTCATTGGCCTTTTTGTCAACAGATCTATGAGACCGTCTATGTAATCCCATTTTACAAGACACATTCTCGTCGGTCCGTGTACCAGTTATCGTTAGGGTCAAAGTTTACACATATACGCAATTCCCTTTTCCGTGCGGTTATCCGTTAAATCACCAGCCGCTTCTTAGGGATTTGGAGCGGTCCCAAATTACGGGAACTAATGGGATTTCAAATGATCTTCTCAATCACAGAATTGTTAATTAAGGTAACCATATTGGTATTGGATTTCCATCCTGGTGTACCGTTAATTAGTTCCGAATAATTAACGTCTAATGATTCAATCTGTGATTTAATGTAATGGTATAACAATATCTAGTGGCGGTGCCGATACTCATAAGAATTCGGCAGATAAACAACACCAGATAATAAGGATCTCATTTTTAAGCAGGGAATGTTGCAAAATAAGTAAAAGTAAAGTCGTCAGGGTGGGCTAAAGTCGGTATCAGCCAGACAGCGACAGAGTCTATACCCATTTCACTAGCGCTAGACCAAAGAAAAAAAATGTTAGGTCTGAGGCGGAGTGTCACACCTATCATCAGCTCCTCGCTTTACCGCATAGATCCCCGAGCTGGCAAGGGCCAGTATCGAACCAGGAACCTTGAGGTTCCCAGCTGAACACTCAACCGACTGAGCTAAACCGGCCCTTATATGAGTATTAATATATAGATGAGTATTTGATTTTTTTAAAAACTCATTTATTTGCTATTCAACCAATTGATGGGACCCTAATCCGGGTCAGAGTAGATCTGGGAGGAATGGTAATGAAGGGGCAATCCACATTCCCCAAGGTTTGTTTTGTGGCATATCAAGCTCAGTGGATCATTTAATGCCGATAAAATTTTGAAATATTGAAATAATTATTAAGGGCGGTAAGAAGAAGACTAAAAACGGTGACCCTTATTAATGTTCTAATCTCAAATTATGCAAACCTTATAAGATGTATAATAACTAATCGTGTCAAACTATTCTCCCCCTAGCTATGTATAAATAGTAGGGTAGACTGGGTTCTTTAACCTTGGCATGGGAACAGGTCTAGAAGAAGAAAAACTCGGAAGTCATAGCTATTAAACTCCGATTAAGAAATTGACCATTTGTCCCCTCTAACTCGCAACGAAGGTTTGTTAAATATACTTAACTAGCAAGACCTGTGGATATACCACTAATGGCTATAGTTCAATGTGTGAAAAGTATAATAATCTTGATTTAACTCTCTCTCCATTATTTTTCCTTTTTTCCTTCTTTTTTTAATAATGTTCGAGTGAAACAGATTAGCTTTATTGCTTCAGCACTCACCCCCCCTCTCTCTCTCTCTCTCTCTCTCTCTCTCTCTCTCTCTCTCTCTCTCTCTCTCTCTCTCTCTCTCTCTCTCTCTCTCTTTCTTTCTTATTATATTTTTCTCTGTGGCATGTCCCTTTTTCCATTTCTTTATTTATAATAAAAATAGAATGGTCCATTATTTAGCTGAGGTGAAATAAGAATTTGGTGGATAAGCAATACCAGATAGTTAGGATTTACATTTTGGCACTTCATCTTGGACGATTTGGACGGTCTCATTTTTAACCCGAGGTTGTTGCAAGATGATAACTGTCGTACAATGTGTCTACCTGTCTTTAATCGAAACTATGTCACCTCCAACGTCACAATTCCTTTATGTATTTACGTTATTTTCTCCATCGTTATAAAATAATCATTATCTAACCTTAACTAGCATCTTATTTATTAACAATGTCTTTATTAAGGTCTAGCTGAGATAGATTTGCCTCAAAACAACCCATATTATCAATGTGTTTAAAATAGCGCAATTTGTGTTATATATCATTAAGAAATAATTGTTTACATAGTATATGGTTTGAATAATTTGCACACCAGTTTTAACAATACCGTGTTTAATGAATAATTACTTGGTGTCATTGTTTTCTAATATTATTGTTTTATTCTCAAACGTATTAAAAACAATCCTATTCATGATTTTACATTGAAATCACTTAGAATAAGGTAAAAAGGAATGTAATATTTTTTTGTGTGTGTGTTCTTATCTAATTTTATTAGTCTTTAACCAATTCAATAAGGCGCACATATTTTGCTAATAATAATAATAATAATAATAATAATAATAATAATAATCATGTACTATGCGAATGTAGCATAATAATAATAATAATAATAATAATAATAATAATAATAATAATAATAATAATAATAATAACCATGTACTGTGCGAATGTAGCAAACTAGCACAACGGGAGTACAAAACTAGACACGACTGGGTTAGGAAGGTGATCCACTGGGAATTATGCAAAAAATTAAATTTTGACCACACAACAAAATGGTATATGCATAAACCAGAATCTGTTCTTGAAACGAAACGCACAAATTCTCTGGGACTTTGAGATAAAACGGATCACCTTATCCCAGCAAGAAGGCCAGACCTAGTGTTGATGAAAGAACTTGTCAACTGGTGGATTTTGCAGTGCCAGCAGATCACAGGGTGAAGATAAAGGAAAATGAGAAAATAGACAAATATCTGGACCTTGCCAGAGAACTGAAAAGTTATGGAATATGAAAGTGAAAGTGATACAATTGTAGTTGGTGCACTTGGAACAGTCCCAAAAGGATTAGAAAAGGGCTTGGATAGTTTGGATATCAGAGGAAGGATTGAAACCATTCAGAACACTGCACTGCTGCAATCTGCCAGAATACTCAGAAGAGTCCGGGAGACCTGGGGAGACTTGCTGTCACTCAGACTCCAGTGAAAGACCATCAGCTAACACTGATGTGAAAACTCAAAAGGAGTAAATAATAATAATAATAATAATAATAATAATAATAATGGTATACGGCATGTATGTTCTAATAGTTTTGTATATCATGTAATTTCACGTAATTGTGATAGATATTAAATTCATTTTTCTTTGTGTGTCGTTTAATGAGATTTGCTTTGTTTCTTAGTATAAACTAGTACAAAATATAAAAAACACCCTCCGGGCGATGTAAAAATATATTTTTGAAACATATTGCCTGAGGGGTGGGAGTTAAAAATTCAATGTCAGCGAGTTTGTAAGTAAGTAAAATCATCAAATTCATTAAAGGATTAAAAACTAAAATAATTTGAAATGTAAACTTTAAATATGTATTGAAATAAAACAAACCATATATAGATATATAATACCAGTCATGTATTTATTAAAACTTGTTTTAAAAAACAATGAGGACTGTCTAATGTTGCATTTCAAATTTTGAGTGTATTTATTCTATGTTATTCTATGTTATGACGATTTTGGGTAATGTGACGTAATTTTTGTTACAGACAAAAACCGGAACCGAATCTCCATTATTAATAGATGTCGATTTGTATTATTTGTATTATTCAGACTATTGTCCTCATCTGCAAAACGTTTCAGTCGATATTCCCCCGGCCTTCTTCCCGTATTTCTTATATATAACAATGAACAATATTTCAGGTATATGACAATAAAGATGAGGACAATAGCCCGAATAATACAAATAATACAAATTATCTAGCCTCATCTCAAAAATTCAGATAAACAAATGTCGATTGTTCCTCAGAAATATCTTCCCACTTATCTGATTGCCAGATTCGCACGCTTAGCGTAATCGGCGGCCATTAATACTTTCAAAATCGACAATCCCTAAGTTGAAAGCCACGTCAAAACCGTCGTTGTAGCTCAACAGAACAGGAACGATAAATCATGAATGGTGCGAAGGTTTGATAGATACGTTCAACATGCAAATGATGGCAGTACAACTGGAACGGACGAAATACGAGTTGATCGGAAATGATCCCGGGGTTCATTTCGGTGAAGAAGAAAAAGAAAAACCGGGTCTTATGAAGTCATGAGCTGGCAGTAGGGGATGGGGCGTATCCGGGTTGGGGTTTGGGGGCTGAGGGGGTAGAAGACGTGGGTGTGGGTAGAAGATGCGGGGTGATCTTAAACCGAAAGACGACGATGCATGCCGCCGATTTCACGTTACGACCCGACCCCTTACCAATGAAAAGGAGAAATCGATTAGTCGACCTTTGCAAGGGTCTGTAGGTCAATATTTTAAAGAGGCATACAGATGATGCACGTCTTGATTTATTTAGAAATGGTTCGGGAGGTTATGGCTACCCGGAGGTTAGGAGGAGGAGGAGGAGGAAGGGGAGGAGGAAGGGGTGAGAAAGGAAGAGGATTTTAATTCCTTCAAAGTTTTTACCTTTGTCCTTCACGGAAACATATGGGTTAAATCGACGAGAGAGAGAGAGAGAGGGGAAGAGAGAGAGAGGGGGAGATATGGAGAGAGAAAGAGAGGGGGGATTATTATTGTGTTCTAAGATGTGCGCTTGGCATGGGGAATTTATATAAGACAAAAGTATTTTATGCGTTTTCAGTCGTGCTAGGTAATCACAAATCAAAGCATGTGGTTAGATAGATAGATAGATAGATAGATGTGAGCAGATAGATAGATAGATAGATAGATAGATAGATAGATATTAAGAGATTAATAGATATATGTGAACAGACAGATAGATAGATAGATAGATAGATATTGAGATTAATAGATATATGTGAACAGACAGATAGATAGATAAATATTAAGAGATTAATAGATATATGTGAACAGATAGATAGATAGATAGATAGATAGATAGATAGATAGATAGATATTAAGAGATTAATAGGTATATGTGAACAGACAGATAGATAGATAGATAGATAGATAGATGTGAACTGGCAAATAAATAGATAGATAGATAGATGTGAACAGACAAATAGATAGATAGATAGATAGATAGATAGATAAATATGAACAGACAAATAGATAGATAGATAGATAGATAGATAGATAGATGTGAACATACAATATATATATATATATATATATATATATATATATATATATATATAGATAGATAGATAGATAGATAGATAGATAGATATGCAAAGACTTGGATAAATAGATAGATAGATAGATAGATGTGAAGATACTGATAGATAGATACATACATATATACATACATACATAGATACATAGATATGAACAAACTTAGATAGATACATAGATGAAAAGACTGGAATTGATAGATAGATATATGAGAACGAGATCGATAAATAAAAGTGAGATCAATTTTTAGGGAGATTTGTGACATCGCTCTTTGATATTACCCTGATGTTGGTTAATATTTCAAACACACACACACACACACACACACACACACACACACACACCTCGATAAAATTAATACCTCTTTTCCATTACCCATTAACAAGATAATCCAAATTTGCAGACTTTGCATTAGGAATTGCTTTTTCCAATACAACGGAACCTTTTACAAACAGAAGTTCGGGTTGCCTATGGGGTCACCTCTGAGCGGTGTTTTGGCGTGATTATTCCTTGAATTTCTAGAATCCGGTCCCTTTCAATATATTTTACCTAAGCGAAGTTATAAAATGTTTTCACTTTAACAGCATTTTCTGGTGTTTTCATATATACTTTTTATATATACTCACACACATATATATTTTTGGGGAGAATATGTGCTTAATTGAAGTCGTACCTAATTTTGAAAGTTAATTAATTAATAATTAATTAATTAATTAGGCGGGCAAACCTATTAATTAATTAATTAATTAATTTTCAAAATTAGGTACGACTTCAATTAAGCACATATTCTCCCAAAAATTGTCGGATAAAAAAACCATATCACAAACACATTGCTTGTGTATCTACTTCTCATATATATATATATATATATATATATATATATATATATATATATATATATGCACCACATTACCCGAATTATCATACATTTTCTACTGAATAGTCTATAAGGCTTCACTGATAAAATAATTATGTGAATTGCATATACTTACACGAACCAATAAACCTAAAATGTCATTTACTATTGTACGAATAATTTTGAATTTTTCAATATTGTATAATTCTCCTACCAAATTTAATATATTTAATGTATTGTTCTGAAAATTGGGTTTTATATTTATTTTTGTGATAACATGTTTTAAAAAAAATGGCGGTCATTAGTTTCTGAGAAATGCATAAAATTATTCGAAATTGATGGGTGTACGAATACTTTTGTTGTGGACTATCTATCTATCTATCTATCTATATATATATATATATATATATATATATATATATAAAGCAATCTACAGACGCGCGTTTCGGGGTTTACCCTCATCAGTGCAGCTATACTTTTGGTCCATCCTGTAATATATATATATATATATATATATATATATATATATATATATATACAGAGAGGGCCAAAAGTAGGGCTAGTTACTTAATTAAGTTTAAGTGTTAACTGTAACCCTTCTTTTGTGCCACCCTATATATATATATATATATATAAATACAGGGTGGACCAAAAGTAGGGTTATAGTTATTTCATTAAGTTTAAGTGTTAACTGTAACCCTACTTTTGGACCACCCTATATATATATATATATATATATATATATATATATAAGAAGAAAACGAAATGTTCAAACGTTGGCAAAACTATTTATTAATTCATAAATACATCCTCAGATTATCTTCTTTTCATATAATTATACTGGCATACCGTTGATTTATTTCATTTTCTCTTATTTCTCCATTATATATATATATATATATATATATATATATATATATAATTTCATTATTCACATGCCAGTTTGCTGTTAAAATTGCTTAAAGCAACATCAAATACTTGCAGGGCACAGCAAGGTTATTGTCTTCAGCTTGGCGACCAACCTGCATCACAATATAATCGAGTAAAAAGAAGAAGAAAGAAAAGATGAGGAATTTCCAAATTTATTATAAGTGAGGAAAGGAAAAAGTTAAAAACTTTTTAACATATTCTCGGAGATTTCCCAGATTATTCGATTTGGAATAACAATCTTTCTTTCTAAAACCAGAAAGGAAAAACATGCACAAACAAAACAAAAGGTTCACCGTGCGAGTGTACGCATGTGCGTGTGCGTGTGCGCGAGTATGTGTTTGTGTGTGTGTGTGTGCGTATGTTTGTGTGTGTGTGTGTGCGGTGTGTGCCGCTGTTGCCTGTGTTAGTGTTTCTGTGTGTATGTGTGTGCATGTGTGTGTAGGCATGTGTCTGTGAGTATGCATGTGTATGTATGCAGCTGTGCGTGTGTATGTGAGTGTATATGTGTGTGTGAGCCCACTCGTGTCTGTCTTAGTGTGTGTGTGTGCGTATGTGTGTGTATGTGTGTTTGTGTATGCGTCTGTATGTGTATGTGTTGGTTGGTTGGTTGGTTGGTTGGTTGGGTTTTACGGCATGTCAACCCTTGTTGGGTTATTTTATGCCGAAACTGTTTTGTTTTTTTTATTTATTCTTCAGGTTATTCAAATATGTTTTGTCAAACTCAATTTTTTCAAAAAAATTTTTTAATTCATTTTTTCTATTTAACCCATACATGGGACCCTAACAGGTACTACCCCTCCGGGTCATTAGATGCAGTTTAACGGTATACTCAGGACATTAAGACCCTCGACAACCGCCTTCAAGCAGATATATGATCAAAAGAGTTGGGGGTTTGCCATAAGGGTAATACGGTTCGGATGATCATATATAGATGCTGAGGCTTGACGAGACCTGCCGATTCATCGGAGCTGGCTCTTCGACCACCCGCCTAGCCTAAAGTAAGCCGTCGGGTGCCCTAAAGTTGGTATCAGCCAATCAGCGGGGGAGTCTATCCCCTTTTTACTAGCGCTAGACTAAGGAGATTGTTTTTGCGTCTGAGGTGGGGCGCCACATCTACCATCAGCTCTTTACTTTACAGTACAGATCCCTGTGCTACTCATACGCTGAGTTGGCGACGACCGGTATCGAACTAGGAACCTTGTGGTTTCTAGCCGAACGCTCTACCGACTGAGCTAACAAGGGCCAAAGTAGAGTGTTGCATGCCATGGACTGCACAGACACCAGCATCACGAGTAGCCATCCACAGGCAAAAGGTGACCGCATTAAGGAGATTTTACCCAGGAGCAGTCGGTGTATTCAAGAGCTCCAACCGACCGGACGGAATCAGAAAGGAAACAAAAGCTCACTGTATATGTGTATGTGCGTGGTGCAATGGTTAAAGTCATGGGAAATGGGCTTCTCGCCCCGAGTTCAAATACTGGACATGGTAATTGAATTTCATTTAGCGCTAATACCCTTGGGAAAGGTATGAATCCCACTCTCCTTCCAGCTATGGGTAAATACTAGGACAGACTGGGCCTTTAACCTTGGTTAGGCAACCGGTCTAGGAGAAGGAAAACTGAATTGAAACCTGTTGAACCCCGCTTAAGAAATTGACCTTGTGTCGCATCCTGCTCGTAAGGACGGGTTGGTAAATATATATGTGTGTGTATGCGCACGTGTGTGTGTGTGCATTTGCGCGCACGAGTGTGTGTGTGTGTGTGTGTGTGTGTGTCCGCTAGTGTCTATGTTTGTGTGCGCGTTTGTTTGTGTACCTGTGTGTTGTTTACTGGATCATACCATATTCAGTTGTTGATGTTGCTGTTGGCATCCTTTTGTCTACGAGAGACGATGGAGTAGTGTCAAGTTTTTGTTAACTTGAACTGCATAGCTTGGGCGGGTTCGTATGGAGGATGAGCTGTTGCCTGTGCAGCAAATCCCCCCTCTCCACACTGCCGCTGTGAGCCAAAGGAAAGGTAAGGTAGCAATGTGGTTTGGCAACGGTAGTGTCGCAGGAGTTGATGGGTAGCACTGGATTCCAGCATCACACCACCTTAGGGACTCCAGCTCCTGATTTATTTTCGGGGTTTACTCCCCTAGCCTTTCCTTGAAGACAACAGAGTTTCTGTGTCGGACTTCTTGAGTTGATGGGTTGCCGACCAAGGCTAAAGAGCCCATTCAGACCCATCTACATTTGGTTGTTCATGACGACGAAGACGTCGACGCTCTGCAGTCCTGTTTATCTCATTATTGAGCTGCTTAGCTCCTGTGCGGCTGACGTCTGTTGGAGGCCAGATCTTCCACGCTTGAAAGTGTGATGTTACATTGCTTCAGCGTTGTCTTAATATGGCATTTCTTGCAGTAAAACACAAATAAATGAATAAATCTATACATATATAAAGGGCAGTTTGGTGTATGTGTATGTCCAGAGGAAACTTCGAAAATAATACAATTAATGACAAAGTAAATATATATACACATTAAATATCCCAGTTCGTGGTTTTTGAGCAAAAATAATGATGGTTTGATTTATATTAGTGAAGATAGTTAAAAAAATTTATGCCAGTGGTAAGTACCCCAATCTTACCACTATCGTTGTTCCTGAAAAAGAATTGAGGTTGGGGATATGGTATATTTTGAATTTGTGTATCAGATAAGGAACAGTACCTTCAGGTCAGTTTTATTTTTTTATTTTTTTGGCGGGGGGATAAGTCCACTAGAGGCGTCAGACTAGGACATTCTACTACTGTTTGCGCCAGACATAGAGTAACTAGCAAAGAACTGCTAAAACATCAAGGTAGACCGTTCGCGTAATCTTCGCAATCACAGTAATCACTCTGATGTTCTAAAACAGCAGTGTACAAATAATCCTGGGTATGTATGTGCGTATACATGTGTATTATATATGTGATTTGTGTCCTGGACCAACACATTCACTCTCTACTTAACATTTGTGTTGTATAGGGCCAAATTCGAGTTTTGTCGTAGTCGTTAGTAGTAGTAGTCGTCGTTAGTTCAGAAATAACATACGCAAGTCGTATAGTCACAAAGAGGTTATTCATTTATTTCTAGGCTCGTGGGTTCTTTTTCAGAGAGAAGGGGAGAGGGGGGAAGAGAGGGGTAGAGAGAGAGGGGGTAAGGTCAAATTATTCTATCGTAAATCATGTTCGGTATTACTATGCGAAACACATCACGGAGGAACCAGGAAAACCCCGTCCGCCCCTCACGAAGGCCCAACCTAAAAAAAAAACAAGTTTTTCGTTTCTCGTTCCGGGGTGGGGGGTTCACCCATATCCGCTTCTCCGGAAAAAAAAACTAGAACTTTCGGTTTTATTTTTAACTTTAGTTCCGGGATCATTGGTCGGTCAGTGCACACACCCCGCCCCGTTAAGTGTGTACCGCTCCAAATTTTAACCTCTCTTTGTTCTTATTTCTTTTTCTTCTCTTTCTCCAGAAATCCGAAATGTATGTACCTATCTAGATATTTCTTTTATTCATTTATTAATGTTTTTGATTTTAGAAGTTACTTTAACTC
>CM042159.1:23145161-23160161 GCA_023376005.1 Doryteuthis pealeii | reverse complement strand
TATCCGGTTGTTTTTAACAGACGATTTTTAGATTTTTTTTAAATTATAAAACTAACCCCTAACCCTAACTCCTAACCCCTAACACAAACCCCTAACAAACAACTGGATTTTGACGGTGTAAATGAAAAACATGTCCTTTCTTAATCGAGATCAAAAATGGGTTCCTAAAAGTAATATGGTCTTTTTAATTAATTTCGTTGTTTTTCATTCAAATTGTCATTATTACAATGGAAATGATTCAAATGTTGAACCCCGCCCTATCGGCTGGGGCGTTAGAATGCACCGACTGCACCTCTGCAGAGGGGTAAGACTCCCCCAATGGGGCCACCTGTTGGCCGTGGGTGGCGACCTGTGATGCTTAAGGATAGAGCCCAGGTGGATGAGCAGTTCATGACATGCAATACTCCACTTTGGCCCTATCTTGGGATAGACGGGCGGTCGCAGAGGCCCCCTCCAATCAATCGGCTGGTCACGTCAAGCCCTAGCATCTATATGATTTTCCAAAACCCCATTGCCCTTATGGCAAGCCCCAACCCCTTTTTATCATATGGGTGCTAGAAGGCGGTGGCTGCGGGTCTACATGTTCTGTGAATGATGTTAAACTCTATCTGATGGTGAGGTTCCAGTTTTGGAGGTTTGGGGAATGTGGAGCACCCCTTCATCACCATTGCTCCCTGGTCCACTCTGACCCGGAGTGGTAGTACCTGTTAGGGTCCCATCTATGGGTTAAATAGAAAAATGTATTTATAAAAAAATTGTATTATCCATTAAGAATTGATTTATTTCAAAACTTTATCGGCATTAAATGACCCACTGAGGTTGATATGCCGTAAAACAAAACAAACCAAACCAAATGTATTTTGGGTTTTGCTTCTCGTTCCCTGACAAATTCTATTGACTGAATTCTGATTTCGTCTGGATGCTTGTTGTAATAGTTATCTATAATGCGTTTTAACTATTTATTTAAATGACCCACTGAGGTTGATATGCCGTAAAACAAAACAATCAAACAAACCAAAATTGAGCAAGTACATATAAGACGCACCCCCATTTCAGAAGGTCAGATTCAGGAAAAAAATGTTTTTACTGTGTTTGTTTTTTCTTCGCCACCATACACTCCTATTAACTTTGATTATAACAATGCCAGCAATAAAATAAGGATGCATGGAGTTTAGGGTAGGTAAAAGTACTGAGTGTAAGCTGGGTTAGTGAGCATCATAGAGAAGATTAGCCTAGGCCTACTGGAGGTTTCAAAAAATTGTATTGTCCATTAAGAATTGTTTTCTTTCAAAACTTTATCGGCATTAAATGACCCACTGAGGTTGATATGCCGTAAAACAAACCAAACCAAACCAAAAGATTTTGAGCCGTCTCAACATTCATCAAACACTACATTAGTCAAAACTGTTTTAATCTATACTTTCATGATTAGGGTATTTCTTAGACTTTGATATGATTTAAAGATTTAATATGTTATTTAATCCCATAGTTATATTAGTTTCGTGTGAAAGCGCATGCTGTAATGGTTAAAATCATAGGAAATGGACTCGTCGCCCCGAGTTCAAATCCTGGGTGTGGTAATTGCATTTCACTTGGGAAAGGTGTCAATCCTACTCTCCCTCCAGCAATTGGTAAATAGTAGGGCAGACTGGGCTCTTTAACCTTTGTTAGGTAACCGGTTTAGGAGAAGAAAAAACTCTGAATTCAAACCTGTTGAACTCCATTTAAGAAATTGACCTTTTGTCACAGCCTGCTCGTGCGGAGTGGTTGGTAAATATATATATTTATATAGCTTCTAACTTGTATTTATTGGTAATATTTTTGAGATAAAAAAAAAAACAGACAAATATATTCTTAAAAGATATTGAAATTGCCAATCAAATGGAAGCCCATCGACATTGCTAAATGAAACATTTTGATTTTAAATAGAAATTTATCGAGACTGTTTACTGTAAGAGATTATTGTGATTTAGGTCGCAAATGTGTTGATTTAGGTGATACCATAAGTCAGTAACAGTAAGCATATGAAACAACTTGGAGTTTTGAAGAATATTTTATTACATTCATAAAAAATAGTAAAGTCGTCGGGGCGGCCTAATGTCGATATCAGCCAGACAGCGAGGGAGTCTATCCCCTTTTGACTAGCGCTAGACCAAGGAGATTATTTCAGCGTCTGAGGTTGAGAGCCACACCTGCCATCAGCAACTCACTTTACCGCACAGATCCCTGTGCTACTCATACTCTGATTGGGCGAGGGCCGGTATCGAATCAGGAACCTTGTGATTCCTAGCCGAACGCTCTACCGACTGAGCTAAGCCAGCACTGCAGTAATAATATATTCAGTTGCAAACCATTTTTGTTTGTGGCTATATTGTTTTATATTGATATAAACGAATATTAGTCCACTTAACTGAAGTCATTGGTTAACGGTTTAACGTACTGACGCACGGCTCTTCACGTTGGTTGAAAAGAGAGATACTTATCTTTGATTTCTGATTCCAATGGGTAGCGACCCTTGATGGTTAAAGACGGAATCGTGGTGGCTGAGCAGTCCATAACTTGCAACATTCCACATTACTTATGCTAGACCGGCAGTCGGAGAGACCCCTCCAATCAATCGGCTGTTTACGTCAAGTCCTAGCACCTATATGATTGTATCACCCTATTGCCTTTATAAACTACCATTCTTTTTATCATATAGGTGTTAGAAGGCGGTGGCTGAGAGTGTTAGCGCCCTGAGTATGGCGTTAAACGGCATCTAATGGTAAATTTCCAATTGTTGAGCTCTGAGGAGTGTGGATTATTACTTCATCAACATTACTCCCAGGTCCACTCTGACCCGGAGTGTTAGTAGCTTTTAGGGTCCCATCTCCGGGTTAAATAGAAAAAAAGAGTGTAATTGTTGTGGGGTTTTAAGGGGTCAAATAAGAACAAAACGACGGGTAACAAATGTAGGAAAATGTATTAACAAAAGAGTAGACAATTACAGTACAGAGAAGTGGGAAATACGTCCGACAATAGAGTTATGAGCTGACTCGCATTGGCTTACTCCCAAGCCATACTTGTCCCTGTTACTTATAGTAACCGTCGACGCATTCCATTAGTCTATAGGGTATATATCACCTATAACAGTAATGTATTTTTTTAATGAGTGATAGTACCTTCTATGTGTTAAATTGGAAAGATGAGTTTAAAAACTGTGTTAAAATTTATTGTTTAAAAAGAAATTTGAAAACCCATCAAGCATGAAGAAAACAAAATGCGTTCGGCATAAAATAACCCGACACGTGTTGACATGCCGTAAAACTAAACACAGGTGACAATTTAAAACGCAGAAGTATTTCTGCCACACTGGAATTCTTTGACAATTTTTCTCTTTTCTCTTGATTTTCTCTTGATTTTCTCTTGATTTTCTCTTGATTCTTGGCTAATCAAATTACACCTATTAAATTATTTTAATGTATCGCAAATCAAATGTCAGGCCACAGAGAAAATTCATCAAAAAGACGCATCAAAAGTTTGAGAGAGTCCCTGTAAGTGTGTGTGTGTGAAAGAAAGGGAGAGAGAGAGAGAGAGAGAGAGAGAGAGAGAGAGAGAGTAACTTTCAAAACCAAATATAGAAAATAAGTAAGTAAAGTAAAGTCGTCGGGGCGGCCTAGAGTCGGTATCAGACAGTCAGCGAGGGAGTCTATCCCCTTTTCAATAGCGCTAGACCAAGGAGATTGTTTTTTTAGCATCTGATGTGGAGCGCCACACCTACCATCAGCTCCTTACTTTACCGCACAGATCCCTGTGCTACTCATACGCTGAGTTGGTATCGATCTAGGAACCTTGTGGTTTCTAGCCGAACGCTCTACCGACTGAGCTAACCCGGATCTCCTTAAAATATTTGATCTTCAAAGAGGTGCACGTGTGTAATGGTTATCGTCGTAGAAAACGGACACGACTAACTAATAGAGATACAATTCTGGGTGGGTCTGTTTGTATTTTACATATTTCTAATACCCTTGGGAAAGGTATGAATCCGACTAATCATCATCCAGCTAGGGGTAAATAGAAGGACAGACTGAACTCTTTTTGTAGCTTGGTGACCACGCTACAATAAGAGTTCATAGAAGGCTTAAGTGGTCTAGTAGTGGGACTGGTCACCTAATTGGTCACACATAAGTTGCAGTGGCCTTTACACAGAAATGTGATTACTGTTTTCTTTTCAATTTAAATTCTTTATAGATCATTTTAATTATGCTACATTTTACCTTGGTATGCAACCAGTCTAGGAGAATAAAATCTCTAAATTCAAACCTGTTACATTCTGCTTAAAGATTGCCCTTGTGTTAAATCCCACTCGAGTGGAGAGGCCTAGTGAATAAAATACATTTAAGGGCGCACTCCTTTTTGGACTCATATGTGATACTAAGTGTCTGTTACGCCGTGGTAATCTCTCAGGGTTGAATCCTGAGTGTTAAGACACCAATTATGGCACTATGCTCCGGGTACGGTACGAGCATACAGTCCTATGCTAGTCACGGGACCAAATGTCGTCTTATAGGTGTGTTGTGTGATGCAGACCACTTATAGGGTGATAAACCTGCTCGTTCGGACTTCCTGTTCCCACGTTGTTTTGTTGATCCACAGGAAGGTTCAAGTAGAGCTGGTTTCGTGTTTTTTCAATTCGGACTGTGTCTGACGATGACCAAATTATCCAATGCTGTCAACGGGTCAACAAACAATAACTACGAACGCTTATTAAGGATTATTGTTGTGGGGTTTCAAGGGGCCAAAATAAGACAAAACGACGGGTAACCAATGTAGGAAAATGTATTAACAAAAGAGAAGACAATTACAGTAAAGAAAAGTGGGAATTGCGTCCGACAAATAGAGTTACGAGCTGACTCGCATTGGCTTCCTCAAACCATAATTGTTCCTGTTACTTATAGTAACCGTCGGCGCATTCCACTATAGTCTATAGGGTATATCACCTATAACAATGATACACAAAATACCTTTATTAATCATACAATGATGAATATCTTGTACACTAACAAAGGGGTGTGGATATCGAAGTTAAAGTCAGGGTTTGTACGTTGACTGGCAATATACAGCTAAATTCTTATGCTAAATGGTTAAGTTCAGTACTGAGTGGCAAGGTAGCGGAGGGCAGCGGCAAAGTGGTGGCAAGAGTTTATATCTACGGAGCCAGCTTTCGATCTTTCTTGTTGCATATTCGGGTCTTCTTTTATGGGGTCCAGACCCCCGAACATACGGCTCTGATTGGTCAGCCAATAGAAACGCCGGACCAATGGCCTCACAGCGTAAACATCGGGGAGGGTTAGAAAAGCCCCCCCCCACTTCTCATTGATTGGTGAGCCACTTGATAATATTTATCAATGTATAAATGGCCTTGTGCCAGTCTTAGTTTGAATTTTCCTTTAGTTTATTTTTTGAATTGCCTTGACCCAAAGTAGATTATTGTTTTATTTATCAAATGTTCGGCCTACGTGACACAAATCTTTGGACAATTGAAATAATCCCGTATTGCTTTATGTAAACAAATTGTGATTTTTAATGCCGTAAAAAAGCAACCAAACCAACTAGATAAAGCTACTGTCTATATCAATCAGAAAACTGTTAACCAGATATTATGGGGACAATGCAACTCTTTCTTCTTCTTCTTCTTCTTCTTCTTCTTCTTCTTCTTCTTCTTCTTCGTCGTCGTCGTCGTCGTCGTCATCATCATCATCATCATCATAATCTTCTTCTACTTCTTCTTCATCTTCGTCATCATCATCTTCTTCTTCTTCTTCTTCTTCTTCTTCTTTTCTTCATCCTCTACTTCTTATTCTTCTTCTTCATCATCACAATCATCTTCTTCTTCTTCTTCTTCTTCTTCTTCTTCTTCTTCATCCTCTACTTCTTCTTCTTCTTTGTCATCATCATCATCATAATCATCTTCTTCTTTTCCTCCTTCTTCTTCTTCTTCTTCTTCGGTATCATCATAATCTTTCTTCTTCTTCTTCTCTCTTCTTCTTCTTCTTCTTCTTCTTCTTCTTCTTCTTCTTCTTCTTCTTCTTCTTCTTCTTCTTCTTCTTCGTCATCGTCATCATCATAATCTTCTTTTTTTTTCTTCTTCTTCTTCGCCATAATCATCATCATAATCATCTTCTTCTTCTTCTTCTCCTCTCCTCCTCCTCCTCCTTCTTCTTCTTCTTCTTCTTCTTCTTCTTCTTCTTCGTCATCATCATAATCTTCTTCTTCTTCTTCTTTCTTCTTCTTCTTCGTCATCATCATCATCATCATCATAATCGTCTTCTTCTTCTTCTTCTTCTTCTTCTTCTTCTTCTTCTTGAATCTGATTTCTGTGGATGAGATATTGCTACCAAGTGAACTGGCTTACCAGGGTGTGGAGATAAATTCACCGTTCAAACAATGTGCATTTGAATCTGGTTTCTGTGGATGAGATATTGCTACCAAGTGAACTGGCTCACCAGGGTGTGGAGATAAATTCACCATTCAAACAATGTGAATTTGAATCTGATTTCTGTGGATGAGATATTGCTACCAAGTGAACTGGCTCATCAAGGTGTGGAGATAAAATTCACCGTTCAAACAATGTGAATTTGAATCTGATTTCTGTGGATGAGATATTTGCTACCAAGTGAACTGGCTCATCAAGGTGTGGAGATAAATTCACCGTTCAAACAATGTGAATTTGAATCTGATTTCTGTGGATGAGATATTGCTACCAAGTGAACTGGCTCATCAAGGTGTGGAGATAAATTCGCAATTCAAACAATGTGCATTTGAATCTGATTTCTGTGGATGAGATATTGCTACCAAGTGAACTGGCTTACCAGGGTGTGGAGATAAATTCACCGTTCAAACAATGTGCATTTGAATCTGATTTCTGTGGATGAGATATTACTACCAAGTGAATTGGCTCACCAGGGTGTGGAGATAAATTCGCCATTCAAACAATGTGAATTTGAATCTGATTTCTGTTTTTTTGTTTGTTTGTTTTTTATTTGTAAAAAAAAAAATGTTGATATGTACGAAAACTTTATAACGAAAGTTTACAGCGAAAAGACCAGATTTTGTTTTTACGTGTGTGTATCGTATTCTGTGCCAGGAACTTCCGCCAACACACAGTAATTTCGTTATTTTCCTGAACGGATGATTTCTAATGCAATGCCTCCAGTTAAATTCAACACGTTCAATTTTTTTACTTCTTCGTTTTAAAATATCATAATTGGTGCTACATTAAATTTGTAAATTTCATTAGGCTAATTCAAAATGTGTAGTAATAATCTGATTACAAATTCAATATAGCATCACATATTTTCTTCTTTTTTTTAAATATTTTAATGAAGATTATTGCGAATAAAAAAATATCTTTCGTCAATAATGATTTTCTCTGCGAAACTTGCAAGACTGTGTAAACAATTTTCACGCAAAAATGCTACCATCATTTCTGGGCATTATTTGATATATTTTCCAACGTAAAATCAAACAAGATACTTAGAAAAAAAAAACATTATAGTTATGTGTATTTTACTTCTACTAGCAATAATATACCCCCTCCGCCGGGTATAAGTATCTAAGTTTTAATGTAATCAAATATATCAAATTAGAAAGACTAACGAAATTAAATAAGAACGCATATAAAAAGGTTACACTTATTCTATATTATATTTTCATTGGTTTCTATATAAAATATTTCATGGGATTGATTTTAATATGCTGGAGAATAAATATAATTGTATTTACTAACACCGAAATGAACAATGTATTGACCTATTTTCGCCCCTATAAGAGTTGATACATTTTTATATAAACTAGCAAAAATATGCACACCCCACCCGAGCGTAATGTAATCAAATATGTCAAATTAGAAATACTAACGAAATTAAATAAGAACGTATATAAAAAGATTCCACTTATTTTAATTATATTTTAATTGGTTTCTAGATAAAATCCTTCATAGGATTGATTTTAATACATTGGAGAATAAAACAATCATATTAAACATCAATGACACCATGTAATTATTTATTAAAACCGGTTTTTGTTAAGAACCATTATGCACATTAACAACACCATGCATTATGTAAACCTTCATTTCTTAGTGATATATAAGACTCATTGCAGGATTTTAAACGCATTGATAACGTGGAATATTTTGAGGTAAATTTAACTCAGATTTTCATATCAAAAATAAAATTTTCCTTTATTCTAATTGTTTTATACTAATTATTAATGATTTTGATAAACTTACGCAATTTCTGAGGCTAGTTGTGATGTAAGCAGTTATGTAGTTTCGGTCACAGACAGACACAGACAGACACCGAATCTCCATTATAATAAGATGTATCAGTTTGGACTGTGAATACTTTATTAGCGATCTTGTTATAATTCTGCGCCCCATTTTAATTTGTTAGTTTGGTGGGAGATAATTATTTTTCCAATGGTCGCAAATAGAGAATGATAGACTTAAATTTAAAATAATGCGAGGAAAATAATCCGTATTTTCACCAACAAAAGAAATATATGTTGGAATGTGTATATAGTTATTTACTAAGCATAGCTTAGATGCTGCACAAGGCCAGAAGGGGCTTTCAGTGAGAATCGAACTCACTAACAATGGTTTCCGAATCCGGCTTGCTAACCATTACATCACATGAGGTTTCCATTGTAGTTTTTTTTCTATATAAGGTGTGCTACAATAAACTATTTAAATTCATAGACTAAGCGAGGTCACGTGGTTTAAGCCTCAGCCAATCAACAGCCCAAATGCGTGGCTGGTTGACTAGTTAATCACAGATACTGAGAGACGTCCATTTTCAATCATTAACGAAGGACTTGCAATAGTGCAATACTGTTAGATTCGTAGGAAATGGATTCGTCGACCCGAGTTCAAATCCTGGACGAAGCCTAAAGGATGATCCATAAAATCGTAACTCTGAAAAAAAATTAATCGGGTAATATTATTTTAAATCAGATTAAAATATTAACACTTATCAAATGAAATTTTATCACCGAAGATTATAGACATATCTGCACACATGCACACAGTTACACACACACACAGACACACAGATAGATAGATAGATAGATAGATAGATAGATAGATATGAATATATTGAGATATAATATAGATATGAATATATATATATATGAATACAGTGAGATAGATAGATATGAATATATTGTGATATAATATAGATATGAATATATATATATGAATACAGTGAGATGCTAGATAGATAGATAGATAGATAGATAGATATGAATAGAGATAATATCTAGATAGATAGAAATATATATAGATATGTATATAGATATGAATATACTAAGATAGATAGATATGAATATACTCTGATAATATCGATATATACATAACATATAATATATATATAACATATATGTGTATAATATATATGACTAGAAGTGGCTACCCGGCGATACCTGGGTAGAGGGGGATGTTTTAAAGTTAGTCCCGCAGATCCATTATTACTGAATCGTGAGTTGAATCCTTGTGGAATGCTCCATTTAAATCTCTATGTAAAAAAATAGACCTTGCATTGATCCAGCTACTCTGAAAAGACATGTTAATGTCTACTATCTAAAATATTAAATGAAAAAAATCCATGCTGTTATCATTTAAATTTTGTTTCTTAATAATCTTCACGAATATAAATCAAATCTCTATTATTTTTGCTCAAAAACCAAGCCCTGGTGATATCTAATGTGTATATATATTTAGTTTGTTATTAATTGTTTTATTTTCGAAGTTCCTTCGGACATAAATATACACACAACTGCCCATTATATAATATATATATATATATATATTATATATATATATAGAGAGAGAGAGAGAGAGGGGGGAGAGATCAATAGACTAAGAATAATATCTAGATAGGTATGAACAGACTGAGATCATAGGAACAGATAGATAGATTGATAGATAGATAGATAGATAGATAGATAGATAGATAGATATGTATATACTAATACAATACATATGTTGATATGAATATACTGATGTAATAGATAGATAGATAGATAGATAGATAGATAGGAACGAATAGACTTTGATAAATATATAGGTATTGATAGTCTGAGTGGAAGAAAGAAAAAGAGAGACAGAGAGAGAGAGAGAGAGAGAGAGAAATGAATAGACGGATATGAATAGACTGAGGTAGTTAGCGGATGGAAAAAAGATGAAAGACAGAAAGGAAATGATGCAGGTGGAAGCAGGAGACCGGGATAAGAAAACGGTTGTCTTCAAGTCAATAGATCATGTTTTTGCTGAATGTCTCCGTCACCAACAGTTTCACGCTTATTGTTCGGTTGGGTAAGGTTGAACAATTTATAATTGATTTAACCATATATAACGTTCAACTCACATACGCACACATACACACACGCACACACGCACGTGCATACGCAAGTGTGGACACACACACACACACACACTCATACGCACGCACGCACAGGTAGAACGATCTATAATTGATTAACGATATATAACCTTTCAACTTACCACGCATACACACTTACTCTTACATACACGCACTCGCACATGCACATAAACATATCACCACATTCGCACACACACGTACGTGCATACACAATCGTGGACAACACACACACACACCACACATTACGCATATGGTAGAACAATCTGTAATTAATTTAATCATGTAGAACTTTCAAATCCTCCCCCCACACACACATACTTACACACACACACTGGCGCACACACACTAACTAACACACACTCACACGTATATCTACTTGTACACACACACATATACACACACTCATACACACCCCCACACGCGCGCACACAAGTAAAACAATCTATATTGATTTAACGATATATAACGTCCAACTCACACACGCATACACACTCACTCTCACAGACACGCACGTACACACACACGCACACACACATACACATACTCACACACTCGCACGCACACACGCACGTGCACACACAAGCGTGGATACACCACACGCACACACACACACACGTTCACAGATAGAATAATCTATAATATACTTAACCATATATAATGTTCAACTCACACACGCAACACACACATTTGCACACATACATACACACTCACAAACATACACACACTATAGTACCCACACATGCACGTACATATATACCCAAGAGCAGATACACACGTGCACACACACACACACACACACACACCACGCGTGCGCGCGCGCACATATACACTCACACACACGCCGCCGCGCGTATACACTCACACACACGATCGCCTGCATATACACTCACTCATACACGCGCGCACACACACGTGCACACACACACTCACTCACAAACACGCCTGCAAACGCAACACACTTTTACGCATACATGCACGCACACTAATATATACACACACGTGTACGCATGCACACAGCACCGAGAGAAACTAACCTGATTAGTCTTCATCAAATCTTAACGCAAAACCGAGCACCTGTGGCCCTTCTGGCGTTTTTTCTATATATTCGAAAAGTTTGCAGAGTATTACCATAATTCTTTTTCATTGGTTTTTCTTATCTCATAGATTTCTATAATACTATATCTTTTTATTTTATTTTAAGTATAATTCATTCTATTTTATGTAGAACTTTACTGTTGGAATTTTTATGTTTTAATGGAATTGTTTTTTTAATGTCTTAATTTCCTGCATCTAATACAGTGGTAACTCGACTTACGAGTGCTCAAACTACTCGTCAATTGATGGAAACCTTCCCTCTGTTAAAAACGATGTCGTAGTGTCCATTTCTTCGTCTGTAACAGGTTATTATAGGAACTCTGTACTTTGCTTGATGTATGTAAGAGATAGAGAACAACGAATCGTCCCAAATTTAATGGGGACGACTGGAACTATCCTTATGTAATTTATCCTTTTCATTACTTACTTCTATTCTTCTTCTGGCATTTTTTCCAACACCTCTTCTAGCGTCTTGGGCTTCGTATTGGTGGTCGGTCGCACTTAACTCATTTCTTCTTCTAGATCAGTCTTGTTACCAAGATATTTACCAACCACAAACCCGTGTTATTTTCTTAAACTTTTTATTTACTTAACTAAACATTTCATGTAACTAAACATAGACTAACATAAATTCAAACCTGTTGAACTCCGCTTAAGAAATTGACCTTGTGTCACATCCTGCTCGTGCGGAGGGGTTGGTAAATATATATATGATTGTCCCAACCGCATTAGCCTGATGGCCACCCCTCAACCCTTTTATCATATATGATCTAGAAGGCGACGGTTGAGGATCTTATTGTCTTGAGTATGATGTTAAACCAGCCAAAGTAGAGTGTTGCAAGTCATTGACTCCTCAGGTAATAGAATTACATCTTTAAGCATCACGCGTCGTCACAAACAGCCCACATTTGGTCCCATTGGAGGATTTTAACCCTCTACAGAGCCGCTGTCGGTGTATTCTACTACCCCAGTTACAGGACAGAAAAGGGGAATTACATTAACCAAGTCTAATTTCAAAGAGAGCCGGTTTAGCTCAGTTGGTAGAGTGTCCGACTAGGAGCCACAAGGTTCCTAGTTCGATACCAGCCCTCGCCAACTCAGCGTATGAGTAGCACAGAGATCTGTGCGGAAAAGTAATGAGCTGATGGTAGGTGTGATACTCCACCTCAGACGCTAAAAATAATATCCTTGGTTTAGCGCTAGTGAAAAGGTGATACACTCTCTGGTTGATACCAACTTTAGGCCACCCCGACGACTTTACTTCACTTTTGACTTTTTTTAATGTAAAAACAAGAAGACACAAATGAGAGAAGCAGAAGGTGAAAATATATTTTATCTAATTAGTTAATTTCAAGCTGAAACTATCAACAGGTGTTGGATATGTAAATAGTTTTCTATGTACTTTTAACTAGATGTGATAAGATTCGGTGTGTCACCTTAACTATCTTTAGATAATTTCAAGTTTTATTCTTAGAAGGTTCTAGTGTGATTCAGTACATATATTCGAAAAAACAAATAATAACAATGACCAATCCAAATGTGTATGTATGTGTGGGTGTGTTGGGTGTAGGTGCAAGGATAAGATAAATTGTACCTGGTATTCTCTTATTTAAAAAAAAAAAAGCGGCAAATTAGATGAGCAGTAGGTGAGAATATTTTTCTAATTAATTCTTTTTCAAATGTAACAATCGAAATGTGTTAGGTATGTGCATATTTTTGCATGCACTTTTAACTATCTCTATTTCCTGCGTTTAGGAGAATAAGGAATATGAATAGATTATATCTTTACATAATTTCTGTACATATTTAATATTAGAATGTAATAAATAATAGTCAGATATAGTTTCAATTTAATTGTTTTTATCAAATAGTAAATAAGGATATTTTCTAAAAGATGATGATTGGTGTGAGAAGGCACAAAAGAATTATGCTTGTTTCTCTATGAAGTATTTATTATCTACATAATAGAAGTCAGTCAGAAGTATGAAGCGCGTGGTGTAATGGTTAAAGTCATGGGAAATGGACTCGTCGCCCCGAGTTCAAATCCTGGACGTGGTAATTGCATTTCACTTAGCGCTAATACCCTTGGGAAAGGTATGAATCCTACTCTCCCTCCAGCTATGGGTAAATAGCAGGGCAGACTGGGCTCTTTAACCATGGCTAGGTAACCAGTCTAGGAGAAGGAAAACTCTGAATTCAAACCTGTTGAACTCCGCTTAAGAAATTGACCTTGTGTCGCATCCTGCTCGTGTGGAGGGGTTGGTAAATAGATAATAGAAGTCAGTCACATCTTTTAATTATCTTCTATAAATTTATGAGAAGAGAGTAAAATTAAAAGTTAATTTAAAAAATTACTGTTTTTATGATTGGAAAAAAGAAAAAAATACTTGCCTTTCTTTACTTGATAAATTTTATGCTTTGTTAGAAACAGTACTTCTAGCGGCCATGATACATAGGGCATATTTTATAGGACAGTACTTTTCTTTCTCTTCCACATATGCATACTCTCCCACATTCACGTATATACATACACACCCAAACTTCCATCTCCTCTCTTAATATAAAACATGAAAATTTCTTTTCATGACATCTCCCCTTTACCTCTTACCAATATACACACACACCTCTCCCCTACCTCTTACCAATACACACACAAACACACACACATACACACACACACACACACACACAACCTTGAGTTTTCACTTCCGCTGTCGTTTATCGCTACAGAAAAAAAATTTATACACACACACACACTACCACATACCTAAAAAAAATGCACAATGTTTCCTTCAATACACACACTAAACAGCGCTACATACTCACACCTTAAAATAGAATATTTGATGTCATATTCAAAAACCGTCTCCTTTTTTCAAACTTCAGAAAATTTTTTAAACAGACTGAATAAGAAGGATTACCACTCACTTTTTCTCATCATTCTGTGATATATAATTTCTTATCTTATGCCCTGAAGATGATCTATTTAATAGATCGAAACACTGCAGGTCGGCCAATAAAACTCACACTTAACCCATTTAAAACCTGTGTTTTCTCATTTTTCTTGATATATTACATACCGTCGGATTTACTTCCTCTCTTCACATACTCACTATTTGTAACACAATCATCATGTTATATATACGTTTCAAGTTTTCTTCTTTGACGGTTCAAGTTGTGTTGTATGATTGAAATTAACAGATAATGAGGGTTAAGACTGTTAAGATTCTTGTGGCCATTTTTAGACTGCGGGTGATTGCACTTTACAGTGGAGATCCTTTGTGTTCCTTAGTGTTAGGCAGAATCCTTATATTCCTTAGTGTTAAGCAGAATCCTTGTGTGCTTAGTGTCAAGCAGAATCCTTGGTTTTTCCTTAGCGAAGGATCCAATAGAAAATAATCGGTTAATACTATAACACTTCGCCAAAAGAAAAAGGAATATATATATATTAAAGTTTTACTTGAAGGCACTTACAACGCATGTA
>CM042159.1:23100161-23140161 GCA_023376005.1 Doryteuthis pealeii | reverse complement strand
CAGTGGAGATCCCTTGTGGCATTATGTTTTGATCCGTTTTGAGTGGAATCTTTGTGTTCCTCAGTGTTAAGCAGAATACTTGTGTGCTGATCCGTTCGTCCGTGTTAAGCACTAGTAACTGAACGCCTTTCCACCAAGACAACAAAATAGCAATTGTAGAATGTGTGGAAAAAAAGAGGAAACGGCTTATCATATTATAAGCAAATGCATCAAACTAGCACAAAGTGAGTAAAAGACTAGACACGACTGGGTGGCAATGGTGATCCACTGGGAATTGTGCAAGAAATCCAATTTTCATAATACTACTAAATGGTATATGCACAAAATGGATATAACATTACAATAATGTTATAGACTGACTGGCGATATTAAATTAGATACTTAAGAATAATCAGGATATTTTACTAAAAGTTAAAGTTATAATCTTTTGTGAGGAAGAGTAAAACAAAAAGAAGAAAAAAACGAATAATAATAATATTACAAATTGCACCTGGTGACACATAGTCTTTATACTGGGTTCCTTCAAAAGTTCAAATCAAAAGTTTGCGTCAACGAAGTACAAAAAAATTACTCAGCAAAGGAAGTTGAAAAGGTTAATCTTAAATTTTGATTTGATGAATAAAACAATAACTTAATTTGGATCAGGTCACACCAGTGCTAACTCTAATGGAAAATGCTGTGGAAAATCACAAGCAAGTCTGGCACAAGACCATTTACACAATAATAAAAAATATTATCGAATGGTTCACCAATCATAGAAAACTGGGGTGGAGTTTTTGCTGCCGTCCCCGAGATGTGCAACCGGGGTCATGATTTTGATTGGCCGTCCAATCAGATGCGACCTGGGAGGGGGCCTTTGTACTCCTATCCAATGATTTCACTGTAATTCCATTGGTCTGGTGTTTCTATTGGCTGGCCAATCGTAGCCGTATGTTCACGGGTCTGAAACTCCTAAAAGAAGACCCGAAAAGGAAACAGATCAAACCGAAAGCTGGTTCCATAGCTACGTCTCAGAGCCCTTGCCACCGTCTTTGCCGCTACTTCCTGCTACCTTGCTACTCAAAGTCCTGACTTGACCATATTAGAACCAAGAAGTAATTAGCTGTATATCGCCAGTCAATCCACAAAACTTCGACATCGTCTTCGACATTGACACCCTTTGTTGTTGTACATGATTTTGATCACTGTATAATTAATAAAGGTATTGTTGTATTGTTAATAAGCGTTTCGTAGTCATTGCGATTGTTGACTCGTTAGCAGCATTGGTGAATTTGGTCATTTTCAGAGACAGCCAGAGCCAAGAAAAGCCGATCCAGCTCTTCTTCAACTTTCCTGTGGGTCAAACAGAACAGCGTGGGCACAGGAGGTCGGAAGGAGCAGGTCCACCAGTCTATAAGTGACCCGCAGCGCAACACGCACTTATAGGACCGCATTTGGTATCCGCGTCCGAGGATCCTATCACATTTGGCCCCGTGACAAGTACGGAATCACACTAACACAAAGTGAGTACAAGACTAGACACGACTGGGTGGCAAAGGTGATCCACTGGGAATTGTGCAAGAAATCCAATTTTCATAATACTAATAAATGGTATATGCACAAACTGGAATCTGTATTATAGATTGAGACGCATAAAATCATTTGGGACTTTGACATACAAACTGATCACCTCATCCCGGCTAGGAGACCAGGTCTAGTATCAATTAACCAGAAGAAGAATACCTGTGCTCTCATGGATTTTGCCGTCCCGGGGGAAAACAGAGTGAAGGTAAAAGAAAACGAAAATATACACAAAATATACACAAATACTTGGGCCTGGCTAGAGAGCTGAAAAACTGTGGAGCATGACGGTAAAGGTCGTACTAATTGTAATTGGCGCCCTGGGAACGGTCCCCAAGGTTTGGTTAAAGAGTCTAGGAGATTTGGAAATCCGGGGAAGGATCGAGACCATCTAAACAACTGCACTGTTAAAATACGTTAAAATACTTAGACGAGTCCTGGAGACCTGAGGAAACTTGTTGTCACCCAGCCTATAGTGAACCAACAGCTTAGACGGTGGAAAACACATACCAAACCCCTCATGTATATATATATATATATATATAATATTATATATATATATATATATATAATACATATATATATGTATGTGTGTGTGTGTGTGTTCATATACATACATGTATAGATACATGTTCATATATATATATATATATAAAAAGTGTTATATATGTAAATGTATATGCATATATATGCATATACATTTACATATATATAGAGATAGATATACATATATGCATTAATATATATATGTACATACATATATATGCACATACATATGATAAAACATATATATACATATACATATATGTTTATATGTAATTATATATAATATATATATATATATATATATATATATATATTATAAAGATTGTGGACATTGTACTTCTTTACCTGCTCATTGGCGTTTGTTGTCCTGCCCAAAGGACACCCGGTCAAAAATCATAACACCTAAAAAAGCTTTTATCTACCCCATCCACCCCGAAATTGACAAGACATCTTTGTAAAAATGATGACAGGAAGTAGACAAAATCTATTTCCAAGAATGTTAGTTCCGGTGAAAGAAGAAGAAAAAAGAATTCTCCAGACAGACTATCAGGAGATTACTCAATGAAATTGACATTTCCTCTGGGATTTCTACAAGATAAGCTCAAAGGAAAACTGACCGTCTGCCTTTTTTTTATCAGTTAAAACGATTTGGCCAGTTCTCTCTTTCTGCTTTGATGGTGTTGTCTTTTTCTTATTTTGATTTTTCTCTTTCTTTTTTGTTATCTTGTGGGTTTGGTGGGCTCTAATTTTTCTGCCTGATTATACTCTTTCTTAAATCTATGAATTTTGGGCCAGTTGGATGTATTTCGCTTTATAAGAAAAGAACTAGGACGCTCGGCTGAAAAGCTCATAAGCTGAAATGATTTTAGTATTATTTGGATTATTCGGACTATTGTCATCATCTTCATTGTTATCTGTACAACGTTTTGGCCGATGTGCTCTCCGGCCTTCTTCAGGTATTTCTTGTCGGACTCGGTAACCTTCTCGGACTCGGGAACCACCTCAGACGCGGGAACCTTCTTTTCGAACTCGAGGTGGTTCCCGAGAAGGTTCCCAATTCCGACAAAAAGTACCCGTACTACAAGGGAAAGGTTGAAGCGGACACTTTTTTTCCATCATACAACGTGTAATAAATACAACGTGCGATACCCTGCCCTCGTCAGACGCTAACTATGTGTGATAACATAGTCTCGGCGGCTAAAAGTGGGAATGGCAAACCTAGTGCCGCCAAGCAGCCTTTTGGCCCCCGGACAGGGTATTTAAAACATATATATATATATATATATATATATATATATATTAAATTTTTACTTGAAGGCACTTACAACGCATGTATCGCATAAAATTCGATACTTTTTCTTATAGAAATAAACTTGACAAGTGTAATCCCAGTAAAGATGGCTCGATGTGTAGAATACCGTACAGACTGTTTCGACTTTATTAAGTCTCATCAGCGGTATATACTAACGATTTCCCTCCGACAGAATCGAAACCGGACTTCAGCAGACGCAGTAAACACTAGTGAAACACTTTTATCGCCTCGGCCACATACACAGCTGACCATCCTAGCGAATTAATATATGAATAAGTAAATAACGTCCGTTCATCAAGTTAAATATTTTGTCATTTTCTTAACGCGTATATATATATATATATATATATATATATATATATATATATATATACTCACCGCAGTACGGCTAGACATAGCGCACTACCGCCAACCGAGATTTTAACTCGACCGATTTTCCATCTGAGTCCCGAACCACCGATTCAGTAGTAGACGTAATTTATACTGACAAATATCCTCCAGAGTGCTCAACCTACCAGGGCTGGGGAGCATATAATTAGTCATCCACAGACAGTTCTGTTTCGACGTATCACGTCTCCCAAGTACGGATACATATATATATATATATATATATATATATATATATATATATATATAGTTAATCCTTTGTTGGTGGTACCAAGGATATTGTTATCATTTTTGTTACCTTCCAATTTTCAATTCTAAAATGTAATCTATCAATCTATTAAGAGAAAAGAGAAACAAATGAAATGAGCTCTGTGATATATATATATATATAATATATATATATGTGTGTGTGTGTGTGTGTGTGTGTGTGCTCGCGGGTGTATGTATATACATGTATGTATATCGTGTTTACAGATATATACATAAGTATATACATGTTGAAATGATAAATAAAGGAAAGAAAATGTTGAATGGATAAAATTGATTTAATTTGAGTTAACAACACGTGTTTCGGCCAGGGGTTTGTTCATGTACACATATATTCTATTTATTATTATTTTAAATACAAAATAAAATAATAATAATAATCTTATTATAATGGAGATTGTGTGTTTTTCTGTCTGTAACCGAAACTATATTACTACTCAAGTCACAATTCCCTTAATTATTTACGTCAAATTCTCCATGATTTAATTCTTTTAAACCTTCAGTTACTAATAAAAATTGTATTACATTATTAATATTGTTGACCATATCTACGTACTAATAACATGCAATTGTATTTAATATACAACAAAAATAGCGGTTTACAGTTTGAACGAGAAGGCTAATTTACATATTGATATTTAAAATTTTATTTAAATAAATATGTGCATGGTATTATTGATTTCTAATTGTTTGGTTTTATCTTAAGAAATATAAACAAAAATCTCGTGGATAAATCTTAAAAGAAATTTATTTACAAGAAGAAATAACTGTAACATTATTCTTTACTTCCTATTTTAACTAAATAGTTAAATTAGGAAAATTTACCAATGAAAGAGGGGGGTAATGGAAAATGATGGAATAGTTAGTTTCAAAGTTGTTCTATTTTTCGATTATACCCCCTCTGTTGCAGATCTTTTTATCTGCATTCTTAGTCAGTTTCATTAGCCTTTCTAATTTAATATATTTTATTATATCAAAACTTAAATACTTGCACCCGGAGGGTGCATATATTTGCTAATAATAATAATAATAATAATAATAATAATAATAATAATAATAATAATAATAATAATAGAAAATGATTAAATAGTTAAGCATACAAAGAATAACGGCCTTCACCAGAGTAAAATGTTTAATATTTGAAGTTAAAACGGTCAAAATACAGAGAATTTTGAAGTGTTCGCAATTCATTGTATCCTTAAATATTTTATAATTTTCTATCATTATCATTTTATTTTATATTTAAAATAATGATAAATAGAATTCATGAACAAACTCCTGGCCGAAACACGTATTGGTAACTCAAATTAAATCAATTTTATCCATTCAACATTTTCTTTCCTTTATTTATTTATTCTTTCAACATATCGTCGGATTCATTTCCATTTTCAACTTACATACAAGTATATACATATATTTATCTACACTAAAGAGAATGTGAGTGTCTCTGCGAAAATTGCTGGTCTCTTGTATCCATAATCATATATTGTTGTTAAAAGAACCAAACGAAAAGCTTACCCCCCCCCAAAAAAAAAAACACATACGTATTGGCCATTGATTCATAGGTGCATTTGCCTCCGTATACCAAAGTCACACTGTCACTGATGCTGTTAACTATTGTCTACATCCGGATAACCACGACTTCCTGGCCTGCATCTATGGAGAATTAGATAGATAGATAGATAGAGAGAGAGAGAGAGAGAGAGAGAGAGAGAGAGAGAGAGAGAGAGCACTGTTAATCATTATCTAAGTCTGCATAACTACATTGACTTCCTGACCTGCAACTATGGAGAGAGACAGAGCGAGAGAGACAGAGACGACAGAGAGAAATGGAGAGATAGGTGTTTAGATAGATAGATAGATAGATAGAGAGAGAGAGAGAGAGAGAGAGAGAGAGAGAGTGGTAACGATTGTCTATACCCGGATAACCAGATTGACTTCCTGATCTACAACTACTGAGAAAAAAGAGTGATATATATATATATATGAAGTGGTCAAACGATGTGTTTGAAATGGCGAAGGCCGACAATTTTAGGGAGATTATGTGCTTAATTAAAGTCATACCTAATTTGTTAATTAATTATAATTAATTAACAAATTAGGTATGACTTTAATTAAGCACATAATCTCCCTACATATATATATATATATATATATATAGAGAGAGAGAGAGAGAAGAGAGAGCAATATATATATAGAGAGAGGGCAATAGAGTGAGAGAGAGAGAGAGAGAGAGAGGGTAAAGAAAGCAAGAGTGAGTGAGAGATAGCGAGAGTGAGAGAGAGAGAGAAGAAGAGAGAGAAGTGTAATTCCATTTCAGCATACTTAAAACTAACCCTATACACAATGTACACGGTACCGTCCCCAGTGACTTATCGATTTCTGAGGGTGGTGTATATTTCTAAAGTGAATATCAAACAGATGCTGGGTTACGAACACAGCGGGAGTAACATCTTTTCAAAATAACATTACAACATATTATACATATATACACTTCCCATGATGCATCCAAAACATCTTTTTAGGAAAAACACAAACACAAATATTAACTTGGTTTGAAATCGCATAGGCGAGAAACTGCCATTTACCAATCGCCGTAAACTCATAATATATATATATATATATATATATATATATATAATGAGGATAGGAGGATTGGAATCCGACAGAATGTAGAAAAAATAGAGGGAAAAATGTGGACAAAGGAACAAAACTCAGACAAGTATATGTAGGAGATATATTTCGCCGTGAATTGAGCTCGGTTTCATCAGCCTTTCATTAAGCGACCGATGAAGCCGAGCTCAATGCACGGCAAAATATATCTCCTACATATACTTGTTCGAGTTTTGTACCTTTGTCCACAGGTTCCCCTCTATTCTTTACTATATATATATATATATATATATATATATATATATATATATTATAGTGTGCAATACATGTAAAGTGCGATTGTCGATAGATAGATAGATAGATAGACAGATAGATAAGTGAAAAGTTGGAGGTGTGTGGTGTAATAGTTAGAGTCCTAGGAAATTAAATTCATCGACCTGGGTTCAAATCCTGGACGAAGCTACAGTTCACATAGAGCTAATATGTATGAATCCAAATACTTTCCCTACAGCTATGAGTAATTAGTAGGGCAGACTGTGCTCTTTAACTTTGGTTAGTGATGAATGAATATGTAAATAGCTAGGTACCCCCTCACTATAATCTGATTGGATAGTGTCTATAAATATTCGACACTGTTGTGGTACAAGCGCCTACTAGCCTACTAGCAAGACTACCACGACGACCGCTCGGAAGACGTATTGCTATTACTGCTACTCGACGCAACAGCTACTACTGCGATTATATACCTTAGAGGGGCTGGGTTAGCTTAGTCGGTAGAACGTTGGGATAGAAACCACAAGGTTCCTAGTTCGATTCTTGTCCTCGCCAACTCAGCGTATGAGTAGCACAGGGATCTGTGTGGTAAAGTAAGGAGCTCATGGTAGGTGTGGCGCTCCACCTCAGATGCCAAAACAATCTCCTTGATCTAGCGCTAGTGAAAAGGGGATAGACTCCCTCGCTGACTGGCTGATACCGACTTTAGGCTGCCCCGACGACTTTTACTTACAACTTCATAATATATATATTTAACCCGGATATATCAGTTAGGCAACCAGTCTAGGAGAAGGAATACTCTGAATTCAAACCTCTTAAACTCCGCTTGGGTGGTCACTACTAGAATAGGTTCAGTCCTAATTAGTGATCTATTTCACTAATTCCAATTCTAATTGAATTTAGATAGATATGAACATATTGGTAGAGCTAGATATATATAAACAGATTGGAAGGGTTTTGGGTTCTTTATTTAAATGCATATCAACCTTCCAGGGTTAGTTAAGGATTCACCGCTTCATTCTCATCAGTTACAGGTCAACTCTGACCCGGATTAGTCATGACTTAATCTTAGTTTTTTTTTTAAATTTGTTCTTATTCGATGAGCAAAAAAAACTCTTACGAAAACAAAAAAATCTAAATATGTACCTACAATAAACGCGATTCCTTAACCTCTAGGTATAAAATAACCATAGAAAAGTTAAAATGCCGTAAAACAATCAATCAATCATATAAAGTAGAACCTATGGATATACAGCAGTTTAATAATTCAATTATTATAACTTTTTATGTTTACTTAAGAGCTCTTGCAATTAGTTCAATGTGTAAAAAGTATAATAATCTTGATTTAACTCTCTCTCATTTTTTTCTTTCTTTCCTTCTTTTTATCTTTTCATTATGTTCGATTGAAACAGAGAAGCATTATCGCTTCCGCGCTCTCACCATCTCTCTATGTATTTTCTCTACTTTTATTTTGTTTTATATTTTTTCTGTGTATCATGTCCCTTTTCTTTCCTTTCTTAATGATAAAAATGGAATAGCCCATTATTTAGCTGAGGTGACGTCACTCATGAGAAATAAGAATTCTGCCGTGAAACAACACCAGATAATCAGTATTTACATTCTTGCATTTCATCTTGGACGATTTGGACGGTCTCATTTTTAATCAGGGGATGTTGCAAGACGATAACGGTCGTACTTTTAAGGGACACGAATTTTTAATATATAGATAAAAATGAACGTGAAGAACGTGTAAATATAAATATGAACGTACAATGAACGCGATTCCCTAACCGCCAGGTACAAAATAACAATAGAAGGCTTTATATGCCGTTAAAAGCAATCAATTAATCATATGTATAGGACCGGTTTATCACAGTCGGTAGAGCGTCCGCCTAGGACCCACAAAATTCTTGGTTCAATACCGGCCCTCGCCAACTAAGCATATGAGAAGCACAGGGATATGTGCGGTAAAGTAAGGGTTGGTAGGCCTGTCGCTCCACATTACACGCCAAAAACGATCTCCTTGGTCTAGCGCTAGTGAAAAGGGTATAGACTTCCTCGCTGTCTGGCTGATATCGACTTTAGGCCACCCCGACGACTATTTACTTTTACGATAACAAATTTGAATCTCTCCTTGTCATTTTTATTTCAGCCATTTAAATTTACATCCAGAGGTAAAGACAGGACTTTGACTTTCAACGGTTTTAACTCAATAACTTCAAAGTTTTTTTTTATTTGATTTCTATCGTATGTAAAAAGATTTAGTGTCGAGGTTCATTCTTCGCAACTTACTAAGAGACGTTGGCTCGATGTTCGGTCTGCCAGTAGTGCACACAGAAAGCGTCAGGACAGATGTGTAGACAAAATCAATTGTGCAGACAAAGAAGTTTTCAATGTGATTTTTTTCCAGACCACAAATCACAGGCAGACAAGACAATACGATCTATTGAAAGAAATATTTGGATTACAGGAAGCGTACTTGCCCGACACAAAGGGCTTAGTGGTCGACAAACGTCGAGGAAAAATTCCAAAGTAAAAATAGAAAAAAGAAAACCGCTCGCCTCTTTCACGACACTGCTGCTGAAATTCAATAAGCAATGGTTCTTCTTGAATTTAAAATGAACACCAACTTGAAATCTATATAGCATTTAATTATTTTTTGAAAATCTCTATCTGTTATTCTGTTTGTCTGTTATAGTAGTATACATATACCTCTGCGGACAGTAGCATACAACGACTGCACCTCAGCAATTCTGAATTTAAAATGGACACCGAATAGTATTCAATAAAGTTTTGAAAATCTCTATCTATATTCAGTCTGCCTGTTATAATAATATCCATATGCCTCTGCACCCTGTCGGTTGGACAATAGAATATACCGACTGCACCTCTACAGAGGGCAATATCCTACAATTATTGAACTTAAAATGAACATCAACCGAAATATATGTTACATACTGGCATCAAATTATATATGTTATATAGCGGCTTCTTCTGAATTCACGCTGCTAAATCGTATAGGTTAGTACTGGGGTTTTCACTGTACCCAAAGCGATGTATGTTAGTAGTCAGCTACTACCGACTATTGGACTTCAATAAATAACAGATACGTATGTACAAAGAGAGGGCCCTTTTTATTTTCTTTGGTGTGTGGGTGGTGAAGGCGCAGAGCTTACAAGGAGTGCCCAAGGGTTGACGATGACTACTACTACTACTGCTGTTGGAGTGGCTAGCGTTGGTGACGTGGAGGGGGTGGACGAACCTCACTGCCCGCTGGCAGCAATGGACCGTGTCGACGGTCGTTCCTTGTGCTCTGTTCGCTGTCTGCTGTCTGACTGTCCAACTGACTCCTGTCGGCTCGGCCCTCTGGCTTTTGTATTGACGACACGCCTACGCATCTGTATCTTTTGATCTGATAACGGACGTTTGTTTTATCTTCTCCCTGCTTCCTTGACCGGAAAGCCTCGCTTTCGTTTTTCCTCTTTTTTTTAATATATATTTTTATATTTTTCTTTGTCTTTTTGCCGGAAGCTTCGTTTTCCGACCGAGGACTATACAACATATATATGCAATTCAATTATTTTAAATCTTTGTCTGTCATTCTGTCTGTCCCTTATAATAGTATGCATATGCCTCTGAGTTCTGTTGCTTGAGCAATAGAATACGCCGACTGCACCTCTACAGACGGGTAAGATCCCTGAAATTCTTGAAATTAAAAGGACCACTAACTTGAAATCTATATATTATTTTTTGAAAATCTCTATCTGTGATTCTGTCTGTCTGTTATCATATTATCCATATGCCTCTACGCCCTAACGGCTGAGAAATAGAATACGCCGACTGCACCTCAACTTGTTGGGTTATTTTATTCTGAAAACTTTTTGTGTTATTAATTCTTGATGGGTATTCAAATATTTTAACTCATTTTTAAACACATTTTTATAAACCCGTTTTTCTATCCATCAGATAAATGGCATCCTAACAGGTACTACCACTACTTAGAGTGGATCTGGGAATAATGGTGATGAAGGTTTACTCCACAATCTCCAGAGCTCCAGAACACGAACTTCACCACCAGATAGAGTTTAACGTCATTCCCAGGACAGGATACCCACGGCCTAGTGGTCTCATGGGGAGGGGAGTCTTACCCATCTGTAGAGATACATTCGGCGTATTCTAAAGGCCCAGACGACAGGGCTAGTAGCGACCCGTGATGCTTAAAGACGGAATCATGATTGATGAGCAGTCCATGACATGCAACACTCTACTTTGGTCTTTAGGCTAGACGGGTAGTTGGGGAGGCCAGCTTCGACTAATATGCTGGTCGCGTCAAGCCCTGAAACCCCCAACAGATTTTATCCTATATGTATGAATAGTAGGAAGCGCGTGGTGTAATGGTTAAAGTCATGGGAAATGGACTCGTCGCCCCGGGTTCATATCCTGGACGTGCTAATTGCATTTTCACTTAGCGCTAATACCCATGGGAAAGGTATGAATCCTACTCTCCCTCCAGCTATGGGTAAATAGCAGGGCAGACTGGGCTCTTTAACCTTGGTTAGGCAACCGGTCTAGGAGAAAGAAAACTCTTAATTCAAACCTGTTAAACTCCGCTTAAGAAATTGACCTTGTGTCACATCCTGCTCATGTGGAGGGGTTGGTAAATATATATATATGTATTAAAAGACGGTTGCTGGGGGTCCTTGTTGCCTGGGTACGGCATTAAACTTCATCTGGTGGTGAGGTTCTAGTTGTGGGGCTCTGAGGAGTGTGGAGTGCTTCCATTTATAGGTTAAATTAATCAAAGAATGCGTTTTTAATTTAAAAACAAATTGAGTTTTAAAGATTTTAATAAAATAATAAAATATAAAATAATTCTAGAGTCGACATGTAAAGTCTAACCCAGCGGTCCCCAACCTTTTTTGCGCCACGGACCGGTTTCATCTAAGACAATATTTTCACGGACTGGCCTTCATATGTTCCGGGCTACATTTGCTCGATAATCGTTAATGACGTAATCTAATAATAAATCATCCGTAGTGGTCTTATCAAATGCAAACCAAGACCTGTCAAGAGGCACAGAAGTCGCTTTTCAAAATAAAACATCAACATTTAGACTGATAATCAAAAATAAAAAAAAATTCAAACGTTCTGTGCGGTCCGGTACCTAATGGCCCGCGGTCCGGTACTGGGTCGTGACCCGGTGATTGAGGACCGCTGATCTAACCAACCAACCGACCATCACATGCCTCTGTTTAATTGTAGGTCCAATCACTTTGACATATACTAACAAAAATCATCATCAGGTCATTCTAACTGCACATATTCGCATAACCCTCTCTCACTAACGTTCCCATTGGTCATCGCCCCTTGCGTCTTCCGCACAGCATCCAGAATCAGCAGAGAGCTCACTGATGTAGGTTTATGCTGGTCGGCTTACACTGGTGTGTCCATGTGTAGGTATCTACAGGAGAACGTCACTTATGAGTTCATCTTTGCTTCTTCAGCGGTTTTCCACTATATCTTATTCGAATTAATGGGATAGTTTGGTTGAAGCACAACTAGACAATAAACACTAATACAAACCACTCCTAACCGACCCCACCAACGAGTACAAACATTGATAAACCTCATGAAAAATCTTAGCCCACCCACGCAAACTAGGACAAAGGCCCCAATTCCACCAAACCCTACAACCGCTACATTCTACACGCGACCCAAAATACACAAACTCCCCAAACTCATAGCACAACGTTTAACCAGCCACACCGCCCCCAGTAACGTACACGACATCGAACACCTCACAAAAGCCCTACATATCATCCCCCCAGGAAGACCCATAATAGCAGCAAATGGGACCCTAATTGAACCCCTATCAGGATACATAGACAACATCCTCAATCCCCTACGACACACAATCCCCACACACATCAAAGACACCACGCACTTCCTAAATGAAATACAAAAGATAGGTACACTCCCCGAGGGAACCATTCTGGCAACAATGGATGTTGTATCCCTATATACCAATATACCACATAAAGAAGGGATTCAGGCATGTAGGGAATTCCTCACACACAACAAACTCCCCACAGACAAAATCAACGACATATGCCACATTATCAGCTTCATTCTAACACATAATTTCCCATTCAAAAAAAAACTACCTACAAATCAGGGGCACGGCGATGGGTACGAAGATGGCGCCATGCTATGCAGACATATCCATGCACACACTAGAAACAAAACTACTCAATGACTACCCTCTAACCCCAACCTATTACTATAGATATATAGATGACATCTTCCTTATATGGACACATGGCCTCAACAGCCTCCTAGATTTCTACACACACTTCAACAGCTACCACCAATCCATAAAATTCTCGATAGACACTCCACGAGCTCGATCCCTTTCCTAGATATAACCACAAAATTAAGAAATAATACCAGAAACACCACTCTCTACACCAAAACCAATTATAACCACAGATTTCTAAACTACAACAGAAACCACCCCCATAAACTAAAAAAAATCGATAATCTATTGTGCATGCATAAGACTAAGACGCCTATGTGAAGACCAACAAGAATATATACAACACACAACCAACCGAGCAAGCAAATTCCTTAATAGTGATTACCCCATAAAATTAATAAAAAAAGCGTTCGACAAAGCATCATCTCTAAATAGACAGGAACTACTCAAATATAAATCACACCAAAACTAATGACCGAATCCCCATGGTATTTCACCACGGTCGACACATGCACAAACTAAGTAAGATACTCACCGAACAATATAAAACCCTACAAACCGATCCCACAACAAAGTCCATCTTCAAAACTCCGCCCATCAACGCAAAAAAACAACCACCCAACATACGTAACATCCTCACTGCATCCAGAAAACATCTACATAACACCGTACAGAAAGGTAATAAAAGATGCAACAAGCCTAGATGCCAAATTTGCAGCCATATACACGCGGAAACCGAAATAAAAATACTCTACACGAACATAACAATCCATCCGCCACACCTAACATGCGATAGCCCTAATATCGTATATTACATATACTGCACACAATGCATAAACAGCGGATATGTGGAAGAAAAATCTACATCTTTTAGACTCAGAATAAATAACCAAAAATCCACAATAAAACTCGAATCACCGCATAGTACGATAGCACTTCACTTTAACACCACACAACACAACCTTACACACCTCAAATGTATTTTAATAAACCACGCATTTCAAACAACGCAATCTCGAAAACAAGCAGAAACGAAATGGATTTTAAAACTACGAACTCACGTGAGGGGACTGAACGCTGATATCGGAATACTCCGTTATTACAAATATTTTACAGACGCTGCCGCTGTCAATAACAACAAAGACAAAGGATCCGTTGAACAGGAGCGACATTCATTTGAAAAAGGGTATCTAACGATCCCGAAAATGTATGATAACAAATAATAGAAAAATAAGTTAATACAGTACTCCATAACATCGAGTTCCTTCATTTATTTTTAAATGCTTCTTTATAACGCCCAACTTCAACATAAAATCACATAAATAAATAAATAAATAAATATATATATATATATATATATATATATATATATATATCAAGGGCTCAGTCGGTAGAGCGTTCGACTAGAAACCACAAGGTTACTAGTTCGATACTGGCCCTCGCCAACTCAGCGTGTGAGTAGCACAGGGATCTGTGCGGTAAAGTAAGGAGCTGATGGTAGGTGTGGCGTTCCACCTCATACGCAAAAACAATCTCTTTGGTCTAGCCCTAGTGAAAAGGGGATAGACTCGCTCGCTGATTGGCTGATACCGACTTTAAGCCGTCCCGACGACTTTACTTATATATATACATAAATATGTGTGTGTGTGTGTGTGTCTATGTGTATTTGTTTCTGTGTCAGTGTGTGTGTGTTATGTGTGTGTGTGTGTGTGTTACTTAACGTGGATGAAGGGTGGTATTTATTATATTAACAGTTGATTGATTTTTGTCAACTATATTATCTGACAATCAGATACACGTAGCAGACAAAGAATATGTTTTTATTTTTTTTTATAAACAATTGGGTTGTTTTTATTTCCTTTGTCGTTAATAAGTTACGAGTGCAGCCGAGTGAAGTGATGTCTAATGGACAAAATATACAACTACTCTTCTGATTTAAACATAGAAGACAAAAAACAAAGCGAAAATATATTTATCCATTGATTAAACAAACAAAGAACTTCATTTGATTTGTGTCTCCACAAAAAAGACAACAGGCGCCTCCTCACTGTGTAATGTTTTGAAAATCAACTACACTTCAATAGTGATTTCAATCTGCACCCAGTGACCCATTAAGGTGTCCTTGTGACAAATCTAAATTATGTTTATTGTTTGTTTGTTTTTTGTTTATTTTTTTATTTTTATTTTTACTTCCAATAAAGTCACAAAAGTCATTGATCCATACTTTATACTTTAGAAATCGACCACTGTGTCTTATCTTTGTGTTGTAGAGTAGCTAGCACCCCTTCAGCACTCTACCAGATGGCCTGGTTCATAGCCATAAATAGTATAATATTAAGGACTTCAACGGTGGGTTAATAAGCTGATTAATATTCGTACTGATCTTACTGCGTTTGGCTATAACGAATTTGATCCTCCTCTATTTCTTGTAAGTTTTCGTGTTAATTGTTTTCTAACTTATTGCTATCGACCCCTGCTTCTAAAGTATACAGACATATTTCATACTTTAGACATCCAGCACAGCGTCATATCTTGGTGTTTTAGAATAGCTAGCACCCCGAACAACACTATACCAGATGGCCTGGTTCCTAGCCTTAAATCGTCTACTATTAAGGGCTTCAACAGTGGATTAATAAGCTGATTAATATTTTGAATGATCTTACTGCTTTTTGATATACCGCATTTTGACCCTCCTCTATTTCTTGTAAGTTGTCTTGTTAATTGTTTTGTAATTTATTGTTCTGTGGTTTTGTATGTATCCGTTAGTAACGGATACTGGTGCTGAATAAATAAGCACTCAAATTCTTCCGTGTGTCATTTCACCTCGACGATACAACACTTGCTGTAATGGTTAGATTCATTTCTACTGCATAGCGAGTTCAGGTCTCGTTGGAAGATTAATACACAAGGTCGCATGTATTAGTCATCAATGAGGATCGAACTCGCCATTCTGTAACAATGGATCTGCAAGTCTTGCCTGCTAACCACCATTCAAGCGGTCTTTAGCTAACCTTTCATCACGGGTAGGATATGAGACAAGTTCGCATGTCACATCATACTTGTGGCGAAGGGGTTGGGTAAAGAGGGCAACCATAGGGGTGTAATGGTTAGCAGGTTAGTCTTGTATATCTATTGCTACTGAATACTGAGTGTGGTTCTTGCTGGATGACTAATACATGCGACCATTCAGACTATTTTCCTCCTATTTATTGTTATATATACAACTTTTCTGACGATGTGCCCTCCGGCCTTGGTCAGATGTTTCTTGTAGAACTCGAGAACCTTCTCTTCAAACTCGGGAACCTTCTTGTCGAGCTCGAGGGTCTTCATTCCATCATCAGCATATCACGCATGCAGCACGGATATCCATGATAATCTCTCGCCAACCTTCCCTATCATTTATTGCACCCGGGAGATCATCTGCGAAGCAGCCAGCATGTTCGCATAGTTGGTCAATGTAGGTCCTTGCTGGACGCCCCAAACTTGCATGTCCATGTTTTGGCTTCCACAGGAGAACATCGCTTATGAGCTCATATTTGCCTCTCCAGCAGTGTCCTGCATGTCTTATCCGTCTCACTCGGATAGTTTGTGAGATGAGGGGCAAGTGACCGTATAGCTGCTTCCTTTTAGGGTGCTGTTTCCACGACTTGTTCAAGACAGCATTCTTGTGCTGAACAAGAATACTTATTCTCAAGACGCTTCGTTAGGGTCCAAGTGGTGCAACCATATAGTAACACTGATACATCCACAGCCTGGAAGAGCTTGTCAGGGAGATCGGACTTCCATATGACTGATAATTTGTTTGTGGCCGACCATGCCTTTGCTATTCGTGTATTAACATCGCTCTCTGTGGATGAGATATTACCACCTAGCTACTTGAATTGTTCTACTGGCTTAAGAAGCTTGCCGTTGAGTGTGGAGATGTTTCATTTCTTTTTGAAACTCATGAACTCTGTTTTATTTGTCTTCGCTAGACAAATTGTCACCACCCTAGCCTCCATAACTACTAATTTCGGAAAGAATTCTACACTCATGTATTAGTTTCAGTAAACGATATTAGCAGATATTTTTAATAGAATTTAAGTAAAAATACGACAGAATTAGACACAAAATTCATACCAAATTTATCGAACTTCGAACTGACTCTTTATTCATTTCACGGACACATGGTGCAACGGGTATAAGGGTCGTATTAACATAGTTTAACACTTGTACCCGGTCATGGTTAACGGAATGAGTACAGTCTGCCACCGTGGATTGAATAAAGGTTTCGGTCAAAAGTTCGGAGAAGGCTCCCGATTACAACATGAAGGCTGCCGTGTTCAACAAAAAATTCCCGAATTCCAAAAAGCAGGTCCCCGCGTTTGATAAGAAACAGCTGAAGTATGTCGGGGGGCACATCGGCCGAGACGTTGTGTATATTACAATAAATATGAGAACAATAGTGCGAATAATCCAAATAATACGAATTATCAAGCTTCGTCTCAAAAAACAGCTGAAGAAGTCCGGAAGGCATATCGGCCGAAACGTTGTGTATATAACAATAAAGATGAGAACAATAGTTCAAATAATACAAATAATAGAAACTATTTTAAACTTTTTGCTGTTTTGTTCTGTTTTGTTTTGATTTGTTTGTTTTTTGCTGGTTTTTTTTGTTTTGTTTTTTTGGGGGGTCCTCATTTGTTCTTTTTTCTAATTTAGTCTTAAATTGCAACTTTCTTAATATACGGTTTATTGCTTGTGTTTTTTTTTTACATCAAACCAGACGGTCAGCACATTTCGGGCGTTAGTCATTTCTAATCAAATCTGTCACGCGGGAAGTCGCAACAGCTACAGGTAATAATAAAAAAACTAAATCAGGTGTGGTACTTTGATGTTTCTCAAAGATTTTTTTTTTTTTTTGCTGGTTGACCAAAAATATCTTGTATTACTATTTTTTTTGTTTATTATTTCAGGTGAAGAAGAAATATATCTAAGTGAAAACTTTATTCAGTTTCAATCGCTGTTAGTTTCGTTATTTGTTTTTTTCTGGTGTGTTTATTTTTCAGCGTGAAGTTTTTTTACGGATTTTTTTTTCTTTTTATCGGTGATGCAAGGATGGAAGTTTGTTATTTGTGAAGCATTTTTTCATTTGTTTACGTAGATTCTATTTACTTTTTCAATCTTTAATTATTTCTGAAGATTTCTAATCTTTGGGTTTTTTATGTTTTGAAGTTTTTATATTTTTTTTTTTGTTTTCTTTATATTTTTTTTGAGATTTTGGTATAGGAAATGTCTAAGAATAAAAGAAAAAAACTCATGAATTAATTATTAAGTGAGAGAGAGAATGAGAGATTCCATCAAGCAGGTTTAAACAAATACACACACGCATTCTCTCTCTCTCACTATATATAATATATATCATTTAAATCTCTCTCTCTCTCTCTCTCTCTCTCTCTCTCTCTCTCCTCTCTCTCTCTCTCTCTCTCTCTCTCTCTCTCTCTCTCTCTCTCTCTCTCTCATGGTATCAGAAATATCTAAGAATGAAAGAAACAGGATTAAGAAATATATTATTAAATCTCACAGACACACACAAATATTATATTTATATATATATATATATATATATATATATATATATATATATATTATTTGTGTGTGTCTGTGAGATATACACACACACACACACATATATATATGTATATATATAGTTGTGTGTGTGTGGTGGGCGTGCGTGTGTGTGTGCGTGTGTGTGTGTGTGTGTGTGTGTGTGTGTGTGTTTCTTGAAATCTGCCTGATGGAATCTATTTATATATCTATATCAGTTAAATCTATTTCTTCTCTCCTCTCTTTTCTCCTCTCTCTGTCTCTGTCTGTCTGCTGTCTGTCTGTCTCTCCCTTTCTCTCTCTCTCTCCTCTCTCTCTCTCTCTCTATATAATATATTATATATATATATATATATATATATATATATAATCTTTCTCAAAATGCTTATAAAAACGTATAGAGTAAGGGAGAAAAAAAATTTGACCGATAGAGAGAAAAGATACGCAAAAAGAGAATGAAAACTAGAGCAATACAGAGGTATATATATATATATAAGTAAGTAAGTAAGTAAGTTAAGTCGTCAGGGTAGCCTAAAGTCGGTATCAGCCACTCAGTGAGGGAGTCTATCCTCTTTTCACTAGTGCTAGACCAAGGTTTTTGCATCTGAGATGGAGCGCTACACCTACCATCTGCTCCTAACTTTACCGCACAGATCCCTGTGCTACTTAAATGCTTAGTAGATGAAGGCCGGTATCGAACCTGGAACCTTGTGGCTCCCAGGCGAACGCTTGTTGAAGTTGGGGTGACGTGAAGATTTTATTTCCTTCTTGTTGCTCCAACCTTTATATTATTCTATTCCCCTTTTACCCAATTTATAGACTTTGACTTTTAAACGATCGACCGGTTGTAGAACCTTTAAAAATGCACCGGTCTAAAGGGTCCTTAAGTTTCTCTATCTTCTTTCGCCTTTTTTTTTATTAAGATAATTTGTTTATTAGTATGATATTGTTTAAACTTGTATCACAGTTTGGGGGAATTTAGTCTGCATAACACGAGGAGTGTCCTTTGGACTGTATGCAAGTCATCTGATATTCTGCGTGTTGTGCTTTTGATCTTGGCAAAGGTTTTTCTCATCGGAAAAGAAACAGGTTTTTTATGGTTCATCAGGTCTTTTAACTTTGTTCAGATGTTTCTTTGTCTTTGTCACACGATTTTCACGGGCCTTTTCTGGGAGCAATTGACATCTGTGATGCTTGTATGAGTAGAAGCAAAGGTCTTCATTCAGTGCAAACTTCATGGTAGAGGCTGAAACATTCAATTCACGTGACAAAGCCCGAATTCCAATGCCAGGGTCCTCCAACACTTTCTTTCTGTAGATTTTCGAGGAATTCTGCTGTACGAAAGCAATCAGATTGTCTGTTATGTTGCTTTCTTCTAGCTACAGCCTTGTAGTCACCATTGCAATATTCCAGTTCATGCCTGATTGTTTTTACAGAGTTCAGAGAGTATTGGGCAGCAACCATAAGCTCCTTATTCTGATGGCCGGCGCAGATAATCCTGATACAAGTTATTCTCTTCCATGATTCAGGTGGGTTCCAGTCATCCATTCTATCTGTCATCACCTATATCAACAAAGAAGGGTCCAAGCTTTTAAATGATGCGTAGTGTGCGTCAATACCTCCAACCTACCGAGAAAAATAGCCAAATATAGATATGTCAAATTCATCCCGAACACCATGTATATATATATATATATATATATATATATATATATATATATATATATGTGGGGGGGGGGAAATATTTAGAAGCATGAAAAAAATGAAGATCAGAAACAAAATGATGCTTCTAACGCAACCAAAATTTTTCCCTAAATTATGAATATATATATATATATATAATATATATATGTGTGGTGTGTTGTGTTGTGTGTGTTGTGTGTGCGTGTGTCTGTATATGTGTGTGTGTGTGTGTGTGCGTTGCGTATGTGTGGTGTGTGTGTGAGATAGAGAGAGAGAGAGTTATGTGTATATATATACAAATATATATATATACTCATCCTATATATGTATTAATATATATAGTTTCATCATTTAGCCAGACATGGTGCCAGCTACGATTAGTCAATTATTGCTTGAGCTACTGAAACTGCTTCAAAGTTTCACTGAGTGACCAACATCTGTGTACTTATATTGAACTCAGCTAATCCGACTTTTATATATATATATATATATATATATATATATGTGTGTGTGTGTGTTGTGTGTGTGTGTGTGTGTGTGTGTGTGTGTGTTGAGAAATCTACTTTTTTAAAAATTGCACACGTTCAATTATTTTCTAATTAAGTTTTTCTAAAAGAAAGAATTCTGCATATCTGACCTCATGAAAAAAATAAATTGTTTGAGAGTCTGTTTACTTTTCTGAGAGAATTCTCTTGTGAAAATATATTTTTTTCTTTTTATTCATTCATTTCTTTGTTTGTCTTTTGTTTTTTGTTGTTGTTTTTTTTTTTTTTTTTTCTTAGTTCGTTTATTTTCAGATTTATTAAAGTAAATATTTTTGTGACAGTTAAAATCTCTTTGACAAACAGAATATCTTTGTCAAGGCGATGTGTTGTGTATCATTTTATTATTTGTATTAGTTTTGCAATTTTATCAAAGACATTTAACTGACTTTGACATTAAAATTTTTTTAACAGTGAATAACTTAAATAAATATCCATTTTCTTTAAAATGTTGTTTAGTCCGTCTCCAACAACTGGTTTTCATATTCACATTCAAAACGATATTTTAAATAGCTTTTCTATTTTAACTTATAAAAGGAGCACTTTTTCTCCCATACGTGGCATCCTGACTTTGTCCCAAGTGTATAGATGTGAAGCACTACAAAATTGATTTCATTATAGATGTAGTATAAGGCCGCGAGTACGAGACGCATAGTGAGAATCGAACCCACAACACAAGAGTAATTTATTTGTCATCTAGTCAGCGGGTGTAATAAGTAATTGAGAGTTACTTCCCCTGTTATATTATTACCTCCCCTTTGTGTAAATCTTTAACTTTCTGAAAGCTTATAAACTGCCAAGTAATTGCAACTGTATTCTAACTAGGATAAAGCTTTTTCAAGCGCAGCTGTGTCTGTTTATTTATTATTACAGAGGGGCTTCGGATACGCTGAATCTATTCTCTGTTGAGAGGTAATACCCAACCAAATTTTATTTACATGTACCATATTTGACGGCATATAAGACGCACGGGCATATAAGACGCACTCCTATTTCAGCAGGTCAGATTCGAGGAAAAAAGCTGTTAGTGTATTTAAGCATATATTGTTGAAAACAGTCTAGCTGTGCATTACACAAGCAGAAACATAGCTAAAATAAGGATGCACGGAGTTTGGGGTAGGTAAAAGTACTGAGAGTAAGCTGGGTTAGTGAGCATCATAGAGAAGATTAGCCTAGGCCTACGGGATGTCTCAAACTTCACCTACAATGTATAAGACGCAGGGAAATTTTTCGAGCCAAAATCTTTGAAAAAGTGAACGTCCTATATGCCGTCAAATACGGTAATTCTTATTCTTTCTCCTTATCTATCCATATCTATATATCGTAAAGAAGATGACTTACCGGGGAATAGATGATCGGGTTAATCGCAACATCGACGGTCGATACAAATATTAACCGAATAAGTCAGGGTTATAAAGAATATAAAGTTCTCAATACTATATACACTTTAATAATGTGGAAAATTTTTTTAAACAAAACAAACACAGGATGTCATGAACAATGGAAACTCTTTATGTCGATACTTAAGTATTTCGATTTTTTAAAAATTAAAACCTTCTTCCGTTATTTCAAATAACAGATAATAACCTTTTATCATACAGTCAACATACACTGAACATCTTTCATCTTTTACTCATACAAATATTCAATGTCCTGAAGAAGGTTCTTTTTTTAAATCGAAATACTTAAGTATCGACATAAAGAGTTTCCATTGTTCATGACACCCATGTTTGTTTTCTTTAAAAATTTTCTCTACATACTGTCGGATTAATTTTCACATCGTACTTCCACACTTTAATAATACTAGCAAATATATGCACCCTCCGGGTGCAAGTATTTAGTTAAATTTTATAATAAAATACATATTAAATTAGAAAGGCTAATTAAACTGAATAAGAATGTAGATAAAAAAGATTTTGAACAGGGGGGGTTATGATTGAAAAATAGAACAACTTTGAAACTAAACTCTACCATCATTTTCCGTTTACTCCCGTCTTTCATTGAAAATTTTCCTAATTAAATGTTAGTTAAAATAGGAAGTAAAGGAATAATATTACAGTTATTCTTCTTGTTAAGGGATTTCTTTTAAGATTTATTGAAGAGATTTTTGCTCATATCAATAAAACAAACCAAACAATTAGAAATCAATAATACTAAGCCATATTTATTAAAATCAATTTTTAAGATCAATATGCAAATTAGCCTTCCATTCACACTATAATCCACTGTTTTGTTGTATATATAAATACAATGCATGTTATTAGTATGTAAATATGGTCAAACAGTGTAAGTAATGTAAAATAATTTTATTAATAATTGAAGTTTAAATATAAATAAAATCATGGAGAATGTAATGTAAATAACAAAGGGAATTGTGACTTGAGTAGGGATATAGTTTCGGTTACAGACAGACAAACACACAATCTCCATTATAATAAGATATCTATATATCTATGAATAAAGGACAATTGGTGTGTATGTATATATGTATGTATGTATTTCCCGATGAAACTACAAAAATAAAACAATTAACCATAAAGTAAATATACATACATACGAGTACATTAAATATCACCAGTTCTTGCTTTTTGTGCAAAAATCATAAAGATTTGATTAATATTCGAAAAAATATCAAAATATTAAAAAATTAAAATAAACCAAGAAATTGTATTAAAATTCTACGTTAAAATTTCCACCATTAGTAAATGTCTAAAGTAAACAAACTCAGGCGACACTTTGTAGGCGCTTAAGTTTCATTTTTAAGAATTTTTTTTTTTAAATTTTAATTCATGGGTGGCTCGGGAAATTTCGGTGATTAATACATCTATGCGTCAAATAAGTGTGTTTTGCAAATATTTAGATAGGAATATTTGATATCTCATTAAAGGATGAACAAAAATTAAGAAACTACAACCAAAATATGAAGGTATATCTTAATATAATGGAGATTCTGCTGTCTTTAGGATTTTTTTTGTGATTTTGTTTTTTATTGGTTTCTGTTACGAAACTTATATATATCGATTTTCAATTGATCTTACAATTCCTTTTGTTTGTTTTGTTTACATCACATTGTCCAATTTGATTTTGTATTTTTGTAATGTAAACCTCAGGATTATTGAGAGAAATGGTTTTGTAATCATATCTGGATCATCTAAGTTGGCCTTGTTCTGATTGAAACACATTAATAAGGTTGCAATTGTGTTTATATCGGTACAAGATAATACGGTTTACCAGGGTGTGTAGACGCGAGAGAGGCTAGTCTTGCATGATCGTGATTTGCGATGTTAAAAGAAGGAATTGGTTGTATTTTTTAACAAAATATAGGGTGCTTTAGAGTATTATATTGATTTCTAATTTATTGTATTTTATCTTAAAAAATTGATCGAAATCTTCGGTAGATAAATCTTGAAAAATAATACCATTAAGCATAGAAAGAATATATCTTCAGCATTTTTTTGCTTCTTATAACTTTTATTTTATACTAAAATTAAATTAAATAGGAAATACCGGATTTGACAATTGGCTGAATGGGTGTGAGACTGATGGAAGAAAGATAGGAGTTTTTATGTGTTTTTCTTCATAATGTTTTTATTAATACTGTCTTATAACTGTTTTCAAGTGGATACTTTTGTTTGATTGGCGCATCGCTGTTATTGTGTGTTTTATCTAGCCTTCTAATTTAGACAGTTGTGAATTATGTTGTCTAGTAATTAAAGGAACGTAAACTGAGTGGTAAGTAAAAATAACCCATTGGGTTGATCATGATGGTTACCACTAGAAATCATACGTAGTATCTATATTTAAAGAGTAAAATGAAGTATCTACCTATTCCTTACTGAAGTGCTGACTTCTTCTTCATTTTCTTTGGACTATATGTGCATATTTAGACTATGAGCAGCAAACCGGGGAAGTAGCCTGGTTGTTGATGGATTATTGATTTATTTTCTAAGTAAACGGAATGTATCGTTTTCTGAATCAAGCTTTTTACACCTGTTCTCACAAAACAGAGGGAAGTTTCTTTACTTCTCCAGCTATCCATTAAGGAGTTAAGTAATACTGATTACGTTATTAAAATTCTAGCAACGTTATTTTGCTAAAAGTAAAAAAAAACTCAAATTTGTAACAGGCCGTGCTGAAATGGTTTAACAAAATCAACGGGATCAATTTGTTGATCGAATTGATTCTCGACTAGCGGGTGTCCCATAACCATATCTTACTCTAGCGTTGTTACCAATATAACAAGAAAAAAGGTAAGTAATAAAGACCGGGGTGTTTCTGCCGAAGATAAAGACAACGGTCGTTACAGAATACTGTTTATACTTCCCGAAATATAGACACTCGTGACCCTATTTCCTCACCCTTCTCTCGATATTTATTCTGCTCTTCCTCCTCCAACCTAAAGGGATTCCCTCTGACACAATCAATCCTCTCACAAACCTATCACCCCATCCACAGATCGTGACTTTCAAATGGTACACCGAGAACATCATGCCGCATATGGGCTCAAGACCATGGTCACAACAATTACATGATTTTCTTTATAATATTGACCAATGAGGTAAGATAACTTTAAATGATAAAATAATTACTTATGGGCGACGGTCAATTGGCACCGAGGCGGGAAACATTATAATCTCCTACATATACTTTGGTCTTGGAGTTTGTTCCTTTGTCCTCTATTTTCTCCCTCTATCTTACTAGACAAATTCCTTCGTATCTTATTAATATATATTATTTTTATAGTATATATATATATATTATATATTATATATATATATGTGGTGTGGTTGTGTGTGTGGTTGGGTAACTAAGCGGGACTGAGCAAGGGCCCAGAAGGTATGTGGGCGTCCAGTGCAATCGGGAAACTCACTACAATGGGTCTGCTTATCTAGCTTGCTAATCTATTATACCATCTATATACATAACAACCCCCACAATATGATAATATGTGTGTGTTGTGTGTGTTGTGTGTGTGTGTGTAATGTGTGGTGTGGTGTGTTATCTAGGTAGGTAATTTCTGAAATACGACGTGGATATTTCTTTATGGATTCTTAGTTGCAGACGTTGTTCAATCTGCTAGTATTTTTTTGTAGATCGGGATACAGATGGTGTGAAAATCATCCCATATTTTTACACAAAGCGGCTTTCAACCAATCTCGCTAGTTCGTCTTCAGAGTATGTTGGTTGTAGTGCGTTTATGCTTGTTGTTTGTATGTCTGATTGAGGACTTCTAATTGGTGTTATCCTAAGCGCAAAGGTTTAGTCCTTGTTGAGGGTGTGGCTAAGGGTATGGTGGGATTTAAGGTTAGGTTTAATAGGATTGTTTGTAGGTATATTTATTTGTCTTAGGGTCTACTGCTAATTCTTCAATAAGTGTCTTTAGATAGTGGTGTTTTAATGTAATGCCTCTCGTAGAATTGTAATTGCGCTCGTTATATGTGGAGCTTTATTTTATTTCTATGGAAATATCATTCTTTGGTATTTGGGGGTTGGGTAGTCAAAAATAAATTGTATGTATAGTTAGAACGATGCTCATGTTTTATTGATGGTGACCATAATGTAGTATTTAATATTATAACTATTTGATTTTCGTGGAGTAGGCACTTGAAACTCACTGTGTGAGAGTTGATAAGCCTCGTTAAGCACGTAACTAAAATAGACACTACAATTCGGATTGGTAAAAGAAAGGATCTAAAAGGTAAGTTTTGTTATTTTGCAAGAGTGATCGATTAGTCTCCTTTTTTCCTTATATTCTTATCGTGGTTTGGCTGTGGAAAATTCTTCCAGTTCACTAAAGGGGATAACCTCGTAAAGAAAAATGATTTTACCCATAACACTTATCACTATCAAAAAACTATGGATTTTTAGCTAAGTTTAACAAGAATCATTGTAACTCGGGCACAAGTTGATCAATTATTCCAGAAAAAAATACCATATATATAGGAAACTTGGGCGTATTTTACCTCTTTCACCTATTTATAATTAACATTATTAAAGAAAATGAATCTTGGTGGATATTTAAAAAAGTGGGTTCCTGGCCATTTGTAAATTGGAACGGTCAAAGTACCCCAAGGTAATAAATTCTGTACGGAGACAATTGGTTGATTAATTCCTCACATAAGACATAAATAAATTCTTTAGCGGGAAAAATTGTATTAATGAAATCAGAAAATCCAATAATTCTCTTCCTTTGCTTTGTAATAATAGTGAAAAAAAAGGTAAGCATCTGGGCTGCTTTAGGCTCCACTACGGTCAGGATAATTAAAAGCAATCGAGTATCTCTCATCCATCCGACCACTAAGGGAACCGGGAGAGGAAGGAAGAATAAGTTAGACGCAGAAGTTACTAATAAAGTGTATAGATTTCTTTCACTACAAATTTCATTTAAGTTTAAACCTTAAAAAAAAATGTACTGGGACCCACATTATTTACAATAAAAATACATTAGAAAATGATTTTAAACATAAAAATTACTTAGAATGATTTTACTTAAAAAATGTACTGGGTCACTGGGATTTTTCAATAACAATTACATTATGATAATGATTTATACTTATACCGCATATAATTACATTACAACATTATTTTACTATTAAAATGTAACACTGCGCCACTCGTTTTGATTTTTAACAGTAATAAATTAATACGTTAGAATTTGAGTTCTTTATAGAGCCTAAGATATGAAAGAGATTACATGGGCATATAACACCTATTAGTTGGGTTACCCGCTTTGTTCAATCTGAGTTTGGAGGTTATTGTAAAGTTACATTTTGATTTCCTACGCTTATTAGTTTGATTAATGCGGGTTAAGATGTTAGTTAGGGTAGGGATGATGAATAGATGTGTAAATTTAGATTTTAATCATAATTTTATCAATCTGTCCATTTCTGGAGAGTGCCCCATGCGGCGAATAAAATCGAAAATGTAAAGTTCACATAAATCGAGAGTATATATGTGTCGTATGAACAAATTCCAGAATACAAGTCACAAGATCCATAAGTTATGAAAACATCTAATTTTACCTAAATACTTTACTTGGGGGGTACGGAGACATGTTAACGAACAAATTTTAATTATATAATTGGGAATCTGTTTAATTTTTATATCTCTTTCAAAATCAAAGATGCCTGTATACCTCTTCCTATCCGCTTGCCTTTTCTAACATAATACATGATCCAATCTCTCCATCTAACCTAATTTTTCATGGCCAAGCTCTAATCATCTCTCGTCGATCCTCTCTCATCAAGCTCTCTATCCACGGTATCAATGCTCTCATCTATCTAATACGTATCGGGGCTCCATCTTCCTACTTCTCCTCTCGTCTCTCTTCTTCGTCCTACACAGCTTCTCTCATCACTCTCTATAACGTAAACATATTCACTCTGTCTCACAGGAGTCTCTCTTACCATCCGTACGCTACATTAGCCAATCCCCTAATCTGCTCCTCTCGGGATCTCTCCTCCTCTCACTCGACACTCTACATTATCCAACAAAGTCGCACGCTCTCACATTTATACATACGACAACTAAGAAAAAAAAGAAAACATGGAACCGCCTCCTCCTCTCTCTCTCTCTTCTCTGCTCACATACGGTAGCCCTCTATCTCTTCCTCCACTCGTGCTGATGCTAGAGCTAAGGTTGGATCTATAAAAACGAACACATAACATATATCATTGACTTCACAGTCACCTTATTTGATGGATTCCGGAATCTCTTCTTATCTTCTATACGCCGTAATAATGTGAGATACGTCTCTTAAATATCCTCCTCACTTCATCACTGTAATAGACCCTCTCTACTATACTCTCACCTCTCCCTCTTCAATCTGCATCTCCGAGCTAGGGTAATTTATACGCACACACTAACACTCTTTAACACAGGGTCATGCACACTGAATCAGTTTCACACAGTTACACTGTACAGGACAAACGATCTAAATTTCCCATCTTCGCGTTAACAAAACGTCACTGTCAACACTGGTAAATCTTAGTCGAGACACGCACGAGACTTCAATCACTAATAATTGTGGTAAGTCCACGCTGGGAGGACCACGGAGGAGATTTGACCAGTCTATCAGGCCAGAGCGATAATATTTCGTAATTCTTAACACACTCAATGTCCGGAATGTCTGTTAATCTCCGCAGAAAACACACACACTAAACATAGACCGTACAAATGGCATCAAGCACCAGCTCGCGGAAATATCGACTCAGTGAATTATTTGCTCTCTGGCGATGTGATGGCTACGAGTTTATTTTAACGAGATTAGTATTGTTTTACCGCAGCAAAGATTATTATTTCGGAGTTGTCACCATTACAGCTTCGAAATTGGTTATGTTTTCCCGCTGAGTGGTGTATAAACTTTGTTGATGATATTTAGAGGGAGAAACAAGAGAGCAAAGAATAGAGATAAGATTCATTTTTTGTTTTAGGTGCGTGAGTGTTCTTTTATCAGTTAGGCCAGTTGGTAAGTAGTTAAGGGAGGCTTGAGAGAAGAGAGGGAGAGAAGAATCTTGCAACTTATCAGGGTAAATGAGGGATTTCTCACATGTATTAGTGCAGGCACGCAGCCACACGCAACGGATTAAGGCGTCAAAACAAGGAAACCATAGGATTGAAACACAGGAAGAAAAAGGAATTTTCTGTCGGCACCATGTATTTTCCGCACCTAAATGGTTGAAATGGAGGGTACGCATGTGAGGGGTGAGGGGGGAGGCGCCTTCTTCTAAAAGTTTGTCATTCAGAACACACACACAAGAATAAAAACCGAAGAGGGAGAATGAAGAAGTATATTTACATATATTCCACTTTTATGTTGTATCACTATCTAAAACCTTTATAGCGGTATGGAATCATAGTTATCTCGCTATCTGAATATCAAGTAATCTTGGAAAAAGCAGTTTATGTTATTAGAGTAGCCATAATATAATAATAATTCCTGAGTATACACAAACGCCTGATCTTGGACACTGCGGCTTTGATGGAGATACAACACGCTCTTGCACTCTGCCATGGAGGGGGATAACACATGCCCATATACCAATAGGGCACCATTAACAACCTAATTTGGACGGCGCGTATGGATACTTGGAGTCACACGTTGGCCGGGCAACAGTCCAGGACTTTAGCAGCACTCTCATTTATAAATAACCTTACTATAGCGCCGGAAGGGTGGTCAGGTGAAAGCACCCCCTCCGATCAACTGGTGTATGGTACTCAACTTGCTACATAGGACTCTCTAGCTACAATATATATTGTATTCCCATACCGAGTGAATTAGGACTTATATTCTAATGACAAATAAACCCCAAAACAGCTCATATTTATATTTTGTGCTTTAGAAGCCTTAAGCTACTCTCATAGGATACTAATAGCCTACTACGCGCCTTGCGCCTCTGTTTAACTTTCTATTCAGGGCGTTCCCTTGGTGCCTTTTTACTCTCTTCAATCTGCTCGAAACTCCTGTGCTATTAACTCTACCTACTAGTATATAATTCTGGAATTCCCTGTAGGCGTCCTTACCACCACTAACAGAAAGTTGACGTCCTTCTGTTCGCATTACTTCACATTTTTTCTATTGCCCGCGTCCCCGCGCCTTAAACTCGCGCATTCAGTAACGGTATGTCAGACTCAGCTACACATCTCCTCATTTGCATCCCTGTGCCTACTCTCCATTGCATCCACTTCTGGGATCTTCCTTTAGTACTCACACATATGACTGAAATATGCGTCAGCCCTAGAATCCGCCGCTGTTCCATTGCAGTCCCTATCGTCGAACTTTTACTTATCCACTTGCAGATAAACACTATTGCGTATGTGCGCGCGCTATTACTCCCTGCTCCTATGCCGTGCATGTAAGTTTACTTGTTATAAAAATTCCTTACAGTTTACATCATGCCGCGATAGAGTATAAATTCATGCTATTTTATATCGTCTCCTGAGAGTTGTGATAATTTTCCTTGTGACCTGGAACACTTTGCTCGTATTAGGGGTACTAGCTTTTAGTAGATAAAGGCTGTCCTTCAACCAATGATAAATAGTAATCGCACATCTACTGGTTACTACCGAAGCGCATACAGAGCAATATAACGCTGTGCTAATATGGTCATAAGAATTGTCAGATTTCATCTTCATTCGTATGATCTCTGATTTCCTCGCACTGCCGATCCATGAACAATAAGCGAGGTCCTGATTATTACATGTTCGACATTCTCATATTGTTACCTCATACCACACACAGAATTCTCGCGTGGCCGGACGGGGGTTGGGCATACGTGAGTTTCATGCTTTCTTGGCTCATGGGATTAATATGCCAAAGTATCGAGAGGAAGGTCATCAACCAAATTCGCGATTTCAGAGATTACGCAGAGATTGGGCACCGCACATTTTCTTCCTACTAATGGACTCAGATAACTTCTTAACGCCCCAAGAAACGGCTCCACTGAAGACCGACTGCTTTCGCATCACAAGACTTCTGGATAGGTCCGAATCTTTGCGCCTAGATAAGAGTTTTGAGATTAACATCAAAAATGTTTCTGGTTTGGCTTTTCGCGTGTCATTCGTTTCTGGAGTTTGTGGCGGTGTTTCTGGAGACGTTTTTTGCCGTGTGCTTAGTTGCGCTTGTTTCTAATCATTGTGGTATTCGTGAATAAGGCTCGCTCTTGAGATGAAAGATGCCGATATCGCTAAACCATGATAAAGATGACAGGGCTTTCGTCTCACAAATACTGGCAAATGTTTTGATATGTCCACCGTTCCACCTAAGTCTCCAAATTTTAACTCAATCCGGGAATGTACGTACTCTGAAGACTAGTTGCATTAGCTCGAAGGGCACGAGTGGGATTTCTGTTCCAGTTCTAGACTAAGACATCCTGGTTCAGGTACGCCTCAGGCTGGGTTCGCTCTACAATTCTACATAGGGCTAAGGGTTTGTTGGTTGGGTTGGTTTGTTGTCCGTTTTGGGTTATAAATGCGCCAAGTCTAATGCGCTTTTCGAGTTATTTGAATTCACGCACACCACGCCAGACATTTCTTCTTGGTTAGCATTTGAGTATATATAAACTCTCCACGTATTAGATTTATATTCTTATCATTAATATGATCGCTTACAGTATATATAGTATAAGTCGCAGGTGGTTAGCATAGGTAATAACTACTATGGGTTATGCCTCCGATAAAAAAATTTGTAAATGCAATGGTACCAAGCAGCTTAAAGCAGGCGATGGTATATTTACATACATGTATCTTTATTTTAGCATGCACCAAGCTGAGTCAAGCCACATAGAATTCAGTTTATGGCTCTGTCGCACCGCAATCAGACTTTCGTGTGATAATGCGTAAAAATATATTTCAGAGATAAAACTCTTAATATTTAATGAAATTTATGGCTTACCAGTCAGAGAGCAAGACCTAAACAAAGAGGAAGCATGGATCCATGGTTGGGGCGGTGGAATAAGTAACAATTCAACTGCTGAGAACAAGCTTCCTATGGTCAGTGGGTTTCGATTTCTCGCTTGCAAAGGATAAGTTTGTTGTGTCTAGTGACACTGGAAGAGGCGTGAAAACGCGAACAGTTGTCTGGTTGAATGACTTACATATATTCATGATATATATAATAATATATATATATAATATTATATCTAATTTAGTTTTAAGTATTTTATGGGAAATTTTTTTGTTGGTTTTTAGATAGTTCTATGGAAAGATGATGAGTTGACAATAGATTAAAAAACTTGAATTGAATATTAATGTTCTTAAAGTTTCCAAATTCATTTTTCTCCAGAGTTTTTTCCTTCTCCTAGACTGGTTACCTATCCAATTGTTGAGCACCAATCTGACCCTGATATTTATCCAATGCTGGAGGGAGAGTTTGGTGGTGGTTGCTACCTGTTTCTACAGGGATTAGCGCAATGTGAAAGGTGGGAACAGCTGCGTCTCAGATTGAACCCGGTCGAACAAGTCCATTTTTCCTACGACTCTACCATTACACACGTCGCCTCCAATCCACACATATAATATAGGGACGATAGAACAATTTTAATTCAAAAGTAGATAGAACAATTTTTATCTAATACGTTTACTAGCTAATAGAAATATTTTTTTAAAAGTACACTGTCACTGATGAGCGTTCACATATTTTAACTTTGATAATGGTTTGGATATAACCGAGAGATATTGGTCAGACTAATTGCTTTTAGAGAAATATATTAAGTGATTTTCAGATTGTAAAATCGAATAAGAAATAATTGATAGATTGAACAAAAAAAAAACTTGAAACTAAAAAGCGTTCTGTTTTATTTATGAAATTTGTTTGAATATAATATATATAATATATTATATAGTATATAGCCATACTGAGAGGCGGGAAACGCCGAAACACGTGTTCTGTGGATGACTTAGTGAAATATATTGCTTCCCATAAATTTGGTATTCAGCTGTTTAATTGGTAATTTAAATTAACTCCACTACTAGCATATGACATGATCGGTTCCCCGAAATTGATCTCTCAGTGACCGTAAAGATCATAAACAACTATTACTAAAATAGTTTTTAAAAACACCATCCCGCTACAGCTATCAGTGGACGAGGAGATAAGATATCGGGCTACCATACGTCATTCTGAGTTCGACACTAGCCAAAAGATAGTTTTGTCTAGCACACTGAAGAGGCGTGAAACGCCGAAACACGTGTGTGGATGACTATTATATATATATATTATATATTATATATATATATATATATATATATATAGAATGAATAGAGATAAATGAGAAAGGCAGTATGCATATAAAAGGTGCTCAATGCTAAAATAACAGAGCGGTTTACAATCAAATATTAGGTAATATGGATTTAAATCTCGTTACTATTAGTTTCATGCTTACTGCAATCATCAGACGAAGACTGTCAAAATGTTAATATTTAAAAAAACGCTAAACAAAGCTTCGTTTTTTTTAGATCTTAAAATCTTTAACACTTTGAGCGTCTTGTCTGATGATTGCCTGAGCATACGAAACTAATAGCATCAAGGTATTAAATCCATAATAACTAATATTTGATTATATATATAAGATATTAGATATTATATATATATATATAATATATGAGGAAAAATGAGTAAAGAAAAGAAAGTAAATGGATAAAAATGAATTTAATCGATCACTTAACACTGTGTTTCGTGTCAGTTTATGTGTGTGAAAATATTCGCACACATACAAGAATCGACTTCATCAGAGTGAACATTTATTTTTATGAAAAAATTACCATACCACAAATATTTATTCAAAAATCTTTTAGTCTTCATTCAAACTTCCCTACTTTTATTTACTATAAATTACACACACACATATTTTATAACTTATAATTAATTCCACCCTATTTATTAACGCAACATGTATTATAACCTAATTTTCTTTACATAATCTGTAAATAAAAATATATTCACCACTTAAACTGAACCATTTACGATAACATCTCAATAAATTAAACAGCTTATACAAATTAATTTTATATATGTGGTCCCTTTTTTAATCGACAACTTTTTTAACATTTCACCGATTTTTTTTTCAAAACATAACTAAATTTCCGAGAAAAATGTTCAACATGTTATTGATAAAATAACACTTTATTTTTATTTTCATTTATTTTTTGTAACAATAAAACTATTTTGTACATAACCCTAAAAAAAAAAAAAAAAAAAACAAATTCCTAATCATAACGGTCTATTCTTAGCTATTTCTCAGCGTTCCAAATTTTAAAATTCGATTTCCGAATATTTCCAAAATCTCTGTTGGTATTTTTTTTGTTTTTTTTTTCCCAACGAATTTTTTCATAAAATAATGTTCACTCTGATGAAGGTGATTCTTGTATGTGTGCGAAATATTTTCACAACATAAACTGACCGAAACACATGTGTAAGTGAATGGATTAATGTGATATGATTAAATTCATTTATCCATTTCTTTTCTTTTCTTTACTCATTTTTCCTCATATGTCGGATTCAATTCCTTTTCCATTTTTACAACACATAATATAATATTTATTATATATATTATATATATATTATATATATAAAGGTATCGAGATGGATATATATACATATATAATAGTATCGAGATTGAAGCAAGATAAATGAACAATGAATGGACTTCTTTTTTTTTCAGAAGACAAAGTGTTTCAAAAAGTACAAAAAATCTGGATATTTTTGACACACCTGATATATATAATATAATATATATATATATATATATATATATATATATATTATATATATATCCGCAAGGATCTACAACACGCTTGGTATATTAAATATATATATAATATATATATATATATAATATAATATATATATATATATATATATATTATATTTTATTTCCTGTATTTTTGCCAGAGTCATTTGTCAAGTGATGTTTATTTCCTTTTTCTTTTAAGCATAATTGTCTACCGACTTTATATTTTCTTCTTCTATGGATGTCGGTTAGAAACAGTGGGAAATTTTGTTTAATAGAAGTTGACGTCAGGTAGCATTTTACAATGTAAATCGTCTCAGCTGATGCCACGACTATTTCGTATCGAGAATTAGTCTAAATCATTGAACAATGCCTTTCTCCGTCGTGGCTTGTGATGACGAGTTGCATTCGAAAGTAAATTATCTCATGGAAGTTTGTGTTTTCTGGCCAGTGGAAAAACATATAGAACCAATCCATGGGTAGAAAAATAATCAGGGATTAAGATGAAGAAGAGAAGGAAATGGCTTCGTGTGTTCATTTTCTAGAGTTCTTTTATCAGATGGCGTTAAGACTAGACCAGCAAAAAAAAAAAAAAAAAAAAAAGATTGTCAACTGGTGGATTTTGCTGTTCCAGCAGATCACAGCGTGAAGAAAAAGGAAAACGAAAAGATGGACAAATATCAGGACCTTGCCAGAGAACCGAAAAACTATGGAATATGAAAGTCAAATGATACCAATTGTAGTTGGTGCACTTGGAACGGTCCCAAAGATTGGAAAATCTGAAATTTTCAAGAGGGAGATTGAGACCATCCAATACTGCACTGCTGCAATCTGCCAGAATACTCAGAAGAATCCTGGAGACCTAAGGAGACTTGCTGTCACTCAGCCCTCCAGGGAAATACCATCAGCTAACGCTGATCTGAAAAACTCAAAAAGGAGTGAATCCACTTTGGCCCTTCGTGCTAGACGGGCAGAGGCTCATCTGATCAATCGGCTGGTCATGTCAAGCCTAGCACCTATTGCTCTGATGGCAAGCCTAACACTTTTTATCGTATTGTTCTAGAAGGCTGTGGCTGAGGGTCTTCATGTCCTGGAATGACGTTAAACTCTATCTGATGATTAGGTTATAGTTCTTGAGGTCTGGGGAATGTGGAACATCCCTTTATCACCATGTTCTCTGCTTTAACGCTGACCCGGAGTGTATACCTATTAGGGTTCAATCTATGGGTTAAATAGGAAAATGTGTTTATAAAAATGAGTATCCAATAAGAATGAATTTATTTCAAAACTTTGTCGGCTTTAAATGACACACCGAGGTTGATATGCCGCAAAACAAAAACAAACAAATCACTTCATCTTAATGTACAATCATTATTTTGCTCAAAAACCAAGCCTTGTCATATCTAATGTGTATATATATATATTTACTTTGTGTTAATTGTTTTATTTTCGAAGTTTCCCCCGGACATACAGATTGTGGCGAGAGAACCACGAACTTAGTGGTTCGAAGCGTGCACGACTGTGTTTTGGCATGCAGAATGAGATCAGAGGCGGATGGGGAGATTGAACTCACAGCCTCTGATCGTGAGTCGTGGCCTGACGCAGGTGAATTACTAAACTGTCCAGAGTGGCCCGGATGTGAAGGATTGACGCCTGCTGATTAATGTCGCACGTGCTGCACGGGCAAGTCAGAGTAAGGAGCCCGGATGAACACTGTAATTGTGTATATAATGACCAGCCCCTCACAAACCTGCGAGAAAGCTTGCAGTAGCATTTTGGCTGTTGTTATTTTGATATTTTGATAGTGTTGGTGAGAGAGTGCAGCACAGTTGGGAGAGATTGTTTCAGACTGAACACTTGGTCAGTTGGGAGAGTTAAAGGCGTCGGACTTAACTGTGCCCACCAGAGAACATTCTTATTAGACAGATATCACACACTGCCCTTTATATATGCATAGATGTAACTTATATATATTAACTGTAATATTTAGGAATGATCCCGTGTGCACTTTGCTACATTTGTTTCAGTAGGAAGATTAAACGGGTTATCCAAATATCTTTCCTTATTATTGAATTTAACTAATACCCATCTTATTATAATGGAGATTGTGGTTTATTTGTCTGTAACCGAAAACTATATCACTACTCAAGTCACTATCCATTTAGTTATTATACATCACATTCTCCATGAATCATTTTTATTCAAGCCTCAATTATTAATAAAATTGTTTTTTTTATTAATACTGATGGCCGTATGTAACGTACTAATAACATGCAATTGTATTTATAATGTACACACATAGCTGTTTACAGTGTGAAGGCAAGCCTAATTTGCATATTGATATTTAAAATTTGATTTTAATAATATGTGTTTGGTATTGTTGATTTTAATTATTTGATTTTATCTTAATGAATATGAGCAAAATCTCGGAGATAAATCTTAAAAGAATCATTAACAAAAAGAAATAACTGTAATTTTATTCTTTACTTCCTAATTTAACTAAATAGTTAAATTAGAAATGTTTAGCAAGGAAAGACGGGGGTGATGGAAGAGGAAGCTTCAGCTGTTATTATTTTCGATTATCCCCTCTCTGTTTCAAAACAATTTATCTGCATTCTTATTTAGTTTCTTTAGACTTTTCTAATTTAATATAATATTATATTTTAGACATTAATACTTGCACCCGAGGGTGCATATATTTGCTAGTCCTTAATAATGTTCATTTACGTTGATTCACCTTGTTTAATCTTTTTTCCTGAGAAGTTCGTCAACATGTAAATAATTACCGAATCATCAGTTTTTTAAAAATTTTTTCTTCTGGAATGGACCAAAATTTTGAAGATAATATTAACTTAATGCAAGTTTCATTGTGTTAAACATGGGGTGGGTAAATTTGACAGGGAAAATTGGACATTTCTAAAGAAGACCTCAAAGGTTTTTTTTTATTTGGGGGGTGGGGGTCTGAAATTTCAAACCAAAAACACTTTAAGAATTTTTTGTAGCAATTTCAATTTTTTTTTTTAAGTAAATCATCGAATTTTTTACCTTCGAAGTTTTTTGAAAGCATTACGTTCTGTACATCCGTTTCATAAAGTCAATTTTTAAAAGTTTTAAAAATATCAAAGAAAAAAACTTACATAGTAAGAAATTGCTATTTCTTACACTCCATCTGCATATATGCCCTTTCTTTCTGTCTTTTTTTATCCTTGTTTTGTTTAAAACTTTATGTAGACAGGAAATTGATATTTCTGTCCCCTTCTCTTCTTTCCTCTCTCTCTCTCTCTCTCTCTCTCTCTTCTTCTCTCTCTCTCTCTTCTTCTTCTCTTCTTCTTCTTCTCTCTTCTTCTTTTTCTTTTTGTGAATTCATCCAATGTTTGATTCCTTTCTCTTTTTTTCACTCTCCAAACTTTTTGTCCATTGAACAACGCGCTCAGCAAATAAAAAAAAACAAACACGTCCACACACAATCTATTTTCACAACGCTAGTGAGCGTTTATTTTGGCGGTTGCCAAGACAACGAAAAAAAGTGAACAGAAAATAATTCTAAAACATTTAAATTGGCAAACACTATTGTATTTGTTGTCACGCTCCTTGCTGCCACACAGTCCTTGGTTTGATGGTCAGTCAATGTTTTGATATATCCCAGATGAACTTAATGAAATCATTTTAGATTAAAAATAGTTTTTTTCTTACATATTTAATCTGCTATGTTTCAAAGAAGTTTTATTTAAAATTGTGTTAATTTCCTTCTGATCTTGATTGTGTTCTTTGTCGAACCAAGAGCCTTCCTGTCGGAATCGGTAAGCCCTCACGGAACCTTGAACCAAATCAATTAATCATTGATTGGTTGATTGGATTTTTACGGCATGTACCCTGTTATTTTATGCCGAGACATTTGTTTTATTAATCACTGTTGGTATTCATTGTTTTTTTCAAAAGTCAATTTTCAAAACAAATTTTTAAATATATTTTTTTTTTCTATTTAACAGATAGCTTTAACCCTAACAGTACTAGCATTCCGGGCTCGGGTGGACCTAGGAGTAAGACGATAAAGGGGTACTCCACATTCCAGAGTTTCAGAATTGGAACCTCACGAACTATAACGCGTTTAACTCATAGCCCAGGACATGCATTTTTTCAGACTGATCTTCTTATACTTTATGGCGATATAACATTTGGGGTGGCCAGAGTTTAGATTTTTAGGTTTAAAAGAATAGCTGGTCTATTCTTGCAGTGTATCCTAGGGTTGCTTTTAAACCCAGTCTTATTTGGTGGTCGCGCTGAAAAGGAAACTCACGGAGAGAAAAGAAAGACAAAAACAAAGGTATACATTGATTTAGGCTTTATTTCTCGAGTCAGGCTACCACGTTATAGAAGGAAGATTCCTTCCTAGGCCAGCAGTCGTATCTCACTTCGGTTTAAGTCCGACAAAGTCGCGAGAATTATCTTGGGGTGGTATTTGGGTCCTTTTTCCCTGCACAAATGCCGAGGGTTTCCGGTGTGAAGACTCATGGGCAGTTTGTTATTTTTTATCTCTTTTTCTAATTTATTTTAATCCCCACATACTACAACGATTTGGCGATGTGCAGCTTGACCTTTTTGCTGTGTCTTGTGAACCCGGGAAATTCTAAGTCGATTCAAAGTGCCTTCATATCGGAAATCAAAGCCATCATGGAACTTAATGCATTCTATTTCATTTTTTCAACTGTTGTCCTCCATCTTATTTTAAATATACACAACGTTTCGG
>CM042159.1:23084420-23100061 GCA_023376005.1 Doryteuthis pealeii | reverse complement strand
AACACAACTGCCTGTGTGTATATATGTTATAAAGTATACCTATATATCGAGTGCGTGTATCTGTCTCTCTCTCTCTCTCTCATATAACTCTTTCTTTATAGTATATATATAATTATATATATATTATATATATTATAGAGAGAGAGAGAGAGAGAGAGAAAGAGAGAAGAAGGGGGGGGGAGAGAGAGATCAATAGACTAAGAATAATATCTGAGTAGGTATGAACAGACTGAGATCATAGAACAGATAGATAGATTGATAGATAGATAATAGATAGATATGAATATACTAATACAATACATATGTTGATATGAATATACTGATGTAATAGATAGATAGATAGATAGATAGACAGATAGATAATAGATAGATAGATAGATAGATAGATAGGAATGAATAGACTTTGATAAATATATAGGTATTGATAGTCTGAGAGGAAGAAAGAAAAAGTGAGACAGAGAGACAGAGAAGAGAGAGAGAGAGCGACCGCGCGCGAGAGAGAGAGGGGGGGAGAAATGAATAGACGGATATGAATGGGCTGAGGTAGTTAGTGGATGGAAAAAAGATGAAAGACAGAAAGGAAATGATGCAGGTGGAAGCAGGAGAACGGGATAAGAAAACGGTTGTCTTCAAGTCAATAGATCAGGTTTTTGCTGAATGTCCCCGTCACCAACAGTTTCACGCTTATTGTTCGGTTGGGTAAGGTTGAACAATTTATAATTGATTTAACCATATATAACGTTCAACTCACACACGCTCACACGCACACACGCACGTGCATACGCAAGCGTGGACACGCACGCACGCACGCACGCACAGGTAGAACAATCTATAATATATTTAACGATATATAACTTTCAACTTACACACGCATACACACTTACTCTTACACACACGCACTCGCACATGCACATAAAACATACTCACACATTCGCACACACACGCACGTGCATACACAAGCGTGGACACACACACACACACACACACACATACGCATAGGTAGAACAATCTGTAATTGATTTAATCATGTATAACTTTCAAATCCTCCCCCCACACACACATACTTACACACACACACTGGCGCACACACACTAACTCACACACACTCACATGTGCACACACACATACCTACTTGTACACACAAATACACACACACACTCATACACACTCACACACGCGCGCGTGCAGGTAGAACAATCTGTAATTGATTTAACGATATATAAGGTCCAACTCACACATGCATACACACTCATTCTCACAGACACGCACACACACGCCCACACACATACACATACACATACTTACACACTCGCACGCACACACGCACGTGCACACACAAGCGTGGATACACACACGCACGCACACACACACGTTCACAGATAGAATAATCTATAATATATATATATATAATGTTCAACTCACACACGCAACACACACACGCAACACACATACATACACACTCACAAACATACACACACTATAGTACCACACCGCGCACGTACATACATACCCAAGAGCGGATACACACGTGCACCCCCCCCCACACACACGCACATAAAAACTCACACCACACGCACATATAAACTCACACACACGGCGCGCGTATACACTCACACACACGCTCGCCCGCATATATACTCACACATACACGCGCACACACAAACGTGCACGCACACACTCACTCACAAACACGCCTGCAAACGCAACACACTTTTACACATACACGCACGCACACTAATATATACACACACGTGTACGCATGCACACAGCACCGAGAGAAACTAACCTGATTAGTCTTCATCAAATCTTAACGCAAACCGAGCACCTGTGGCCCTTCTGGCGTTTTTTCTATATATTCGAAAAGTTTGCAGAGTTATTACCCATAATTCTTTTTCATTGGTTTTTCTTATCATAGATTTCTATAATACTATATCTTTTTATTTTATTTTAAGTATAATTCATTCTATTTTATGTAGAACTTTACTGTTGGAATTTTTTATGTTTTAATGGAATTGTTTTTTTAATGTCTTAATTTCCTGCATACAATACAGTGGTAACTCGACTTACGAGTGCCCAAACTACTCTTCAATTGATGGAAACCTTCCCTCTGTTAAAAACGATGCCGTAGTGTCCATTTCTTCGTCTGTAACAGGTTATTATAGGAACTCTGTACTTTGCTTGATGTATGTAAGAGATAGAGAACAACGAATCGTCCCAAATTTAATGGGGACGACTGGAACTATCTTTATGTAGTATACCCTTTTCATTACTTACTTCTATTCTTCTTCTGGCGTCTTTTCTAACATCTCTTCTAGCGTTTTGGGCTTCGTCTTGGTGGTCGGTCGCACTTAACTCATTTCTTCTTCTAGATCGGTCTTGTTACCAAGACATTTACCAACCACAAAACCGTGTTATTTTCTTAAACTTTTTATTTACTTAACTAAACATTTCATGTAACTAAACATAGACTAACATAGCGCGCGTATGCAGTGAGTTCCAGTTAAGGCAGAACATCTTCCATGCCCGACGTCTAAACTGAAACTGAGGACCCAACCAGGTCCCACATGACTTTACGTATTTCGCGGGCTTTCTGTAATATTCCATGGAAAGTCCCACCCGTGATATGAAAAAGGGCCATCCCTTTAGAAATACAGGGGATTGACAATAATCTTATGCAACCGCATAGATTATGTAACACTTACATTTAATAATATGATTTAGTTTCAGGGAATTGAAAATCTAAAATGAAGAGTATTCAAACAATTTGACTATTAGAAACATCTACGGCGCTTAGCGTAACGTTTATCGTCATTAGAAATGGAATCGTTGACCTGGGTTCAAATCCTTAAGGAATCATGTTGCCTCTCACTTCACACTAATACCATTGAAAAAGGCATCAATCTACTGCCCCTGAGATGTGGGTAAATAATAGGGATGATTTATTTCGTTAGACTTGCAAAGGCAACCAGTGTCGGAAATGGAAAATTCTGAATTTAGCTGTACAAGGTAGTCTACATTACTTAAAGTTTCTCTCTCTTTCTTTCCCTCTCTCTCTCTGTTTCTCTGTCTCTGTCGCTCCCTCCAGTTCTTTCCCCATTCTTTTACTTTTCTTCCTATGTTATTCTATATATTAGTGTGTGGCTGAACCGGCTAATTTTTGAATGGCAATCTCTGTTGCAGTGACTGCAAACAAACAGTGATGTTTGCTGGAGTTGCTGTTGTCTCTCCTTCCTTCTGGCTCTCTTCTCTTTGGCGGCTTCTTTCCTCTTTTTCACTTCTTTTCGTCCCTTGTCCGACAAGGAGGAGCAAGGCCACTCGGTTTTCTGCACCAACCTCCCATGTGTTTGTGTTGAAGTGGCATGTCTTCATCTCCTTCTTGCAGACGTCTTTAAAGCGTATACGTGGTCTCCCTACCGGACGGGTGCCTTCTACTAATTCGCCATACAGTAGGTCTTTGGGAATGCGGCCTTTTTCAATATTACTCTTCAATATTACTTTAATAATCGCCAACCTGTCGGCAGGGGCTGTAGAATACTGCGGAGGGCTTAGATCCCATCAATTAAGCCACCTGTTGGCCGTGGGTGGTGACCTGTGATGCTGTAGGATCGAATCCTGGTGGCTGAGCAATTAATGACATGCAACACTCACCTTTCGCTTTAACTTAGTATAGATGGGTTGATCAATCGGCTGGTTATACCAAGTTCTAGCACCTATATGATTGTCCCAAGCGCGTGATGTAATAGTTAAAGTCATGGGAAATGGACTCGTCGCCACGAGTTCAAATCCTGGACGCGGTAACTGCATTTTCACTTAGTGCTAATACTCTCGGGAAAGGTATGAATCTAATTCTCCCTCCAGCTATGGGTAAATAGTAGGGCATACCGGGCTCTTTATCCTTGGTTAGGCAACCGGTCTAGGAGAAGGAAAACTCTGAATTCAAAGCTGTTGAACTCCGCTTAAGAAATTGACCTTGTGTCACATCCTGCTCGTGCGGAGGGGTTGGTAAATATATATATGATTGTCCCAACCGCATTAGCCTGATGGCCAACCCTCAACCCTTCTATCATATATGATCTAAAAGGAGGTGGCTGAGGATCTTATTGTCTTGAGTATGACGTTAAACCAGCCAAAGTAGAGTGTTGCAAGTCATTGACTCCTCAGGTAATAGAATTACATCTTTAAGCATCACGCGTCGTCACAAACAGCCCACATTTGGTCCCATTGGAGGATTTTAACCCTCTACAGAGCCGCTGTCGGTGTATTCTACTACCCCAGTTACAGGACAGAAAAGGGGAATTACATTAACCAAGTCTAATTTCAAAGAGGGTCGGTTTAGCTCAGTTGGTAGAGTGTCCGACTAGGAGCCACAAGGTTCCTAGTTCGATACCAGCCCTCGCCAACTCAGCGTATGAGTAGCACAGAGATCTGTGCGGAAAAGTAACGAGCTGATGGTAGGCGTGATACTCCACCTCAGACGCTAAAAATAATATCCTTGGTTTAGCGCTAGTGAAAAGGTGATACACTCTCTGTCTGATACCAACTTTAGGCCACCCCGACGACTTTACTTCACTTTTGACTTTTTGTAATATAAAAACAAGAAGACACAAATGAGAGAAGCAGAAGGTGAAAATATATTTTATCTAATTAGTTAATTTCAAGCTGAAACTATCAACAGGTGTTGGATATGTAAATAGTTTTCTATGTACTTTTAACTAGATGTGATAAGATTCGGTGTGTCACCTTAACTATCTTTAGATAATTTCAAGTTTTATTCTTAGAAGGTTCTAGTGTGATTCAGTACATATATTCGAAAAAACAAATAATAACAATGACCAATCCTAATGTGTATGTATGTGTGGGTGTGTTGGGTGTAGGTGCAAGGATAAGATAAATTGTACCTGGTATTCTCTTATTTAAAAAAAAAAAAAAAGCGGCAAATTAGATGAGCAGTAGGTGAGAATATTTTTCTAATTAATTCTTTTTCAAATGTAACAATCGAAATGTGTTAGGTATTTGCATATTTTTGCATGCACTTTTAACTATCTCTATTTCCTGCGTTTAGGAGAATAAGGAATATGAATAGATTATATCTTTACATAATTCCTGTACACATTTAATATTAGAATGTAATAAACAATAGTCAGATATAGTTTCAATTTAATTGTTTTTATCAAATAGTAAATAAGGATATTTTCTAAAAGATGATGATTGGTGTGAGAAGGCACAAAAGAATTATGCTTGTTTCTCTATGAAGTATTTAATATCCACATAATAGAAGTCAGTCAGAAGTATGAAGCGCGCGGTGTAATGGTTAAAGTCATGGGAAATGGACTCGTCGCCCCGAGTTCAAGTCCTGGACGTGGTAATTGCATTTCACTTAGCGCTAATACCCTTAGGAAAGGTATGAATCCTACTCTCACTCTAGCTCTGGGTAAATAGTAGGGCAGACTGGGCTCTTTAACCATGGCTAGGTAACCAGTCTAGGAGAAGGAAAACTCTGAATTCAAACCTGTTGAACTCCGCTTAAGAAATTGACCTTGTGTCGTATCCTGCTCGTGTGGAGGGGTTGGTAAATAGATAATAGAAGTCAGTCACATCTTTTAATTATCTTCTATAAATTTATGAGAAGAGAGTAAAATTAAAAGTTAATTTAAAAAATTACTGTTTTTATGATTGGAAAAAAGAAAAAAATACTTGCCTTTCTTTACTTGATAAATGTTATGCTTTGTTAGAATCAGTACTTCTAGCGGCCATGATACATAGGGCAGATTTTATAGGACAGTACTTTTCTTTCTCTTCTACATATGCATACTCTCCCACATTCACGTATATACATACACACCCAAACTTCCATCTCCTCTCTTAATATAAAACATGAACATTTCTTTTCATGACATCTCCCCTTTACCTCTTACCAATATACACACACACCTCTCCCCTACCTCTTACCAATACACACACACACACACACACATACACACACACACACACACACACAACCTTGAGTTTTCACTTCCGCTGTCGTTTATCGCTACAGAAAAAAAATTTATACACACTACCACATACCTAAAAAAAATGCACAATGTTTCCTTCAATACACACACTTACAGCGCTACATACTCACACCTTAAAATAGAATATTTGATGTCATATTTCAAAACCGTCTCCTTTTTTCAAACTTCAGAAAAATTTTTAAACAGACTGAATAAGAAGGATTACCACTCACTTTTTCTCATCATTCTGTGATATATAATTTCTTATCTTATGCCCTGAAGATGATCTATTTAATAGATCGAAACACTGCAGCGTCGGCCAATAAACTCACCACTTAACCCATTTAAACCTGTGTTTTTTCATTTTTCTTGATATATTACATACCGTCGGATTTACTTCCTCTCTTCACATACTCACTATTTGTAACACCATCATCATGTTATATATACGTTTCAAGTTTTCTTCTTTGACGGTTCAAGTTGTGTTGCATGATTGAAATTAATAGATACTGAGGGTTAAGACTGTTAAGATTCTTGTGGCCATTTTTAGACTGCGGGTGATTGCACTTTACAGTGGAGATCCATTGTGTTCCTTAGTGTTAGGCAGAATCCTTATATTCCTTAGTGGTAAGCAAAATCCTTGTGTGCTTAGTGTCAAGCAGAATCCTTGGTTTTTCCTTAGCGAAGGATCCAATAGAAAATAATCGGTTAATACTATAACACTTCGCCAAAAGAAAAAGGAATATATATATATTAAATTTTTACTTGAAGGCACTTACAACGCATGTATCGCATAAAATTCGATACTTTTTCTTATAGAAAATGAACTTGACAAGTGTAATCCCAGCAAAGGATGGCTCGGTGTGTAGAATACCGTACAGACTGTTTCGACTTTATTAAGTCTCATCAGCGGTATATACTAACGATTTCCCTCCGACAGAAATCGAAACCGGGACTTCAGCAGGCACAGTGAAACACTAGTGAAACACTATATCGCCTCGGCCACAGTACACAACTGACCATCCCAGCGAAATTAAGCTTGTCAAATGATACTACACGCCTCTACCATAATAGGTAAGGGGGGCGTTTTTGAGAGAATAATAACAACAAACAGAACGTATGCCCTTCGGTGAAGTGAATAAGATTTTTGGATGTTTGTTTATTTTAGAAACGTTGCTGAATATGAGTATATATTAAATTTTTAATTGAAGGCACTTACAACGCATGTATCGCATAAAATTCGATACTTTTTCTTATAGAAAATGAACTTGACAAGTGTAAATATATATATATATATATATATATATATATATATATATATATATATATAAATAAACCGCTAGTATTATCTAAAGCTAAAAAAAGGGCTCAAAACTTCAGAGCAAATAATAAAGTTAAACCTAATGAGTCAGATATACCTACTAACAGTTTCGCTTAGTAGCTCATCGGGACAAGAATCTTAGTCAGATTCTTGCCCTGATGAGCTACTAAGGAAACTGTTAGTAGGTATATCTGACTCATTAGGTTTAACTTTATATATATTATATATATGTATGTGTGTGTGTGTATGTGTGTGTGTGTGTATGTGGGAGTGCTTGTTGTGTGTGTGTGTGTGTGTGTGTGTGTGTGTTGTGTGTGTGTGAGTGTTTGTTTCTGACTGTGTTTGTGTGGATCGACTTATACTGTCTTTTAAAGACTGAAATTGTTTTTGTTTACAGTTTTCGTTGTTGAACTGGATATGTACTTTGAAACTTCATCCCCGTATTAATTACCTTAAATACAATCAAATGCGCTCATCATTCTTCATAAACAGCTCTAACATATCTATAAACTGAATATTTTGGGGGGAATCACGAGGTTGGCGGGAAGATGATTTTGAATTGTATCATTTATTTTCTTCCTATCTACAAATCACTTGAAAATAACAGACTATCCCCCTCCCATATACCGACTGATAAAACATGAAAATAAAATCGAATTTCATTTTTTTGTTTGTTTTTTTTGTTTTTTTAAAGAATTTTCTTCGGGAGATAAAAAAAAAAAAAATTTTAGCCTATCACAAGGATTTTTTTCTTATTCTTTTCTTTTATTTTTTAGAATGAAATTTATACAAGAAAAAAATGTAAAGCAAATAAACCTGAATTGAATTTGTGTATTTTACTCTAACCCTATTTCATTACAGGTGGTAAACACAATCTCCTTTACATAAAACGTCTGTTTACGATATTCCTACAAACGTCCCAGTGTTTCCTACATTGATAGTATTATTTTTATTTTTATTTTTTATTCTTTTATTTTTATTTTTGCAGATATTCCTCAATGAAAATGTTTTTATATAATATTCTTCCACGATATGCCTCCTGCTATATTCATTTATTTATTCATTTAGTTATTATATACAGTTATTACTTTTTCTTCTTTCAATATTTTTCTTTCTTTCTTCCCTTGTGCTTCCCATCTGTTCACAGCGTTATTTCTCTGCAGTAAAAGACGCACGATGTGCTGACAAAAGAAACCGTGGAAAATTGCCCGAACATAATGTTATTTTGCTCAACTTTTCAATAAACAGTTTACCTCTGGGAAGAAAAAGTGCGGGAATGAGGGGCCGTGTTTATTAAATATTTACAGGAAACTTTTTCCCGATGCTGGAAAGAATCTTACTTTTAGATTAAATTAAAAAAAAAGAAGAATAACTCTTGTAGTTAGATAAGAAGGTGACGAATTTTAGGCAAAGAAAGTAGGTCTTTTTTTCCCCTTTCTATTTTCAGATACTTCAGATATGGAACCTTCTTAAGGTCTGCTTATTTGTTCAATTATATTGCTGGCACATAACCCTGATGTGAATCCGATGGTGTTATAGATTATCATGTTGTAAAGTGTTCTAAAAATTGGATAAGAAAATCTACGTCAGGTAACGAAAAATAAGGAAGAAAATGTTAAAGTGTCCTCGGTTTAGGTTCTACTGTGTGAACACAATGTACTACTTAGTGATTTTTACTTGTCATATTTTAGGGATGTTTTTAGGTCATAGCTTTGAATTCCTTTAATATATAATATTTATTTATATTTTTATTTTTTTATGTTCTTAATTCATATATTGCTATGTTGCCCTTATATATATAATTTTTATTTATTCTTTCATTTATTATATTGTTATCTTAACCTGCATTGTTGTATTGTACATTGTATAGATTTTGTGACCTTTAGGCACACTTGGTGCTATATTCTAACCATAACACACGCACACACACACACACACACACACACACATACACATATATATATATATATATATATATATATATAAGGTATGTCAAAAAAGTATCGAGATTCTTTGAACTTTTTAACACACTTTGTATTCTGAAAAAATTAACATCCCATTCATTGTTCATTTCTATTTTGGTAAATACAGCTTCAAACTCCGCATTCTTATGACACACCTTGTTTTCTGAAAAAAAGTTAACGTTCCATTCATTCTTCATTTTTATCTTGGTAAATACAGCTTCAAACTCGGCAGTTTTATGACACACCTTATATTCTGAAAAAAATGAACGTTCCATTCATTCTTCATTTCTATCTTATATATATATATATATATATATATATATATATATATATGTGTGTGTGTGTGTGTGTGAGTGTGTGTGTATCTGTACATATATATATATATATATATATAGATAGATAGATAGATAGATAGATAGTAAAGATTAGAGGGAGAAATGTGGACTAAGGAACAAAACTCAGACAAGTATATGTAGGTTCCTTGGTCCACATTTTTCCCTCTAATCTTTACTACATTCTGTCGGATTTACTCCAATACTCCTATCCTCCAATATATATATGGGTAATTCCATGTCAAATCATCAGGGCCATGTCACCCACCCCTTTCAATTTTTCTACATTTTGTACATGTGTAAACCGCCCTGTCGGCTGGGGCGTTAGAATGCACCGACTGCACCTCTGCAGAGGGGTAAGACTCCCCCAATGAGGCCACCTGTTGGCCGTGGGTGGCGACCCGTGATGCTTAAGGATAGAGCCCAGGTGGATGAGCAGTTCATGACTTGCAATACTTCACTTTGGCCCTATCTTGGGCTAGACGGGCGGTCGGAGAGGCCCCCTCCGATCAATCGGCTAGTCACGTCAAGCCCTAGCACTTATATGATTTTCCAAACCCTATTGCCCTTATGGCAAGCCCCAACCCCTTTTTTATCATATGGGTGCTAGAAGGCGGTGGCTGCGGGTCTACATGTCCTGGGAATGACGTTAAACTCTATCTGATGGTGAGGTTCCAGTTTTGGAGGTTTGGGGAATGTGGAGCACCCCTTTATCACCATTGCTCCTTGGTCCACTCTGACCCGGAGTGGTAGTACCTGTTAGGGTCCCATCTATGGGTTAAATAGAAAAATGTATTTATAAAAAATTGTATCATCCATTAAGAATTGATTTATTTCAAAACTTTATTGGCATTAAATGGCCCACTGAGGTTGATATGCCGTAAAACAAAACAAACAAACAAACATGTGTAGACTAGGTTAAAATGAGACAATCTCCCAAATTTGAGCTTCCAATTCGAAATATTCGCCGAGTTATGACGATTTTCAACTCGAAAAATTTGAGCACCACATTTCATTTTAGAATTAAAAATTGAAAGGTAAAAAAATAACAATATCCTTGGTACCACCAATTTTCCCTGTGAAATTTACCCCCCTATATTTAACAAAATGAAACTTGCATAAAAATGAATATTATCTTGAAATTCTTTTTCATTTCGAAAGAATAAACCTTAAACAAACTCTTGATGATTTTATAAAGTTTTTTCAGCTTAAGGAAATAATGGAAATGATGATTGAAAAACAATGTTTTCATTTTTGCACCGTTAAATCAAGTGAATTTTAACGTAGTCAAAACGAGTTACGATCTATATTTCTAGGGGATATTAATAGGCTCTGTAGTATGAAATCTTCCTTCAATGCCAAATCATCCAAGCCAAGTCACCCACCCACTTCAATTTTTCTGTAATTTTGTACAGGTGTGGACTATGTTAATGTTAGACAATCCCCAAAATTTGAATTTCCAATTCCAAGAATTGTCGATTTATAGCTCTCCAAATTTGAGGGAGGTCGCAAAAATGGCGACTATTTGTAATATATTGTTGTCTGTAAAATGAGTTCTAGAGCCTCCTTACTCCGAAAAATTGGTTTATAAAAGCATTTTTGCCCGGGAAATACAAAAATACTATCGAAAAAGTCTTAAAATTAACCAATTTTAAGTTATTAATGATTTTTTCATAGCAAGATCAATATCCCCATGTGGCACTGTATCTAAGACAAATATTTTTTGTATTATAATTTTATATCTATTGAACATTATTTGTACCAAAAAGAAATTTTGGGGATTGTCTAACTTTAACACCCGTACAAAAGTGAAGGGGTGGGTGACAATTTAACTTTTCTATTTTACCTATTAACTTAGGTATAAGTAAGCAACAGCATCTATAGTAAGAAAAAAAAGTTCTTTGTATCTCATAACTGAATTGATTCGGCATTAAATGATCCGAAAAAGGGTTAATATGTCGTAAAACAAAACCACCAAAGTCCTCAAAACTCGAGATCACCACCATATGCATTTAGCGTCATAACCAAGACACCATCTTTTTTTTTGGCGGGGGGGGGGCTTACCACTCTGATGAGAATGCAATAAGCGTATTCTGGTGATGGTTCTTGTTGCCATTTTTATGCTGCACATGCGAGCACTTTACAGTGGAGATCCCTTGTGGCATTATGTTTTGATCCGTTTTGAGTGGAATCTTTGTGTTCCTCAGTGTTAAGCAGAATACTTGTGTGCTGACCCGTTCGTCCGTGTTAAGCATTAGTAACTGAACGCCTTTCCACCAAGACAACAAAATAGCAATTGTAGAATGTGTGGAAAAAAAAGAGGAAACGGCTTATTATATTATAAGCAAATGCATCAAACTAGCACAAAGGGGGTACAAGACTAGACACGATTGGGTGGCAATGGTGATCCACTGGGAATTGTGCAAGAAATCCAATTTTCATAATACTACTAAATGGTATATGCACAAAATGGATATAACATTACAATAATGTTATAGACTGACTGGCGATATTAAATTAGATATTTAAGAATAATTAGGATATTTTACTAAAAGTTAAAGTTATAATCCTTTGTGAGGAAGAGTAAAACAAAAAGAAGAAAAAAACGAATAATAATAATATTACAAATCGCACCTGGTGACACACAGTCTTTATACTGGGTTCCTTCAAAAGTTCAAATCAAAAGTTTGCGTCAACGAAGTACAAAAAAATTACTCAGCAAAGGAAGTTGAAAAGGTTAATCTTAAATTTTGATTTGATGAATAAAACAATAACTTAATTTGGATCAGGTCACACCAGTGCTAACTCTAATGGAAAAAACTGTGGAAAATCACAAGCAAGTCTGGCACAAGACCATTTACACAATAATAAAAAATATTATCGAATGGTTCACCAATCATAGAAAACTGGGGTGGAGTTTTTGCTGCCGTCCCCGAGATGTGCAACCGGGGGTCATGATTTTGATTGGCCGTCCAATCAGATGCGACCTGGGAGGGGGCCTTTGTACTCCTATCCAATGATTTCACTGTAATTCCATTGGTCTGGTGTTTCTATTGGCTGGCCAATCGTAGCCGTATGTTCACGGGTCTGAAACTCATAAAAGAAGACCCGAAAAGGAAACAGATCAGACCGAAAGCTGGTTCCATAGCTACGTCTCAAAGCCCTTGCCACCGTCTTTGCCGCTACTTCCTGCTACCTTGCTACTCAAAGTCCTGACTTGAGCATATCAGAACACAGAAGTAATTAGCTGTATATCGCTAGTCAATCAACAAAACTTCGACATCGTCTTCGACATTGACACCCTTTGTTGTTGTACATGATTTTGATCACTGTATAATTGATAAAGGTATTGTTGTATTGTTAATAAGCGTTTCGTAGTCATTGCGATTGTTGACTCGTTGGCAGCATTAGTGAATTTGGTCATTTTCAGAGACAGCCAGAACCAAGAAAAGCCGAACCAGTTCTTCTTCAACTTTCCTGTAGGTCAAACAGAACAGCGTGGCAACAGGAGGTCGGAACGAGCATGTCTACCAGTCTATAAGTGACCCTCAGCGCAACTTATAGGACCACATTTGGTATCCGCGTCCCAGGATATTATCACATTTGGCCCCGTGGCAAGTACGGGATCACACTAGCACAAAGTGAGTACAAGACTAGACACGACTGGGTGGCAAAGGTGATCCACTGGGAATTGTGCAAGAAATCCAATTTTCATAATACTACTAAATGGTATATGCACAAACTGGAATCTGTCTTAGAGATTGAGACGCATAAAATCATTTGGGACTTTGACATACAAACTGAACACCTCATCCCGGCTAGGAGACCAGGCCTAGTATCAATTAACCAGAAGAAGAAAACCTGTGCTATCGTGGATTTTGCCGTCCCGGGGGAAAACAGAAAAACGGTAAAAGAAAACGAAAATATACACAAATACTTGGGCCTGGCTAGAGATCTGGAAAACTGTGGAGCATGACGGTAAAGGTCGTACTAATTGTAATTGGCGCCCTGGGAACGGTCCCCAAGATTTTGTAAAAGAGTCTGGAAAATTTGGAAATCCAGGAAGGATCGAGACCATCTAAACAACTGCACTGTTAAAATAAAAAAATAAAAAATAAAGACGAGTCCTGGAGACCCGAGAAAATTTGTTGTCACCCAGCCTATAGTGAACCAACAGCTTAGACGGGTGGGAAAACACATACCAAACCCCTCATATATATATATATATATATATATATATATTATATATTATATATAAATACATGTATAGATACATATATATATATATATATATGTATATATATATATAAAGTGTTATATATGTAAATGTATATGCATATATATGCATATACATTTACATATATATAGATATACATATATACATTAATATATATATATATATATATATATATATATATATATATATATATATATATATGCATATACATTTATATGCATATATATATGCATATATTTATATGCATATACATATACATTTACATATATATAGATATATATATACATTAATATATATATATATATATATTATATATATATATAATATATATATGTACATATATATATATACATGTACATATATATATATACATATATATACATAATAAAATATATATATATATACATATGCATATATGTTTATATGTAATATATATATATATAATAAATTGTGGACATTGTACTTCTTTACCTGCTCATTGGCGTTTGTTGTCCTGCCCAAAGGACACCCGGTCAAAAATCATAACACCTGAAAAAGCTTTTATCTACCCCATCCACCCAGAAATTGACAAGACATCTTTGTAAAAATGATGACAGGAAGTAGACAAAATCTATTTCCAAGAATGTTAGTTCCGGTGAAAGAAGAAGAAAAAAGAATTCTCCAGACAGACTATCAGGAGATTACTCAATGAATTTGACATTTCCTCTGGGATTTCTACAAGATAAGCTCAAAGGAAAACTGACCGTCTGCCTTTTTTTTATCAGTTAAAACGATTTGGCCAGTTCTCTCTTTCTGCTTTGATGGTGTTGTCTTTTTCTTATTTTGATTTTTCTCTTTCTTTTTTTCTTTTTTTTTTTTTTTGTTATCTTGTGGGTTTGGTGGGCTCTAATTTTTCTGCTGATTATACTCTTTCTTAAATCTATGAATTTTGGGCCAATGGGATGTATTTCGGTTTATAGGAAAGGAACTAGGACGCTCGGCTGAAAAGCTCATAGACTGAAATGTTTTTAGTATTATTTGGATTGTAACGTAGGTGCAAAGTTATACATACTTTGGATACAAATGACTCCGACGAAGGTTAATAGACAAACATTTAATATACACAGCACATGGATAACAGTAGATACAACGTTAATAGTAAAGAGTACACATAAAAAGGGGTACACAAATCAAGATAAGACATATTCATGAATGATACAGATATAACATAAAAGAGTACAGACATGAGACTAGCGATAGTCCATGCTGTAAAGAACTTACAGTAATGTAAGGGGGGCGGAGCCCCACGAGAGGGTTTAGATAGAATCTACCCCATGTGGCTCGTAGTTGGTGAAACCGGCAAAGAGGCCGAAAGGATTTGAAACCGGCGCTTAAATACTGGTGCCCTAGCGGGCATCATCAAACTAAAAGGGGCAGACAACTCCACCAGGCAAATACAAACAAACGCTACAGGATTATTCGGACTATTGTCATCATCTTCATTGTTATCTGTACAACGTTTCGGCCAATGTGCCCTCCGGCCTTCTTCAGGTATTTCTTGTCGGACTCGGTAACCTTCTCGGACTCGGGAACCACTTCAGACGCGGGAACTTTCTTTTCGAACTCGAGGTGGTTCCCGAGTCCGTGAAGGTTCCCGAGTCTGGCAATAAGTACCCGTACTACAACGGAAAGGTTGAAGCGGGCACTTTTTTTTCATTATACAACGTGTAATAAATACAACGTGCGATACCCTGCCCTCATCAGACGCTAACTATGTGTGATAACTTAGTCTCGGCGGCTAAAAGTGGGAATGGC
>CM042159.1:23055313-23079220 GCA_023376005.1 Doryteuthis pealeii | reverse complement strand
TTTTTCTTTAGGAATTCGAAGAACAAATTGGGTAATTTTTTAGCGTTGAACCAATAATAGCGAAATATTCAAATTCCCGCTGATTCAATTTGCCTTTCAAGTCGGGTCAGCTCACAAAGTGCTTGACCCGGGATACTGGTCGATAATATTAAGGTAATCACATTCAGCGACTTTTTTTTTTTCGTTCTTGACAGCACTTAATTATATCGCAGAAAATGGAGGAAAAACATAAGAGGGGTTTTTTTTTTGCTTCCTGGAAAGCTTCTTCATAATTGACTGATTATTCCAGTGTAATTTACTATAAGAATCGTCCTCTTCATTTTTAAAAGTCAAACTTTCTAAATGAGGAAGTCTATATAAAATACTTGCTCTATTGTGTTTATTTAATGTTACAATCTTATGGGCCGTCCTTTAATCTTTGAGCAAGAGCGCTTGTTCAGCGGAAATCCTTGGTAATCTTCTGGTAAAGAATCCTCAGTATTGTAAGTTCCTTCGTCAATAGTTTGCAAGTGGACCATGAGAGTATCAGTGTTTAAGTAGTGAATCAGCCACGCATTATGGCTGTTGATTGGCTGGAGGAATTAACCACGTGACCTCGCACAGTCTATAAATTTAGGTGGGGAATTGTAGCACACCTTATATATATATAAATATTCCAACACTTTATTTCCTTTATCGTCTTAATTTCTAAACTGTTACTTTCAGGGATACTTTAAGATATTTCTCGTTCATTCAGTTGTGTCCTAGATCTAATGAGTCGTCGGGCGGCCTAAAGTCGCTATCAGCCAGTCAGCGAGGGAGTCTATCCCCTTTTCAATAGCGCTAGACCAAGGAGATTGTTTTAGCATCTGAGATGGAACGCCACATCTACCATCAGCTCCTTACTTTACCGCACATATCCCTGTGCTACTTATACGCTGAGTTGGTGAGGACTGGTATCGAACTAGGAACATTGTGTGAAAACTTATTAAATAACAGGTTAAGCAATGATGAGCCTTGTTACTACTTAGGCGGGTGTGCACTTTAGCAACAACATTTATCTTCAGACTAGTATCCCTGGGAATGGTATGAACCCCCTCAGCAATGGGTTAGATCGTACTGGATAGAAGTCATTAAAAAAAGGCTGTGATTACATTTCTTTTTATAATTATATTCAAATAAATGTAACTTGCGTTTGGGGAAGTCCACCTGACGGAGTGGCTTCGTGCTGGACTAAAACATTGTAGTAAACAAGTAACTCCATTTGCACTATTACGTTCATTTTCTGACTAAAGTCCCTTGGAAAAGGTAGAAACCACATCATCCTCCCAGTTATGGGTTAAATAGTATCACTACTGTTCTTCTAAAAGGTTGACTTTGGCATTAAATAACCCAGGAAGTTGTATATGCCATTAAATAAAGAAACCAAACCAAACGTACAAAACTCAAAACTTCAGACATATACTATCTATTATAAAAAAAAGAAGGTCCGCAAAATGTATTTTGTTCTCAGAAAAAATTTTTGTTTTACATATGTAAAACAAAAAGAATTAAACATTTTTCTCTGAGAATAAAATACATTTTGCGGACCTTCTTTTTTTTATAAAATATTGAATTTTCTCCCGTTGGAACCAGAACAACATTTTTTATATACTATCTATAGGCATATATTTTACCATATAATATAAATTATTTTTATTCAAAATAATTACTTGAAGCTATATATTTTTACAAAGGGTTATCGTTATTGGTTACTTGAAACCATATAAGGGCATCCCATTGTGTTTTAATGGTTAGCAAGCTAGTCTCACGGATCAATTACTACTGAATAGCGAGTTTGATCCTCACTGGATGCCCCAAACTTGTGATCTTGTGTCACATTTTTTCACGTCACTTTTCAGTAGTAATAGATCTGCGAAAGTAGCTTGCTAATCATTGCATCATGTTGAGACGTTCTATTTATCAAACACGTTCGCCAGTGGTAGGATGTGACACAGGGTCACAAGTATGGGGCCTCCAGTGAGGATCGAACTGGGTTTGTAGTTGTAATGTATCTGCGAGACTAGCTTGCTAACAATTACACCATGATGAGATATGACATTTGGTCTGTATTGTCTTGTAGATCGGCAAACTGGTGTCGAAGAAAGAACATCTCTAACTTCATAGTAATGTAATATATTGCCTGATCAGTGCACCCAAGGAACTAGGTTGACCAGGATGTGCATGGGGAAAACGAAAACAGGATGTGGCCCTAACCTGACCTTTTGTACCTGGAAATGCAGGTGAACACTTGACATGGTTTAGGTGCAGAAATCTGTAGGCGTAGCCCATAGCCAATGAAAACATCCTGCGTCGGCGAAGAGGCGTGTCTACAGAAAAACTGCGTAGGTGTCACGATCAAAGAGGCGTGACACCGGGGGTCAGACTACAATAAAAGAAGCCCGTAGAGATCGATTAGACAGACAACGATCACGTTCGAGAGCACTTGAAAAGAACTCCCGAAGGCTCCACGTTTGCGTAACCCTGGCAACAACTCTCAGCTGTACACAACCGAGGGAATAAACATCTCATCTTACATTTTCCTAAATACAAGTGTTTGTGTTCTTTGACGGGTCCAGTATGTAACAGTAAGTGGCTTATAGCTCGTAATACCACCCCATAAAAGTATACAGCCTCCTCCAAATGTAACACAATCACTGACATGGTTTGTTTATGGTCCAATGCTTTAAAAAGGTGTCTACAGGTGTCTGCTAACATAATTATATTTACACATAAAAAAATGACCTGAAGTTACTGTTGCTTATCTGATACACAAAGGCAAAATATACCATATTCCTAATCTCATTTCATTTTTCAGGAACACCGATAGTTGTAAGATTGGGGTAGCTCAGTCGGTAGAGCGTTCGGCTAGAAATCACAAGGTTCCTAGTTCGATACCGGTCCTCGCCAACTCAGCGTATCTGTGCGGTAAAGTAAGAAGCTGAAGGTAGGTGTGGTGCTCCACCTCAGATGCTAAAACAATCTCCTTGGTCTAGCGCTATTGAAAGGGGGATAGACTCCTTCGCTGACTGGCTGATACCGATTTTAGGCCGTCCCGTCGACTTTAGTACTCGCACAAATCCTCAAATGGGTTAGAAGGGGCTCCTTAGCCTTGTTCGGCAACCCATCTAAAAGTCCGTCACAAAATCTCTGCCGTCTTTCAAGGAAAGGCTAGTAGAGTAAACCCCGAAAACAAATTAGAAGCCACTCCGGCTTCTAATTTGTTTTCATTCGCATCCCCACCACTAAAATGGTGGGATGCTGAAATCCAGTGATACCCTTCAACTCCTGCGACACTACCGTTGGCAAACTGCATTGGTTCCTTACCTTTCCTTTATATCACAGCGGTAGTGTGGGGAGGAGGAATTTGCTGCGTGAGCAACAGCTCATCCTCCATATGAACCTGCTATATAGTTAAAAGAAAAAAACTTTGACACTACTCCATCGTCTCTCGTAGATGGAAGGCTGCCAACAACATTTTCTGGGGATGCCTAGTGTTAGCGTCACATGATGTGATTATGAAGAATGATTATTTCTTTCGTCAGTCTGTCACTCTCATCTAGCGTTTATTTTAAGGAGAGGAGCTTACATTAAATAATTGATTTACTGTAATAAATCATTTAAAGTTTAATCACTCAAAATTTGATAATTAATAAATGATTCAATGATTTAATGTGATTACGAAGAATGATTATTTCTTTCGTCAGTCTGTCGCACTCATCTAAGTCTTATTTTAAGGAGGTGCGCTTACATAAAATCATTCTGAAAAATCAGGCTAGGTCTTATTTTGCAGGTAGGCCTTATTTTCAGGGAAACACGGTTTTAGCATCTGACAGTGTAAAATTGAATACAAAGATGCAGACTTGGGCTAGATGGGCGGTCGGAGAGGCCCCCTCCGATCAATCGGCTGGTCACGTCAAGCCCTAGCAACTATATGATTTTCCCAACCCTATTGCCCTTACTCCTTTTTATCATATGGGTGCTAGAAGGCGGTGGCTGCGTGTCTACATGTCCTGGGAATGACGTTAAACTCTATCTGATGGTGAGGTTCCAGATTTGGAGGTTTGGGGAATGTGGAGCACCCCTTCATCACCATTGCTCCCTGGTCCACTCTGACCCGGAGTGGTAGTACCTGTTAGGGTCCCATCTATGGGTTAAATAGAAAAATGTATTTATAAAAAAATTGTATTGTCCATTAAGAATTGATTTATTTCAAAACTTTATCGACATTAAATGACCCACTGAGGTTGATAATGTGATTACGAAGAATGATTATTTCTTTCGTCAGTCTATCGCTCTCATCTAAGTCTTATTTTAAGGAGGTGCGCTTACATAAAATCATTCTGAAAAATCAGGCTAGGTTTTAGTATTATCTGCGTTATTCGGACTATTGTCCCCATCTTTATTGTTATTTGTACAACGTTTCGGCCGATATACCCTCCGGCCTTCTTCAGGTATTTCTTGTCGGACTCGGGAACCTTCTCGGACTCGGGAACCTTCTTTTCGAACTCGGGAACTTTCTTGTCGTATTCGGGAGCCATCAAATAACAATGAAGATGGGGACAATAGTCCGAATAACGCAGATAATACTAATCTTCAAGCCTCATCTAAAACATTCAGAGTAATAGGTTAGGTCTTCTTTTGCAGGTAGGTCTTATTTTCAGGGAAACACGGTTTTAACATCTGACAGTGTAAAATTGAATACAAAGATGTAGAGTTCCTTACCGTTTTCACTCAGATGAAATCTATAAAAATCTCTATGCATTTTGTTGGTTCCCCGCAAGAAATCAATCAATACTATCCGATTATATTTGAATGTTTGTGATGAGGTTTGATATTTGGGTAAACAAAATCTTAACACTTGTAACGGAATGAGAACAATATACCCCAATGGATTATAAGAAACGCCCAAAGATGGGCGGAGTGCAGATCGGCCGAAGTGCACAAGTAACCAGGCCTTCAGGGCGGAGTCCGATGACTTCGGCCACTGTACCAGTGTTAAATTAACGGCGTGATCCGAAGGGGCAATTTCCCCAGACAATGCCTGCCCCCTTTGATTTAAAGGACAGGGCTGGGTTTATTGCCCAGTGCCTTAGGCACCCCTTGATGACATTTTTGTGCCTGCCAACCCATGAGCTTCGGTTCAATGGTAGGCCCACATTAAACGACCTTGTGTCATACCCGCATACGTGGGATGCGAGATAAATACCCCAAATGGATTACAAGAAACACCTAAAGAAGGTCGGAGGGCAGATTGGCCGAAACGTTGTGTTTGTGTAATTTGTAGTAGAGATCATGACAATAGTTTGAAATGTCAAAATAATGCCGCTGGATAAATTCCTCCCCGGGGTTCTTCTGATTTTTTCTTCATGTCAGTCTTAGAGTTCTAAGCAGTGATGTTGATAGCTTTTTGATATAATGCGTCCTAGGACGCAGATATTTCCTTTCAATGAGTCCCCGGGAAAATTTATGGGTCCCAATTAAAGCCGTCTAACTTCTACCTTGTAACCTATCCTGAGTAATTCGTTTCTAACAAAATATTGAAATTGTATTTACAGTTAGCTTGAAATGGTGAGGGAAGAAAAAAGAAAAACAATGGGACGCATGGATACGATTTTACTCCGTTCTTTTTTATTTTTAGCCGTCAGGGACGCAGGACGCGTACCGACCAGTATCTCTGTATGTATACACATTCTTTCAAATAAGTATAGTTCAATTTATTGAGGATTTTTATAATGATCTGGGGAAACAACTAAAGCTGTTTAACTCCTACTTTGTAACCTATCTTGTGTAATTCGTTTCTAAGAAACTATTGAATTGTATTTACAGTTAGTTTAAAATGGTGAGTGAAGAAAAAAGAAAAAGAATTGGGAAACATGGATACGATTTTACTGCATCCTTTTAGATTTTTGCGAGTCATGGACGCAGGACGCGTACCTATCAGCAACTCTGGTTCTAAGTCTTTGATTATCAACCGACGTTTTGTGTGTCAGGGACGCAGGACACGTACCTATCAGCAACTCTGGTTCTAAGTCTTTGATTATCAACCGGCGTTTTGTGTGTCAGGGACGCAGGACGCGTACCTATCAGCAACTCTGGTTCTAAATCTTTGACTATCAACTGTCGTTTTGTGTGTCACGGACGCAGGACGTGTACCTATCAGCAACTCTTGTTCTAAGTTTTTGACTATCAACCGGTGTTCTGTGTGTCAGGGACGCAGGACGCGTACCTGTCGACATCTCTGTTTCTAAGTCTTTGACTATCAACCGTCGTTTGGTGTATACGTCTTTTGCGATTCTCCAATTGCATTAAAATCAATGGCGTCAATTTCAGCCAACCGCATTTTTAGCGCGTGCCCAACTTGCCGCCTAAATAAACTGTCATCTTTCATTTACGCGCATTATTGCCGTGGCAGCGGGCCAACACCGGTTGGTATCGCTGGGGAAATGTTATGACCCCTTCACAGCGCAAACGCGTCAGAAATGTGATAACATTGTTCGAGCAGTCACTGAGTTCCTGACGAATACAAATGGGAAAATTCTCGAAAGTGAGGTCCCAGTTAGTCAAGTTTAGTCTCCTGGAAGCAAATCAGTCCTGAAACGCCCATCCACTGGAGCGCCTCTCCGCATCTCATTAGATATAAATGTCTCATTTTACAACCGTCATTTAATAGAGAAAAAAATAACTTTTTATACTAGCTGCAATATCAAAATGAAGATATGTTAAACAAAAGGCTTAGTAATTTGATTCCTTCAAATATATATCTATCTCTCTATATCTATATCTGTATATCTCCCTCTTTCTCTCTCTCTCTCTCTCTCTCTCTCTCTCTCTCTCTTATATATATATATATATATATATATGTGTGTGTGTGTGTGTGTGTGTGAGCGTGTGTGTGATAAGGTCCACAAAATGGTTGGAATTTTGTTTTTTAATATTCTAAATCTATTTTATTGGACTCGACGCATGTTTTGGATGTACAAAACACTTTTCCACATATATATATATAGTCATCCACAGACACGTGTTTCGCCTTATCAAGTCTCTTCAGTGTGGCTATACATTTATAAGCTACATACAACCGGGATTGAAATCCGATCAGTTCAGTGTCAGTCAGACACCTTAACCGCTAGGCTATATAGTCACCCACAGAATACGAAGGGGATTTTAACTGTTTTAATACACACATCTCTATGTATGTAAAGGCCGCTATAGAGTGTATATATATATATATATATATATATATATATATATATATATATATATATATATGTGTGTGTGTGTGTGTGTGTGTGTGTGTGTGTGTGTGTGTGTGTGTGTGTGTGTGTGTGTGTGTGTGTGTAGTCAACGTAGTCAGAAGGACTAAATAAATATACAAATTTAAATTTGCGACTAAAAAACCAAATTGTCGAAAATCAAACCGACTCGGGTTCTTCTAACTTAACAGATCTTCAGTGTACCATGAGGATTCGTAAGCTACAACGACACCTAGTTTGCCTATCAGAAGAACTGTGACAAGTAACTGTGACAATTAAGAGGGATAATCCCAACATCATAAAACAAAGAAATTGAATTTACATATCCATTGTTATATCCACTCTGGTAAAATGTCATGACGCACAAATATTTTCATGTCGACTGAATAATAACCTGCTTTGCTTTAATTAATTTTTGTCTGTTCATATGGAGAATATCTCTACACTGAATATGCTTCTTTTTTTCTCTTTCTTCTCCTCTTTCTTCTACTTCTTCTTCTCTTTCCTTCTTTTACTTCTTCTTCTCTTTCCTTCTTCTACTTCTTCTCCTTCTTCTTGTTCCTTCTTCTTCTATATCTTTTACTTCTTCTACTTCTCTTTCTTCTCCTTCTTCTCCTTCTTCTATTTCCTTCTTCTTCTACATCTTCTACTTCTTCTTCTGCTTCTTCTTCTACTTCTACTTCTCTTTCCTTCTTCAACTTCTTCTCCTTCTTCTTGTTCCTTCTTCTTCTACATATTCTACTTCATCTACTTCTCTTTCTTTCTCCTACTTCTTCTCCTTCTTCTATTTCACTCTTCTTCTACATCTTCTACTTCTTCTTCTCTTTCTTCTACTTCTTTTTCTCTTTCTTCTTCTCTTTCCTTCTTCTACTTCTTCTTGTTCCTTCTTCTTCTACATCTTCTACTTCTTCTACTTCTTCTCTTTATTTCTTCTGCTTCTTCTCCTTCTTTTCCCTCTTCTTCTAGTTCTTCTAGTTCTTCTCTTTCTTTCTTTTTCCTTCTTCTTCTACTTCTACTTCTTCTTCACTTTCTTCTACTTCTTCTACTTCTACTTCTCTTTCTTCTTTTTTTTCTTTTTCTTTTCTTTTTTCTTTTTCTTCTTCTCCTCTTTCTTCTTTTCTTACTCCTTTTTTTCTTTTTCTTCATCTTTTTTTCTTCTTTTTTTCCTTTTCTACCTTTTCTTTTTCATTGTCTTTCTTCTTTTTTCTCTCCTTGTTCTTCTTTTTCTTGTTATTTTCTTTTTTTCTTTCTTTTTCTTCTTTCTTTTTTTTTCTTCTTTTTTCTTTTCTTTTTTCTTTTCTCTTCTTCTTTTGTCTTCTATTTCTTCCTTTTTCTTTTTTTTTTAAATCTATTATAATTATTGTTTTCATCATTTTTCTGTCTCTCATTCTGTTTATTGACCCGCTTGTAAATTTGCCTCCAGCAAATCTAATCAACGTTCAACCCTTCATTAAAAGAACAAAATTTTAAATGCTGATTGTTTATGACAAGAATCTTTCCCCCAGAATAATCGAAGATTCGTTAATCAAGATCTTTCTGAAATAAGATAACCAACTCTACAAGACATAGAAGTTGGCCACCGTTAAGATCTTGGACACACTAAGAACAAATCTAAATATCAGTAAAAACAATGTATTTGCCTTATCTGAATGATAAATAGCCACAGATAGTTACATGAGAATGCTTGACCTTTTAATAAAAGAAAAGAAAAGAAAAAAAACATAATGCCATTTAGGAAGATTTTTGTTAGCCCCCTACACAGAAGGTATATTTCCCATCAACTTTTATCTCAAATGTTTGGCATTAAATAACCCACAGGTTATTTACAACTCAAGCTCGGCATTTTTGTCTAAACTTGGACTTTCTCTACCAGACAAGAGGAAATACATAAAAAAGATTCAGGATAAAGCTCTAACCGCATCAGCGTGGATATGGCAGTCCTATATTGTGACATCAAACCGACAAAGTCTGGTGGTATCGTGAGATACTGCTGGGGCGCTCTGGGTTAGTGGTAATGATGCTTTAGCCCCGAAACCATGCCTGAACCCAGAGTCATCATCTGATGAAGGCTTTGTTGGTTGCAATGCTACTGTGTAAATAGCAGTCATTGTATGAAGATTTTTTTTAGATATCATTAAACAAAACAAACTAAACTAAATCAAATGAAATTAATAAAATGTATTTATACCAATTTGAAGATATTAAGATTGTGTCCTAGAAAATAGGACGCATAATGTTCTCTTGGACTTTGAGGAACGAACGGATCACCTAATCTCAGCAAGAAAACCTGACCTAACCTAATGTAAATAAACAAGTCCGAAAGAGTTAGAATCTTTCGGAGAAATTATCACCTTTCAAGACGATAACATCAAAAGAATTGTTAGGAAACTTAAAAGAAAAAACTTGAAAACAATAAGGATTCTGTTATGTCTAACCAATTTCTTTCTAATTTAATACTATATATATATATATATATATATATATATATATATATATATATATATATATGAAAGTAAGTAAACAAACAAATGTGTTTATTTTTTATATGGCCTTTTTAGCCGAAAATTTTTGGATGATATGTGCTTAATTGAAGTCATACCTAATTTTGAAAATTAATTAGTTAATAATTAATAAATTTAGGCGGTCATATATGTTCAAATGTAAGGCTAAACAAATCGAGAAAATGTCAATCCCTGTATGTCATTAAATGTCTATGTATGTCAATAATGTCTATGATAAATATTATATATATATATATATATATATATATATATATATATATATATATATATATCATTTAAGCAGGTTTTTGCTAATGACCACGGTATATTTATTCTTGATGAGAGTAAACATTCAAGTTTTCTTGTCGTTAAACGTATATGAACGTTTAAATTTAAAAATCAAGAAGAAATATTCCATGGTATGATAACTTAAATAAGAACTTGATTAAATAATAATGGGCAGCCAAAATACACTATACACACACACACACACACACACACATATATATATATATATATATATATATATATATATATATATATATATTTACCAACCCCTCCGCACGAGCAGGATGCGACACAAGGTCAATTTCTTAAGCGGAGTTTAACAGGTTTGAATTCAGAGTTTTCCTTCTCCTAGACCGGTTGCCTAACCAAGGTTAAAGAGCCCAGTCCGCCCTACTATTTACCCATAGCTGGAAGGAGAGTAGGAATCATACCTTTCCCAAGGGTATTAGTGCTAAGTGAAATGCAATTGCCAAGTCCAGGATTTGAACTCGGGGCGACGTGTCCATTTCCCAAGACTTTAACCATTACACCACGCGCTTCCTACATATATATATATATAAGACAGCGAAGTCAACAGCAGAATCGCCAGAGCTGCGACAGTTATGGCAAAACTTAGCCAGGGAGTCTGGGACAATGCCAGCCTTACAAAGAGAACCAAAGTGCGCGTCTACAAAGCATGCGTCATCAGTACTCTCCTCTACAGTAGCGAAGGCTGGATCACGTACTCATACCACGAGAGGAAACTGGAAAATTTCCACCTCAGATACCTACGCCGCATCCTAGGCATACGTTGGCAGGACAAAGTGCCAAACACAGGAGTGCTGAAACGAGCAAACATGAACAGCATACCCGCCATTATATGCGAGAGGCGCCTGTATTGGCTTGGCCACGTCAGACAAAGACTGCATCCCCAAAGACCTAATGTATGGCGAATTAGCGGAGGGCACCGAACTAGTAGGGATGTCTGTAAGAAAAGCATGAAGACATTCCACATTAACACCAACTCATGTGAAGCTTCTGCAGAAGACCGTCCTACCTGGCGACTCCTCGTCAGACAAGGAACGAAAACGATTGATAAAGAGAGGAAAAAAGCCGCCACGGAAAAGAGAGCCAAAAGGAAGGGGAGATAACAGCAACTCCAGCAAGCATCACTGTTTGTTAGCAGTCACTGCTCCAGAGACTGTCATTCAAGAATTGGTATGTTCAGCCACTCACGCAGTTGCAAATAATTTTTTTAAATGGACACTACGCCATCGTCTTCAGTAGACGGAAGGATGCCAACGAACACACACACACATATATATATATATATATATATATATATATATGAATAAGATATAATGAAAAAACAAACGATGTTTACAACTCAAATAGGCTCATCAGAAGAGAAAGTGTGCAAATGATGAGCCTATTTCAGTTGTAAACATCGTTTGTTTTTTCATTATATCTTATTCATACTGTCGGATTAATTTCCATTTTTATTTTCACATATATATATTATATATTGACATAGAATAAATGTGATATATATGCGTTATTCTTTAATATATATATATATATATATATATATATATATATATTATATTATATATATACGGCCATAGTAATCGGATTTATTTTTTTCGGGCAGACGTTTTGGTCACACCATTAACATAAATGCAAACTGAACTAATCTTCAACAAGCTATATGTAAAGGTAAACAAATACGTAAAGTCCCCTCGGCTTGAATAAACCTCAACAACAAATTATGGAGTACGTAGGGCTGTGGTAATTAGCATCCACAATTTTATATGCTACTAAATCTTGGCTATCATAGAGAAAACATGACAGATACTAAGTATATATATATATATATATATATATATATATATATATATATATATATATATATATATATATATGAGGAAAAAATGAGTAAAGAAAAGAAATGTAGATAGATAAAAATGAATTTAATCGATATCATTTTTAATCGATATCACTTACACATGTGTTTCGGTCCGTTTATCAAAATGTATACGAATTACGCTATTATTATTATTAAAATAATCAGATGAAGTTGAAATGATGATAATAATAATAATAGGAAAAATGTAAAAATATTCCGTACACAGAGAGATTTTTTACGACCTTCATCAGAGTGAATTTTTTATTTTTTGAGTAGAGACAAAATTCCGTTGGAGACAAAAGAGAATTTTAAAATGTTCGAAAAAAAGAATATTTTTTTAATCATTTGGAACGTAGAGACCGTTAAAAATTTGAAAGTTTTGGTGGATGGATACAGTTTGTATTGCAAAGAATGAAAATGTTATGATTCAAAAAATATTTCTTACTTCCATGTATATATATATATATATATATATATATATATATATATATATATATATATATATATATATAGGCAAGCTAAAAGGATTTATTTTTGCGATCAGAGCTTTTGGTCACTCCCTTTAGATAGAAAAATAACTGACCTATGCTATTAACCTCTGTCAATCGTATATGTTGGGTATAAGACTCTTCACAGACATCTAAGATATATATATATATAATATATATATATATATATATATTATATATATATATATATATATAAAGACGCGTGTAAATGGCTTTGTTTTTTGCTGTTAGAGCTTTTGATCACACAACTGAGCCAAGCCAATAATTTTTTCAACCGTATATGTTATAAGGCTCTAAGAACTCTTTTCAATCCTTCATTTATAGTTACCAGTGATGGACAAAGATATTGAAATCCTTACACGTAAAGTACGTTCGGCTCAGGCAAACCTCAACAAGGTCTTATGGACTCTTTAGATCAGTGGCAGTTACGAATTCAATTCTTATACGGTACTGAATCTTTGATACTATGGGAAAACATGACAGATTTCTAAGATAATCGTGCAAAATGTCTGGACAAAGTAAAATAACTTGTTCGGTTTTTCCTGGTGGTACAACTGTGGGATAGAATATTAAATTGTCCGATTTCTATTCGGTTTATACAACCAATTATTCCATAACTTATTTCACACACACATACACACACACACGCACACATATATATATATATATATATATATATATATATATATATATTAGTTATTTACTAAGATTATCTTAGAAGTGGTACAAGGCCAGAAGTATGGGATGTCCACTAAGAATTGAACTCACTAACAATGGTTTGCGAATTTAGCTTGCTAACCATTCCACCACGTGGGGTGTATATATATATATATATATATATATATATATATATATATATATATATATATATATATATATATATATATATATATATATATATATATATATATATATATATATATATTCCTGAGGTCGGTCGTTGATTGGGTTTGTGGCAACCCTTGATGCACCAATTCTTTCCTATCGACTGTGCCAAAAAGTGTGGATGGTCCAACACAAGCCTTCACCACTATAAACAAATCCCTGTGCGAGAGTTCATTGTGTGTATGAACCCTCATATGTCGAAAATTGACGGGAGAGTCCATTATATATATATATATATATATATATATATATATATATATATATATATATATATATATATGACAGATAGATAGATTCTTTGTGTGGATCTCTGTAGATGTATTTTGTTGTGTGTGTTTATGTATATATATATATTGGGTGTATCTATATATATGTCTGTGTATGTATGCGTGCATGTCTCTATACTTTAACTTATTATTTATACTAGCAAATATATGCACCCTCCGGGTGCAAGTATTTAAGTCTTAATATAATAAAATATCATATTAAATTAGAAAGGCTAATGAAACTGAATAAGAATGCAGAAAAAAATTGGAACAGAGGGGGTATAATCGGAAAATAGAACAACTTTGAAACTAACTCTTCCATTATTTTCCATTGCTCCCGTTTTTCATTGGTAAATTTTCCTAATTTAACTATTTAGTTAAAATAGGAAGTAAAGAATAGAATTACATTTATTTCTTCTTGTTAATGGATTTCTTTTAAGATTTATCCCCGAGATTTTTGCTCATATTCAATAAGATAAAACCAAACAATCAGAAATCAATAATACTAAGCACATATTTATTAAAATCAATTTTTAAAGATCAATATGCAAATTAGCCTTCCCATTCACACTGTAATCCGCTATTTTGTTGTATATATAAATACAATTGCATTTTATTAGTATGTAGATATGGTCAACAGTCTTAATGATGTAAAACAATTTTATTAATAATTGAGGTTTAAATAAAAATAAAATCATGGAGAATGTGATGTAAATAACAAAGGGAATTGTGACTTGTGTAGTAATATAGTTTCGGTTACACACAGAGAAACCCAGAATCTCCATTATAATAAGATATGTGTGTGTATGCATGTGTACCTATGGGTATACGTGTCTGGATGTTGGGTGTATGTGTGTATGGTTGTATATCTTTTACATATGTACAAGGAAGGGGGTCGTGTGTATATATACATACGTATGCATTTACCTATGGACAAGAATGTTCACTTCTTGATAGTATACACCAATGCTTAATTTACCTTAAGTGATAGTTTAACCAGTTGTTAATTCTGGATGGATGCAGCGTGGAAAATCTGCCGAGGATGATGATGATGATGATGATGATGATATATATATATATATATATATATATATATATATATATACATATATATATATATATATATATTAACCAACCCCTCCGCACGAACAGGATGTGACACAAGGTCCATTTCTTAAACGGAGTTCAACAGGTTTGAATTCAGAGTTTTCCTTTTCCTAGACTGGTTACCTAGCTATGGTTAAAGAGCCCAGTATGCCCTACTATTTATCCATAGCTGTAGGGAGAGTAGGATTCACACCTTTCCCAAGGGAAAAATGTGAAATGCCAATAGCCTCGTCTAGGAATTGAACTTGCGTTGACGAGTCCATTTCCAACGACTCTAACCATTAGACCACGTGCCTCCAAATGATGATGATGATAGAGGTTTTAAGATATCCATTAAACTACTTGTCTCTTATATTATTGCAAGGCAATTCTTTTCTCCCTCCCCATTCTTCAAAGATTTCCTTCTGACCAATCAAATCCTCACAAACGCTATCCCACCCACCTGACTTCATCCCCAAATCCACCCCTCTCCCGTCCACTTTCTCTTCTATAAAACATATGTATGATGCTTTAATGAACAATAGACGACTGATGAAGCCAAGCTCAATGCACGGCGAAATATATCTAGTACATATGTACTTGTCTGAGTTTTGTTCCTTTGTCCACATTTCTCCTTCTAATCTTTAACTTTATGTTATAAGAACGTAGATGTTCAATGTTTTTTTATTCCCTCTCAGTTTGTTTGAAATATTTCTTCCATTGCGTGGTAGTAGGTTGTGACTTGGGAAATGATATGTCAAAAAGATTAAAATTTATGAGGTTTTTGATAAGGGAAACACCTGAGGAAAAACGGGAATGGTCCATTGAAAATGACCAGATAAAAATAAAAAAAGATTAAAAAAATAAATAACCTAGAGAGGCAAGGTGGCCAATCCCTCTGAATAATAAAAATTTATTGAAGGGACAAAACCCCCCAGAGTGAGACCATCTGGCAAACTAATCCCTAGCCATAGACACCACTCCCTTAGACGATGAGAAGAACTGTAATCGAAATTTTTCCCAGAAGAATTCTATATAAAGTCTTGTGAATTTTCTGTTTAACATTTCCAATAAAATCAGCAGTCTGGTGATAGTCATAGATATACCCTGATACCTGTGGGTATAGATCTATAACCGCAAAATGACCGATTTTAAAGTTTTTTTCTTTACCATATATATATATATATATATATATATATATATATATATAAGAAGTAAACAAACAGACGATGTTTGTGATATGGCTATTTTCAGCCGACAATATTTGGGAGAATATGTGCTTAATTGAAGTCGAACCTAATTTTTGAAAGTTAATTAATTAATAATTAATTAATTAGGCGGGATTACCTATTTAAATGTAAGGCTAAACAAATCGAGAAAAATCAATCTCTGTATGTACATTTCGGCCTATTAGGCCTCATCAGCAGAGCTATAGATACGAAGTTAATTAATTAACTTTCTATAGATACGAAGTTAATTAATTAACTTTCAAAAATTAGGTTCGACTTCAATTAAGCACATATTCTCCCAAATATATATATATATATATATATATATATGTGTGTGTGTGTGTGTGTGTGTGTGTGTGTGTGTGCGCGCGCGTGTATATATACTTTCGATTTTGACTTGTAATGTACTTTTTTGTTAATAATTTTGCTTATAAGGTGTGTGTCGGAAGTCCACTTCTACTTATAGACTCGCCGAGAAACCATGTGACCAACTTCTTGGCCAACCACTGGCAGTACTCTGCTGCTGATATTGTTATTTATACCGGCCGTTCTGGTCATACCTACGTACATTGCTTTGAAGCTTCATGGACAACGGAACATAGGATTATATCACTGGACCTTTGACACTACGTAGGATTCCATAACTCAGGACTTATTCACTTACCAAAGGATTCTATATCTCAGGACTTACTTACTTTAAGTCCTTTTCAACTGGCCAAGGATGGCGGTCAGAAACTTAAGATTTTTACTTATAAATGGATAGGTAAGATGTTGGGGTTCTATTGTTCAAATCCCCATGTATGTCTTTTATGTTTAAATTTTAATGTTTTTTATCAGTGAATGACAAATTTAATGTTTCATGGCATACTCTTTCTTAAAGAGTTGAAGATATCTTTAAGTATAGATGTTACACAATTATTGGATCCCTAATATCTTTTTAAGGTAGTGTAGAAATCATTATGGCGATCAGTACAGCTGATGGCCTTGAGAGTGAGTGACGGCGCTTGACCTCGATCTCACCTTGCGTTCTGCAGATGGAACGTGAGAACCGGAAGGCAATAGAAGGATACTAAGTAAGTAACTTAGTCAGTTAGAAGTTAGAAGCCAAGCTAGCAAGATGTGAGTCTCACTGCGCAGATTGTCTGGTCTGGGGGTCTACGAATAAAGTAACATCATCGTAAATCGAAGTCTTGTGTTTATTACTAAAAACCAACAATGACACAGGGCTTCTGATAAGGAATGATCCCCAACAGAAACCAGACACGGAATCCTCAATAGAAGACCAGACGAGACCTTAGAAGATATACCAGACCAAGATAGAAGATGGACGATCAGAATACCAGAGCCGGCCAGAGAAGAATAGACGACAGAGTAAGAAGTAAGAGAAGTATATAACATATACCTATTTAGTGCCGGTAAAGAAGGGCTATGCAACATAGATATTTTATAGTCCAAGTTAAAAGTGGGGTAAGAATAACCTGAAGCCAAACTTTTTTTAGACCTTATTTTTCCGATGCTGTTATCATTGGGGAATGAATTTTGGTAAACGGGCTGTTAACCAAAATTCATTCCTCAATGATGCCTGCATCAGAAAAATAAGGTCTAAAAAGGTTTGGTTTCAAGTTACTCTTACTGCTGGCTTACGGTCAAGTCATGCTTAAAGTACTAGTTCCTGCTAGATCACTGAAGTTAAGCAGTGATGAGCTTGGTCAATATTTAGATAGGTGACCATATAAGCAACAGTAGGTACTTTAAGAAACTGAATATCAAAATGACTGGACATTCTTTTCTGAGGCGTCTTTTGGAGCCGAGCAAGGTCAGCCTAAAATGTTTGGACTTTTGCCATAAAAGTTGACAGGATATGTCATTGTCAGAAAAGTATTTAGGGTAAAATGCCTCTGCACATATCGAGGCTTTTGAATAAATCAGACTCTGTGAATGCTTATCCTTTGTGCAGAGAACAATTTAGCCTGAGAATAACCCTATTGAGAACGACCATATTTGTGTTGACTGCAGTTTGCCTTTTAGATCGCTGGCAGGGATCAACTAGCACAAATGTTTCTGTCATAAACAAATATCTTTTCATACTGGCTACACATTCCTTGATATATATATATTATATATATATATATATATATATATACATATGTGTGTGTGTGTGTGTGTGTGTGTGTGTGTTGTGTGTTTTGGGCAGCATTCTTTCATTTATACATGTAGGATTAAACAAAAGACACATCTCCTGTTTAACAATTCTATTTTTGATCTTTTCAAATTTTCTGGCCAACTTTTTGATATTTGGGTGGAATTCGTGGATAAGTCCACCAAAGTTCAGGTCCCGAGTACTTTCGGCACTTCGAAGTGCCATCATCAGGGGTGATGTGCTCCAGTTTTTTTAATTATATCAATGTTAAACAGGAGATGTGTCTTTTGTTTAATTCTACATATATATATATATATATATATATATATATATATATATATATATATATATATATGAAGATAGGAGGGTTGGAGTAAAATCCGACAGTATGAGGTAAGGTAAAAGGAAACGTGGACAAAAGATAATGACTCAAACAAGTAGAAATAAGAGATAAATATTTCGTTCTTCTTATGCAAAAAACTTCATCAGTCTAACTTTATTTAAAACAGAGTACGTACATTTGTATTTACAGAAGAGAAAGTGAGTTCGTGGGGAAATTGAGGGGAAGGGAAGTTAGAGAGGAATAGAGAATAACTATCATATAAAGTGGAGGGGGGAGTTCAGAGGATAGGGAAGATATTTATTCTTAATTCTTGATATGTCGGGATAAAAAACATGACATGAGATAGAACAAATGAACAGTCACTAGCAACAACTTCAGTTCTAGTAATCTTCTGTAGAAGGGATTTTTAACCCGAAATATTAAGAATTAAGAATAAATCACAGGTTAACAAACAACACCACAGTTACCTTCTTTTTTATTAACACTTGCATTGTGATAGCCTTCAAATCCAACCAACAAAAAAATACAAAAATTGAAATAAGTTTAACAGCAAACCAAAACAAGATATCCAGTCTTCACTTTGAATATAGTCTGTAATATTTTGCCAATTCAAAATGGCCACGATTTTCATGAGTGAATGTCTAAGGTATATTTCCTATCATTCACGCTTACGTGCACGCCAGTTTCGATTTCGTCTCCACGTCCTAACCGCTTCGCTAAGTCATTTCATTTTGTCGGTTCTTGTTTCGCTTTTATACAGTGCGTAGCGCCACCTGGCGTGTAACAAGGCAGTTTTTCTTTCTTGAACGATTCACACGTCAGAGAAAAAGAGCTCGGCCTGACATCTTCGTTCCGCCTTGTCTGCGAAATAAGAAAAGGCACTGAATGGCTGAAGTGAAGGCTGCTGGGAAGGAGGAGGTGGCTAGCCGAGAGTCGACCATGTTGTCTTTATTTTTGTGGCTGGATGAGAAGAGAAAGTCACTCGTTCCTCAATACAATTTCGTCTTAGATATATATTTCAGAGGAAAAACATAATGGTTATCCAAGACACGCACCTCAGCAGGGAATTGGTGGGGTGATAATTCTATTCGGAATTTATTCACAAGCAATAATAATAATAATAATAATAATAATAATAATAATAATAATTTGTCCTGGAGAAAGACACGCATACGATTGTCTGGGATTTGAGATATTAACAAACCACCAAACTCCGACCAGGAGACCAGAACTAGTGTTAATTAACAAGAATATAACTTGTCATATCGTGGATTTTACTATCCCGGTGGACCACCGACCTTGGACCTTGCTAGAGAACTGAGAAAACACTGGAACATGATGGTAAATGTCGTACCAATTATAATTTGTGTCCTTGAAACGGTCACCAAGCGCCTGGAAAATAATTTGGGTAAACTGGAGATTAAAGGAAGAATCGAGACCATCCAAACTATGGCATTGATAAAATCATCTAGAATACTCAGAAGAGTCCTAGAGACCGGTGTAGATTTGCTCTCACTCAGCCTCCAGATGACCACCGGCTAAGGCGGGTGTGAAAAATCAAGCAAAATAATAATTGTAAAGTGATTGATTTCACAGTCCCAGCAGATCACAGGGTGAAGATGAAATAAAACGATAGCCAAATACCTGGATCTTGCTAAAGAATTGAAAAAAAGAACGCGGAATATGAGGGTGAAAGTAATACCAAGTATAGTTGGTGCCCTTGGAACGGTACCCTAGAGTTTGTTGGTTGTTTGGTTGGTTGGTTGGTTGGTTGGTTTTACCGCATATCAATCTTTTTCGAGACATCTAATGCAGAGTCAAGTCATTTTTATATTCAGTTTCTTACAGTACCTGCTGTTTCGTAAGTGGTCCTCCAACAAGAATGAATAAACAAAAACGTTTTTAGTATAACATTTCCCAAGGGTTGGCATACAACCAACCAACAAAAAAATAATCTAATAGGGCAGGTTTTAAAAGCATAAGAATGAGTATAAAATCTATTCATACTTATGATATTACATACATAAATAAAATAAATATATTAAATAGTATTGCATATTGTTTATTCATGTAATAAAAACTTTTCGCTTTTGTATATAGTAGCAAGAATATATGGCGTTCGGGCGTAAATTATTTAAGATTTAATGTAATTAAATATATTAAATTAAAGACTAACGAAATTAAATTGGAACATATCTAAAAAGATTACACTTATTTTAATTATATTTTAAATGGTTTATATATATATATATATATATATATATATATATATTATATATATATATATATATTTTTTTACTTATTAGCTTTAGTTTCCTAGCGGTTTTGTATGAATATATATATCTTATATATATATGTATACATATAAATTGTTTTTTCTTTTGGCCAAATATTGTACCAATAGATTATTTTTGGTTGGCACGATTATCTTGGTCTTTTCTTTTTCCAAAATTTTTTTTTTCTCCCCGGGTAATGTTTGGTAGTATATTTTTACTATCAAACTATTTGGGTTTTTTTCTCACCGTGAGGATTTACCAACAAGTTTGGTATATTATATATATATATATATATATATATATATATATATATACACACACATATATATATATATATATAAGATTGTTTTTAATATATTGGAGAATAAAACAATAATACTAGACATCAATAACATCAAGTAATTATTTACTAAGTCGGATTTGTTAAAAGCAGTATGCAAATTGACCACTCCATATATTATGTAAACCAATATTTCTTAGTGATATATAAGACACACTGTAGGATTTTAACCACACTAATAACATGGGCTATTTTGAGGTAAATCTAACTCGTATTTTCATAGGGACCTCGTTGATAAATAACATTTATTTTATGTATTAATGATTTTGTCAAATTAAATACACATCGATAAACTTGCGCAATTCCTGAGGGTATTGTGACATAATTTCGGTTACAAACACCGAATCTGCATTATAATAAGATAATAGAATTAAAAGCATCAATCGTGAGTATCAACCGGACAGCGAGGGTGTATATCCCCTTTCCACTAGCGCTACACCAGTAGTTTGTTTTTGCGTCGGAGGTGGAGTTAAATAACATATATAGATCAAATAAATATGTATTATTTGGATTATTCGGACTATTGTCCTCGTCTTGCTTCTTATATACAGAACGTTTCAGCCGATGTGCTCTCCGGCCTTTCTTCAGGTGTTTTTGATGAACTCGGGAACTTTCTATTTGGATTGCTACAGACAGATTATTGACCATATGAAAATCTGATCTTTCTAATAAAATGCAGCAGGAATTCTACTTAGCTGTAGCCGTGTCAGTACTACAGTATAGTTGCACCACTTCGACTCTTAGAAAATGCCTGCAGAAAAATCTAGAAAGAAACTACACAAGGATGCTGAGTGCTTGTATTATTAGGATTTTTCGGACTATTGTCCTCATCTTTATTGTTATATACATGACGTTTCAGCCGATGTACACTCCGGCCTTTCTTCGGGTGTTTCTTGTTGAACTCGGGAACCTTCTTCCCGAGTTCCGTAGTCCGAGAAGAAACACCTGAAAAAAGTCGGAGGGCCCAATGACCGAACGATTGTGTATATAACAACGTACACCGTTTCGGCTGATGTGCCCTCCGGCCTTCTTCTAGTATTTCTTGTCGGACTCTGTAACCTTCTCGGACTCGGGAACTACTTCGGACTCGGGAACCTTCTGTTCGAACTCCAGGTGGTTACCGAGTCTGAGAAGGTTCCCAAGTCCGGCAAGAAGTACCCGAAGAAGGCCGGGGGCACATCGGCCGAAACATTGTACAGATTGTTTAAATTTTTCCGATATAAGGTGTGTACCAGATGGCCATTTGTATTTATAGACTCGCCGACTACCATGTGACCAACTTCTTGTCTGATCACTGGCAGTGCTCTGCTGTTGTTATTATTATTTATACTGGCTGATTCTAATCTTAGCTACTCATTACTACTTGGATCTTCTTGAACGACGGACCATAGGATTCTATATCACAGGAATTATTCACTTGCCAAAGGACTTACTTACTTATTTATTTTATGTTCTTTACAACTGGCCAAGGATGGTGGCCAGATACTTAACACAGATAACAATAAAGATGAGGAAAATAGTCAGAATAATCCAAAGATTATAACGATCAAACCTCATCTTAAAAATTCAGAGAAATTGTAAATATTAAATATTATAGCATATTGTTTATTTATGTAATAAAAACTTTTCGCTTTTGTATATATGTGCATTAATTCCCGCGTGTGCATGTGTGTGTGTGTGTGTGTGTGTGTGTGTGTGTGTTAGAAATTAAATGCCTCTTACGCATTTAGCATTGCGGGTGGGGTGGGGTAGTGTGGAGCAGAACATGAAAAGAGATTGAAGACTGTCTTTTCTTGTGGCTTTGCTACTGAGTGACTATTGACTTTTCGATTTTAGAGGTTTGTGGTGGTTGCTTCGTTTCTTTCCGACTTTCGCTTTCTTTCTTTCTTTCTCCAGATTTTTCCAATGTCTTTTCCAAAGCAAAGTTCGATTTTATTTTTTATTTTTTATCTTTTTTTTTTTTTTTTTTTTTTTTTTGACCGAGTTTTATTGATCGATTCGGACAGACGCAAATCAGATGCTAAGTGGTTGTAGAACAATATTCTAAATTGTAAACATGCAAATTTTTATTGATTTTTATGGTAGAGACTGCTTCGTGCTTATCTGATTCTAGTGAGGTTGAACTGTTGTATTATGAAGACTGTATGGAAATTATACAAACCCAAGTACAATAAATGTTTTCTTTCTTTTCAAAAAAAAAATGCGAACATTTTATGATGTCTTTCAATAAAATAAACTAGAGACTGTATCGACCAGAGAATTTTTTGTTGTTTATAAGCATTTTATAAGCATTTTATAAGCATTTTAATTGCAGTACAATAAACCCCAAAGGTCGCTGAGAACATGTTTTATTGCTTGGGTTAAAGATTATCCTGTTTAATGATTTTACATTTTCATTATTCTTATAATACAATTTTACTAGCTCCAGTCTAGTTTCCAAATCTAGTGGCATGATGTAAATAATGACCTGTAAAGTATAAAAACCATTAATTATACAAACGCCATGTATATATCTATAATATATATAAAAGTAATGTTAACTAATATATGACTGGTGGAATGATTTTGAACAATATAAATTTGTGTGCATTTTGACTCACCCTGTATATTCTTTCTTTTCATCTTTTCATTGTGTTTCATCGAAACAGATTAGCGTAATCGCTTTCTGTCTATATTTCCCATACTCTCTTATTTTTCTATGTAGTATGTCCGTTTCCTTCTCTTTCTTCTTCCTTTATTATAAAAACGGAATGGTCTATTATTTAGCTTAGGGGACGACACTCATAAGCAATAAGAATTCCGCGGATAAGCATCTCAGACGATTTGGACGGTTTCATTTCTAACCAGAGGGTGTTGCATGATGATAACCGAATTCATGGGTTGCC
>CM042159.1:23017813-23052813 GCA_023376005.1 Doryteuthis pealeii | reverse complement strand
AAAAGCTGTTACACGGTCACCTTAGTAATTAAATATTTTCATCATACAACGTGTAATAAATACAACGCGCGATACCCTGCCCTCGTCAGCTGCTAACTTGTAACTTAGTAATTGAATATATATGGTTAACTTATTTATCTAATATATTTTTAATACTCCTTTCTCGTGTTTCTATGATGTCCTTGGTTGCCCTAAAACTCTGTTTCTGTTTTAGAATCAATAATTTATTTAACTTAGTTTCTTACTCTTTTTCTTACGATGCATATATAACTTATTTTAAATAAAATGTAATGACGTAGACGGCACTAACCATTTTATTGATGTATATCCCAACGGCTGATAATTGTTACGTTGGAAAAGTTTTTGCAAATTTTTGAAATCGGTGTTTGAAAGACTTTTTTTTTAGTTCCAAACGCGTTATTAAAAAAAAAAAAAACTGTGTAACACTATCGAAAATTAATAAAATAACATTGAATTTGGTATTTTTAGCAAGCCCCTAACGAGTCTAATGATGCCTGATAGTTTGCAACTTTGAAAATTTTGGTTAACTTTAAAAATTTTGCTTAAATTCATATACTCAAAATATAGGCTTCAAAACTAATGAAAAACACGTCTAAACAGGGCATTTTTCAGCTTGTTTTGACGCATGTAAAAAAAAACTTAAAAACGCTTGCCGGACCCCTTAAAACTATGAAATTTACATTCCAACTGTTGTTTTCATGCCTGTACATATTACCTGATAGTTGTTACGCTGGAAAAGTTTTTGCAAATTTTTGAAATTATATGACTGTGTTTCTTTTAACACTGCGTCATTATTTTTTAATAAACTTTCTATAGTACTTTTTTAATAAATAACAATTGCTGTTATACGTTTGGTCACAACATACATCAAAACACATTTATCCAAACCCGCACACAGATGTGTATGCATATCATCATCATGTCGCGCCATTAGCACTGATATCTATGACAATCTCTCTCCAACCGTCCCTATCACTCATTGTTCTCGGGGGGTCCTCTGTGCAGCATCCAGTATCCGCACAAAGCTGGTCAATATCCGTTAAAAGTTAAGGAAAAAGTGAATAACAAAAAATTCATTTCGATGAAAGTTCTAAGACCAAAGGCGAAATAAGAGTTGAATGTTATTGTTTGTGTTGTTACTTACTTTTTCCTTAACTTTTGTCAGGTTTTCCTAATCTGCTATTTTCTTCACACACACACACACACACACACACACACACACACATACACACACACACACACACACACACACACACATATATATATATATATATATATATATATATTATGATTATTAATATTATGAAGGCCAGTACATGCGTATGAAAAATAAAAACAAAAAGATGTTATTTTTGTCATCGATTTCGAAGCAAGATCTTCATCATCAGAGTTTATTTTCAGAAATGACGTGCTTATGTTTTTATTTGTGTGGTTACAATTTCTATTTTTATATTCTTTTCCTCTCTCTTTTTTCTCTTTTCTTCTTCTCCTCCTTTATGAATGAAATGTGCGAATAACTGTAATTTCTTATTCTTTTTTTTTTTTTAAAATCTGTGTAGAACAAATATTCCTAATATCGGCTTCATAATATTAATATATCATAACATACTTAACAAAGCTTCAAGCAAATTACCAATTGCTTTTATATATATATATATATATATATATATATATATATATATATATATATATATATATATAGTGTGTGTGTGTGTGTGTGTGTGATTTAATGTGTTTGTACATATATAGGAATGTATGTAGTATAAGTCTTCAGGTCGGAATTAGAAAAAAGGTTTATTTTCTATCGGGTCGTAACTTTGCTATTCGAACTGAATGTTTTGTTTCTTTTTATGAAAGACAATGTTATCGCCTGCATTATTTCCTTTACATTATTAAACAATAATGAAAGTTTACATTCTGCATTCGGTAGTTATAATTCAATTTAGGTTTGAATTATAAAACCAGTTTGTTGTGATCCAAATCCAAAATATATTTGGGGTAAATGTAATTTAATTTTAAACTATAAAAAATTATACACACACACACACACACACACACACATATATATATATATATATATATAATATATATATATATATAGTTTTCAAGTAAATAGTGTTTAATATCATGGATAGAGCATGTATATCTAAGTAAAGGTAGAGTGGACACGGAGTAACTGTCACGTTCTCGCTGTCTGAAGATCGCATAGGCGAGAAATTGTCAGTAGGTCCATGTCCACTCTACCTTTACTTAGATATGACTGCTCTATCCATGATATAACTTAGATATAAGTGGGGTTACTTGGTGGCCGTGGGTTACGATCCGTGATGCTTGCGGACGGAATCTTGGTGGATGAACAGTCTATGACCTGCAACATTCCACTTTGGCCCTTACTTGGTCTAGACGGGGGTTTGGAGAGGTCTTCTTCGATCAATCGGCTGGCCATGAGAGCCCTATCACCTATATAATTATCCCAACACTATTGTTGTATGCAGAGCTTACGTCTGGTAAAAGACAGATTGGTCGCCCCCTGCTGCGATTCAAGGATGTCTGCAAGAATGATTTCAGGTGCTTTGGCATTGTCCCTTCCAGCTGGAAAAATTTGGCTCAAGACCGCCCTCGGTGGCGGCAGAATCTCCATAGAGGACTGTACATGTCAGAAGTCACCCCGATACAACATCATGAAGCTAAGAGGTCCATAAGAAAACAACGGCAACAAAGCATCGGAACATCATCATCTACAGGGACAACCTACAAATTCAAAATCTGTGGTCGAGAATGTTTCTCAAACATCGGACTTCATAGTCACAGGAGGCGCAGCAACTTCAGGGGCACACAAGAACTTTATCATAGTCTTTCGAGACTGAATTGCCAATGATGAATTGCCAATGGTTGCTCTAATGGCAAGCCCCAACACTTTTTATCATATACGTGCAAGGAGACGGTGGCTGAGGGTCTTATTGTCCGTTAAACTCTATCTGATGGTGCGGTTCCAGTTCTGTGTCTCTGGGGAATATGGAGTACTCCTTTATCACCATTATTCCCCTTTGACCCGGAGTTGTAGTACTTTTTAGGGTCCCATCTATGAGTTAAATAGATAAAGTATGAGTTTTAAAGAAGTTTATTTTAATTCAAATTACCAACAAGAACAAATCAAATTAAATTTCTTCGGCATAAAATAACCCAACAAGGGTTGACATGCTGTAAAATCCAACAAACCAAATCGTTCAATGATCTAAACAATCCAGTCATATTTTTTTTAATGAGTTTAAAAACGTGTTTAAAAAAACTTGAATTTAAAAGAAATTGAGAAACCCAATAAGAATGAATTAATCAAAAACATCTTCGTAATGAAATGAATTAATAGGTTGGCATGCTGTAAAACCATCCAACCAACCAAAACAACATAATCCCCCCGCACAAACAAGAATTTTTATTATCTTAGACTTGTTGCCATACGAAGGTTGCCTTATTTTTTACCCTTAGCTGAAAGTAGAATAGTTTGATGCATGTTTCCCAAGGACCCTAGTGATCAAAGATCTTAGTGTTACATATATATTTACCCCCCCCCCGCACGTGGGAGAGGATGCCTATGTGGAAGAGAAAGAAAAGCACAGTCCTATAAAATCTGCCCTATGTATCATGGCCGCTAGTAGTACTGATTCTAACAAAGCATAACATTTATCAAGTAAAGAAAGGCAAGTATTATCTTCTTTTTTCCAATCATAAAAACAGTAATTTTTTGAATTCACTTTTAATTTTATTCTCTTCTCATAAATTTATAGAAGATAATTAAAAGATGTGACTGACTTCTATTATCTATTTACCAACCCCTCCGCACGAGCAGGATACGACACAAGGTCAATTTCTTAAACGGAGTTCAACAGGTTTGAATTCAGAGTTTTCCTTCTCCTAAACCGGTTGCCTAACCAAGGTTAAAGAGCCCAGTCTGCCCTACTATTTATCCATAGTTGGAGGGAGAGTAGGATTCATACCTTTCCTAAGGGTATAAGCGCTAAGAAAATGCAATTACTACGCCCAGGATTTGAACTCGGGGCGACGAGTCCATTTTCCATCTCAGTGTTACATAATTCATGGGTAGTCAATGAATGATGTGCGTACCTGTAGTAAGAATATATTTTAATCAGTTAATTAAGTTAGTTAAACAAGAAATGACAAGCCCGAAGAAATGAGCCCGAACAAGAAAGAAGAAACAGCCCCACTAGATCAGCCCGTTAAGTCAGTCTGAAGAACATGGTGGACGACTTAGAAGCAGTAAAAGCGGCCGAGTTAACAAGTAAGGGTCCTCATCATGTCATCTATCATCTCTACTCTGTCTGTCTGTCTCTGTCACTCCCGATTATATACCCGATATTGAGTAGGTATATAACATTAGCGCTATGTGAAATGCAAACCGGATTTGAACACGGGTCACCATGTCCATTTCCTTCGACGATAACCATTACCCGCGTGCGCATTCAGCTTTTATATTTTGTCTGGTTAATATGGAATGCATTTTACCGGATCTCATAGTTCTAAAAAGTCTTTTGTTTGACTTTGATGCCTTTTTTGGTTGCAAAAATCGAAGTTCTTAAAAAGTGCCAATAAAAGTTATTTTTATTGACCCTATTATATGTATTTTTAAAAGAATAAAACATGAACGAATCGAAAAGAAAGAGAAAAAGCTGTTAAAGAAATACGACAAATAAAATCAATATTAAAGTTCGGCCTTATGGTTTGTTTTTTTGTGTTGAGAGCATTAACAATCAGTTTATGTCTAGACGGAAAACAAAATGCTTTTTACCATATCGAAAAAGAAATCGTTCAGTGTCAAGTTTCAAAACTTAATTATTCCTTTGCAAAAAAAAAACGCAAAAACTTTTATCGATAATGTCGAATTGTTCTCTCAGTTGCAATAGAATGAGAAATCAATTAATAATTTAGACATAACGATCAAGAAATTAACAATTTAACTAAGATCTAACACGAAAAAAGATCAACATTAAAATGATATTTACTTGCTCAATTTTACGGTATGTTTATTGTTGTTTATACCGAAGTCAGTTTGTAGGAAGCGCGTGGTGTAATGGTTAAAGTCATCGGAAATGGACTCGTCGCCCCGAGTTCAAATCCTGGACGTGGTAATTGCATTTCACTTAGCGCTAATACCCTTGGGGAAGGTATGAATCCTACTCTCCCTCCAGCTATGGGTAAATAGTAGGGCAAACTGGGCTCTTTAACCTTGGTTAGGCAACTGGTCTAGGAGAAGGAAAACTCTGAATTCAAACCTGTTAAACTCCGCTTAAGAAATTGACCTTGTGTCGCATCCTGCTCGTGCGGAGGCGTTGGTATATATATATATGGGCACCAGCATTCACTTCCAGCTCGGGAAACGCATCGACTGATCTTCCCATGAACTCCTGAGGAATGCCAGAAATTAATTCTCGTATTCGTTCTTCCAACGTTCTTCTTCGTGTGGAGGGGTTGGTAAATATATATACCGAAGTCAGTTTAATAATTATTAGCAGCGGCTACCCGGCGTCACCTGGGTAGAGAGGGATTTTTTAAAAGTTAGTCCTGCAGATCCATTATTACTGAATCGTGAGTTGAATCCTCGTGGGACGCCCCATTTAAATCCCCATGTAAAAAAAATAAATCTTGCATGGATCCAGCTACTCTGAAAAGAAATGTTAATGTCTACTATCTAAAATATCAAATGAAAAAAAATCATTTTATTTTTTAATTATCTTCACGAATGTAAATCAAATCTCTATTGTTTTTGCTCATGATATTTACCGTATTTGACGGCATATAGGACGCACTGTTTTTCCAACATTTTGGCTCGAAAAATTGCCCTGCGTCTTCTACATCGCTGGTGAAGTTTGAGACCTCCCGTAGACCTAGGCTAATCTCCTCTATGATGTTCACTAACCCAGCTTTCTCTCAGTACTTTTACCTATCCTAAACTCCATACATCCTTATTTTATTGCTGGCATTCTTATAATCAAAGTTAACAGGAGCGTATGGTGGCGAAGAAAAAACAAACACAGTAAAAACTTTTTTTCCTGAATCTGACCTTCTGAAATGTGGGTGCGTCTTATATGTAGTTACTCAATTTTACGGTATGTCTATTGGTGTTTATACCGCAGTCAGTTTAATAATTCTGGTCTTCAAATATTCAACCAGTTAGTCTTTTTTCTGGGATTTTTATTTATGCATATATATTAGTACTTTCTTTCTTTCTTTCTTTCTTTCTTTTCTATATGTTTTATTTACACTATAATTATCAATCTATCTCTGTCTCTGTTTCTCTTTCTCTCTTCATATATATATATATATATATATATATATATATATATATATATATATAGATTGAAATGAAAAATAAAGGAAATCAAACGATGTAATAATTGAATTATCATACTGTGGTATATTAACAAGTCATGCTAGTTAAGTATATTTGTAATCAAATATACTTATCTCTTTCTTTTCTTTTCTTTTCTTTTCTTTTCTTTTCTTTCTTTCTATCTACGATTCGTGGTCTTTTAGCTGAAAACAGCAGACCTTTTGTCAATCCACAATTTTCATTGAACTTTATTTTCATGAAACTGAATGTAGGACGGATATTCCGTCAAAGAATCTCCAATTGGGCATCGTGTTTTCTGCCTTTATGTCCGTTCGTGAGAATGACCGGACTCAGATTTTACCAGGGGGCAAAGAAGGAAAGATAGAAAAAAATGTGTGAGAGAGAGTTAAATTATTTTTAAACATTTTACACATTGAATTATTTCGCAATAGCTCTTAAGTAAACATATAAAATGTTGTAATAATTAAATTATCATACTGTAGTATATCCACTCGTTGTGCTCGTCATTATGAAAAACTGAAAATTTTAAAAAAAAAATTATTTAAAAAATCATCCCGTCAAATATAGTAAAAAGAAAGAAAGAGAGTATTGGAAAGATAAAAAGAAGAGTTTAGGCACGGAAGCGATAACGCTATTCTCATAATCATAATGAAAAGATGAAAATATGAAAAGAAGGAAAGAAAGAAAAAAGAGCGAGAGAGAGAGAGTTAAATCAAGATAATTATATTTTGTAACGTTCTTTTCTTTTTATAATGGCGATTGTATGTTTTCTGTCTATAACCGAAACTATATTACCAATCAAGTCCCAATTCCCTTAGTTATTTACGTCACATTCTCCAAGATCTTATTTTTATTTAAACCTTAACTATTAATAAAATTGATTTAAATTATTAATATTTTTGGCAATATATATACATACTATTAACATGCAATTAAATTTATATATACAACAAAATAGCGGTTTACAGTGTGAATGGGGAAGGCTAATTTGCATATTCATATAAAATTTGATTTTAATAAATATGTGCTTAGTATTATTGATTTTTAATTGTTTGGTTTTATTTTGATAAATATGAGTAAAAATCTCTGAAATAAATCTTTAAAAATTTTTTTTTTTAATCCATTTTAACAGGAAGAAATAACTGTAATGTTCTTCTTTATTTCCTATTTTAACTAAACAGTTGAATTAGGAAAATTAAGCAATGAAAGACCGGAGTGAGGGAAGAGTAAGTTTCAGTTGTTCTATTTTTCTATTATAACCCTCCCTGTTTCAAATCTTTTCATCAGCATTCTTATTTACTTTCATTAGCCTTTCTAATTTAATTTAATATAATATTTTATCAGATTAAAACTTAAATACTTGCATCCGGAGGGTGCATATATTTGCTAGTATACATAAAAAGAAGAACAAGAAGACAACTTAATAAAAGCTTAGTTATTTTATTCTAACCGAAATAATTGGATTCATAGCTTTCCCATGAGTTTATAAGCTCAATAGAGGAGTTCCATTTGAATTAAATATGAAATGGTAAAATCGCATGTTTGAGCGGCCTGTATTAATCCTGAAAAGTGTCATGTGTATGATCTTAAACTGCATCTGGTGGTGAGACTTCAGTTCTGGTCCACTCTGACCCGGAGTGGTAGTACCTGTTAGGGTACCATCTATGGATTAAATTAGTTTTTTTTAATGTTAAAAAATTGGTTAAATGATTTTTTTAAATTGTTAAAAAAATTCAGTTTAAAAAAAATTAAATACCCACAACAAAATGTCTTTGGCATAAAATAACCCAACAAGGGTTGATATGCCGTAAATTCCAACAAACCAAACCAAACCCATGTATGTGTCTAATAGATTTGTATATGACCACTTTCTGTTACTATATGAATGTTCCCAATTCAGAAATACAACAAAAATAAACTCTATTTTCATACGAATATCTTTGTTCAATGATCTAAACAATCCAATAATATTTTATGAAACAAATTAAAATTTTCTCTGGATTTGCCAACGGCGGTGTTTTCAATGTTTCCTTTCCATAACGATTCGTATTTATTTGGTCTGCTGTGTTTTCTCTTGAGGGAAATATCCAAAACGAGGCTACATTCAAATCACGAAGCAAATCCTTTGTATAATTGCTAGGCGACGTGTTTATTTCACGTTTTATTTTGAGAAAAAAAATCACATCTAATTGATTCTTAAAATATTTTTTTATTTCATTTAATTAATTATTATTGTGTTTTCATGCAAATTTGGAAAGGCTTTCAATTCGTGATATTCGGATTTTCTAGTTGTGTGAATTCAAGTTTGGGTCAGAATTGAATTGAGACTGGGACGAATACAAATATTTCGCATTTGCAGACAATTCTCTTTGTAAAAGAACGGGAAGATTTATTTGTTGGAGATAGTAATTTCAATTTAGACATTTTTGAAAATAAATCGGCCAAAATCATCAAATGATAGTAAATCTCCAAAGGATGTGTTCAAAAATGATAGTCGCATTTCAGCGATTAAGGTGAAAAGCATTTTAAGACCATTTCAATGGATGAGTTCTATTTAGATTAAATTATTTTATTTATTGATATTGAAGACTTTGTAGCGTATGGTGTTTGTAACAGCACTAAATCGTAATATGTTACGTGGCGAGGTCTTTGCTACTGCAGCTGCACTGAATGCACGTACTAGCCAGCATCAGGGGTCGACACGTTGTATCAGGGTCGATGACGCTTTTTCGTTTACAAGCGCATACGTAAAAGGTTTTGGGGTTTCTGTTTATCACACCCACAGGATTCTATCAGTCCTTGGTCGCTAGTATCAGCCGACCCCAAAGAATTCTTCCTCCCTTATTTGTTTATGTTTAGGGATGACCAAGCCGCGTGGCTATTTCGTTCCGGTCAATTTGACTTGTTGACAAGTATCACTCTCGTTAGTATCAGTCGAGTATCTGTTCTATTTGTTTGGCTAGGACTTCCATTCATAAAGGACCTCGTAGTAATTCTTTCGCGTAGTAACGAAGATGACGATGGAATTGCTCTTCATGAATTTATTCGATTAATGCAAGTTATTGTTCTTGAGAGAGAGAGAGAGAGAGAGAGAGAGAGAGAGAGAGAGAGTCGGTTTCAGGTTAGCTTCCTTAAATTTTTTTGGTAATGTTTTTTAACTCCGTTCCGACGATAAGTATAATTTATCAGGCTTCACACACCAGCGACACCAATCTCGATTCACGACCCCAGTCGCTCGCCTCCGATTAACTTCGGCAAAACCTAAGGCCAACTGCCTCCGGCAAAAACTGCCAACCCAACTGCCTGACAATCCAAGGCTCACTCTTATATAGAGATCGTTGTGGAATGTTCCAGAACATTGTCGAACTTTTAGATTGTTCTAATTGTTCCACCAAATTTCACCAGTTTCCATTTTATTCCACGTGTCACTTAAGAGGTCAACCCTTTGTCTGATAAATCGATCAAAAGAAACTTTAACAGCCAAGAAGTCTCGATATCTTCGGTATCGTCAGACTTTCTGGCTATTGAACTGAGTCACAGATGATAATGAGAATTCCATTATCCTCTTCTCGCCCCTCCCGCGTTACAACTTATCACAATGCGAAGGAAACAAAGGTAAAGAGTATGTAGTTCATTTACCTGTAATCTTATTTTTTGATGTTTCCTTAATATTTCGGGATTAGTATCCCATCTTCAGAAAAACATGGAGCCCATAAAGGGATGTTAACGGATGTTCGTATTAATCCATATCAGTGTGGAGTTACAAGGAATTGATAGGGGAGTAAACCCCGAAATTAAACCTGAATCTTGAGTCCCCAAGGTAATGTGATGCTGAACTTTAGCGCTATCCAGCAACTCCTGCGGCACTATCGTCGCCAAACTGCATTGTTCTTTTTTGTTTGTTTGTTTTTTTGTCTTTTTTTGCCTTTCCATTGGACCACGATGGCAGTGTGGAGTCACTCCCATTTTCAACTTACATTTATATATATATGCTAGCAAATATATGCACCCTCTGGGTGCAAGTATTTAAGTTTTAATGTAATGAAATATCGTATTAAATTAGAAAGTCTAATAAGAATGCAGATAAAAAGATTTGAAACAGAGTGGGGGTATAATAGAAAAATAGAAATGAAACTTACTCTTCCATCACTTCCGTCTTTCATTGCTGAATTTTACTTATTTAACTATTTAGTTAAATTAGGAAATAAAGAATAAAATGACAGTTATTTTTTTGTTAATGGATTTCATTTAAGATTCATTGAAGAGATTTTTGCTTATATTCATTAAAATAAAACCAAACAATTAGAAATCAATAATACTAAGCACATATTTAATAAAATCACATTTTTAATATCAATATGCAAATTAGCCTTCCCATTCACACTGTAAACCGCTATTTTTTGTATATATAAATACAATTGCATGTTATTTGTATGTAGATATGGACAACACTAATAAAAAAGTGAAGCAATTTTATTAATAATTGAGGTTTAAATATAAATAAAATCATGGAGAATGTGATGTAAATAACGAAGGGAATTGTGACTTGAGTAGTAATATAGTTTCGGTTACAGACAGAAAAACACACAATCTCCATTATATATATATATATATATATATATATATATATATATAATGAATAGTGAATGAAAAAATGAGAAAAGTATTTGCATGGAAAAAAAATTCATCTGAACACCGCGTGCATTAACACCAATGCAAGTTTGTTTGATTATAATGTTTTTTAAATACAAATTTAACGTCATGACATTACATCACGTGAACACGATCCACGTCACATAAACGTTAAACAAGCCACAGTTAAAAAAAAAAAACAATTTTTAGCTTTACATTTCCTATCCCGTGAAAAACGCTTCATATAAACGCTAAAAAATTACTGGTTTTTAACATCTCAACCATTTCACGATTGGTTTTTGACATCTCAGCCACTTCTCATCTGATGATTGGATTACCAAGAAACTTTAAGTTATGAGTGTGAAACCATAATATCACCATTAATTATATATGTATACTAGCAAATATATGCACCCTCCGGGTGCAAGTATTTAAGTTTTAATATAATAAAATATCATATTAAATTAGAAAGGCTAATGAAACTGACTAAGAATGCAGATAAAAAAATCTGCAACAGAGGGGGTATAATCGAAAAATAGAACAACTTTGAAACTAACTATTCCATCATTTTCCCTTACTCCCCCGTTTCATTGGTAAATTTTCCTAATTTAACTATTTAGTTAAAATAGGAAGTAAAGGATAATATTACAGTTATTTCTTCTTGTAAATGAATTTCTTTTAAGATTTATCTACGAGATTTTTGTTTATATTTCTTAAGATAAAACCAAACAATTAGAAATCAATAATACCAAGCACATATTTATTAAAATAAAATTTTAAATATCAATATGCAAATTAGCCTTCTCGTTCAAACTGTAAATCGCTATTTTGTTGTATATATAAATACAATTGCATGTTATTTGTACGTAGATATGATCAACAGTATTAATAATGTAAAACAATTTTTATTAATAACTGAAGGTTTAAAAGAATGAAATCATGGAGAATTTGACGTAAATAATTAAAGGAATTGTGACTTGAGTAGTAATATAGTTTCGGCTTCAGACAAAAATGCAGTCTATCTCCATTATATATAGATATAGATATATAGATATATATATATATATATATCTTATTATAATGGAGATTGTGTGTTTTTCTGTCTGTAACCGAAACTATATTCCTACTCAAGCCACAATTCTCTTAGTTATTGACATCACATTCTTCATGATTTTATTTTTATCTAAACCTCAATTATTAATAAAATTGTCTCACATTATTAATACTGTTAACTATGTCTACATACAGACAACATGCAATTATATTTATATATACAACAAAATAGCGGTTTACAATGTGAACGGGAAGGCTAATTTGCATATTAATATTAAAAAATCGAATTTAATAAATATGTGCTTAGTATTATTGATTTCTAATTGTTTGGTTTTATTTTAATGAATATAATCAAAAATCTCTTCAATGAATCTTAAATGAAATCCATTAACAAGAAAAAATAACTGTCATTTTATTCTTTACTTCCTCTTATAACTAAATACTTAAATTAGAAAAAATAACAATGAAAGACGAGAGTGATGGAAGAGTAAATTTTAGTTGTTCCATTTTTTATTATACTCCCTCTGTTTCAAATATTTTATTATACTCCCTCTGTTTCAAATCTTTTTTATCTGTATTCTTATTTAGTTTCATTAGCCTTTATAATTTAATACAATATTTTATTACATTAAAACTTACATACTTGCACCCGGAGGGTGCATATATTTGCTAGTATATATACAGTATTTTTGTTGGTTGGTTGTATTTTATGGTATGTCAAACCTTGTTGGGTAATACTTTAGAACAGAACCCTGGTGGTTGAGATTCCATTACATGCAACACTCCACTTTGGCCCTTATTTAGACTATAACTGTTGTATACTCTCTTTCCTTATTGCTGCTTGGGCAACAGCTCATCCTCTTTATCAACCCACCCTGGCTACTTAGTTGCACGTTTTTGGACACTAAGGATGGATGCCAACTAGACTTTTTTGTTAAGATTTTGGTTCCCCTTAAAATATCACATCCACTTCTGCCTGCAAAGGTGATGTGCGTGATATTTATATCTCGATAATTCTTTAAGTGTGTGTGTGTGTGTGTGTTCTGCTGTGTGTGTGAAATTATGTGCTATCTGAGTTCATTTGTTTTAATACTAAGTTCACTAGAGCTGCTACCAGGCGTCGCCTTGGTAGAGGAGGATAAAAAAAGTCAGTCTCGCAGATGCATTATTACTAATCGCGAGTTGGATAATCCCTGGATACTCCATAAAAATCCACACATAAAAAGACCTGGTGGGACGTCAGGAATTTCCACCCGAATATAAGTCAAATCTTATTATTTTTGCACAAAAAGTAAGATCTGGTGATAATGAATATGTATATATATGTACTCTGTCGATAATTGTTTTATTTTCGAAGCCCCCTCCCCCCGGACATACATATATACACACAACTACCCTTTATATAAGTATAGATATATGGAGGCATCTTCATAGATTAGTACAAGAGTTCACATACCTAGGTCGTAATATCTCATCTATAGAAAGCGATTATTAGTGAAATAAATTACTAATTAGGAGTGAGTCTATTCTAGCAGTGACCACCCCAAGTGGAGTTTTACAGGTTTAAATTAAGTTTTTCTTACTCCTAGACTGATTACTTAACCAAGGTTAAACAGCCCAGTCTGTCCTATTATTTATCCATAGCTGGAGGGAGAGTAGCGAGGGGTATTAGCACCAACTGTAGCTTCGTCTAGCATTTGAACTTGGGTTGACGAGTTCATTTCCTACGACTCTAACCATTAGACCACGTGCCTCCTGTCAAACCACGCGCCTCCTAAACAGTGTGTTAAAATACCGAATCTAATTTAATATTAAATATGTTATTATTAGATATTATGTAAGAATTAATATGTTATTATTAGATAGTATGTAAGAATTAATATGTTATTATTAGATATCATGTAAGAATTAATATGTTATTATTAGATATCATGTAAGAATTAATATGGTATTATTAGATATCATGTAAGAATTAATATGTTATTATTAGATATTATGTAAGAATTAATACGTTATTATTAGATATCATGTAAGAATTAATATGTTATTATTAGATATTATGTAAGAATTAATACATTATTATTAGATATTATGTAAGAATTAATATGTTATTATTAGATACTATGTAAAAGGAAAGGCATGGACTGATAGTAGTAGTAGTAGTAGTAGTAGTAGTAGTAGTAGTAGTTAGTTGTCCATTGTATCTGTTGATGACACTTTGCGAATCTGTTTTCTCTATTTGATTCGATCTCTGGTTGTGTCCAACATGACTAGCCAATTGATCGGAGATGGTCTCTCCCACTGTCCATCTAGTTTAAGTAAGGGCCAAATTTGACTATTCCCTCCTCAAGCATCACGGGTCGCAGCACATGGCTAACAGGTGGTCCAATTAGGGAGAGGTATTACGCCTCTGCAGAAGTGCAGTCAGTGTATTTCACAGCCCCAGCCGAATGAACTCTCCTTTTATTGCCATTACTTGCATGTCCACTCTGAATTGGAGTGGTTGTGCCTGTTAGGTTAAATGAATGCATTTATGAAATTCTCATATTAGACAAAAATACTTTAGAACAGAAAATACGACTTAATTGTTTTTTCTCATGGATTCTAATGCCCTGAATTTACTGATGGTGAAAAAAGTGCCCAATTCGGAGTTTTAGCTGACTTTTGAGGCCTGATAACTCCCCTGAGAGTGGGCAAAATTGGCCAATTTCGTGTACAATGAAGTGCCAAACTAATGGGATTTTCTGATAGAATTTGATGAGGAGTGTCACATAATAAAAGATGGTTGAGGTCGCTTAGGAATTAGGGGAGATATGGGGCTTCAAAAGTGCCGCCAAAATGCCATTTTTCAACCATTATAAGACTACGTATTTTGATGAAAATGTGCGTTATCGGTTTTATTGTTTTTTCTCATGGATTCTAATGCCCTGAATTTACTGATGGTGAAAAAAGTGCTCAATTCGGAGTTTTAGCTGACTTTTGAGCCCTGATAACTCCCCTGAGAGTGGGCAAAAATAGCCAATTTCGTGGTTGTGATTCCATTACATGCAACAGTCCTCTTTGGCCCTTATTTAGACTACAACGGTGATCGGAGAGGCCCCTCTGATCAATCAGCTAAACACGTTAATCCCTATCACATATATGATTGCCCTAATCCTATTGCCCTCGTAGCAAGCCGAAACCCTTTTTATCATGTATGTGCTAGAGGGCGGTGGCTAAGGGTTAAACTCTATCTGAAGGTGAAGTTCCAATTTTGGAGCAGTGGGGAATGTGGTCCACACCTTCATCAATATTCCCAGATTCACTATGACCCGGAGTGGTAGTACCTATTATAGTCCTATCTATGGGTTAAATAGAGAAATGTGTTTAAAACATTGCGTTTCAAAAAAGATATTAACTTGAAGTAACTGTTGAATACCCACCAACAATGATTAAAACAAAATGTCTTCGGCAGAAAATAACCCAACAAGGTTTGACATACCATAAAATACAAACAACCAACCAACAAAAATACTTTATATATATATATATATATATATATATATATATATATATATATATATAAATGTAAGTTGAAAATGGGAGTGAATCCGACAATTATGATGAAAAAAGTATAAGGGGAAGAAATGTTATATGGATAAAAATTATCTATTAGAGTTTGAAAACTAAAAATATATTCCATATCCCACGCATACAAACCGCCCTGTCGGCTTGGGCTTTAGAATACACTGACTGCACCTCTGCAGAGGGGTAAGACTCCCCCATGGGCTCACCTGTTGGCTGTGGGTGGCGACCCGTGATGCTTAAGAATGGAATCCTGGGTGATGAGCAGTTCATGACATGCAAAAACTCCACTTAGACCTTTACTTAGGCTAGACGGGCGGTCGGAGAGACCCGTCCGATCAATCGGCTGGCCATGTAAAGCCCTAGCACCTATATGATTGCCCCAACCCTATTGCCCTTACGGCAACCTCAATCCCTTTTTATCATATGGGTGCTAGAAGGCGGTGGCTGGGGGTCTTCATGTCCTGGGTACGACGTTAAACTCTATCTGATGGTGAGGATCTAGGTTTGGGGAATGTGGAGCACCCTTTCATCAGCATTGCTCCATGGTCCACTCTAACCTGGAGTGGTAGTACCTGTTAGTGTCCCATCCATGGCTTAAATAGAAAAACATGAGTTTATAAAAAAAAGTTGATATAACGTAAAACAAACCAAACTAAACGATTGGTGGCTGGTCACGTCAAGCCCTAGCAACTATATGATTGCCCCAACCCTATTGCCCTCATGGCAAGCCTCAAACCTTTTTATCATATATGTGTTAGAAGACGGTGGCTGAGGGTCTACATGTCTTGGGAATGACGTTAAACTCTATCTGATGGTGAGGTTCCAGTTTTGAAGGTTTGGGGAATGTGGAGCACCCCTTCATCACCATTGCTCCCTGGTCCACTCTAACCAGGACTGGTAGTACCTGTTAGGGTTCCATCTATGGGTTAAATAGAAAAACATGAGTTGATACAAAATTGTATTATCCATTAATAACTGATTTATTTCAAAACTTTATCGGTATTAAATAACCTACTGAGGTTGATATGCCGTAAAACAAAACAAACCAAACCAAACCAAACCAATTTCTCCAGTCAGTTTTCTAAACTTTTGGGGAACACTACAAATATACCAGCTACAATTAAATAGAAAAACATGAGTTTATAAAAAAGATAACTGAGTATCCATTAAGGATGAATTTTATTTCAAAATTTTGTCGGCATTAGATGACCCACTGACGATGATATGCCGTAAAACCAAACCAAACCAAACCAAACCACGTGAACAAAACCTTTCAATATTCAACGTCATCTGAAAATATCAAATGTCTTTTTATTTCTTATTGTTATACGTATTAAGTTTTGATTATTTTGCTGACCTTTGCTGAAATATCTTCTGAAGCAAAAGAAATACAGAAGAAGTTTCTATACTTTTTCTTGCATTTTAAATTATTCAAGCATTCAATTGCCGCTGTGAAAAGAAATTTATCTGATATTTTAACACATCTCCAAAATTCTGATAAAATCTACGGCATCATTGGCAATGATGCAGTTCATTATTTTTCTTATAACTTCATTTCAATCTCCGGTATTAATTAAAATTTTCTCTGAAAATTCTTTCCTTTCTATTGAAAGACATTTTCTTATATCCGAGAGTTATAATTTGCAATTGATATATATATATATATATATATATATATATATATATATAGATAGATAGATAGATAGATAGATAGATAGTTTAGTTTAGTTTAGTTTGTTTTTGTTTTGTTTTACGGCATATCAACCTCAGTGGGTCATTTAATGCCGATAAAGTTTGGAAATAAATCCATTCTTAATGGATACTCAATTTTTTTCATAAACACATTTTTTTCTATTTAACCCATAGATGGGTATATATATATATATATATATATATATTATATATATATATATAATATATATATATATATATATAGAGAGAGAGAGAGGAGAGAGAGAAGAGAAAGATATATATATATATATATATATAGATATAGATATATACTAACCCCTTCGCACGAGCAGGATGCGACACAAGGTCGATTTCTTAAGCGGAATTTAACAGGTTTGAATTCAAAGTTTTCCTTCTCCTAGACTGGTTACCCAGCCAAGGTTAAAGAGCCTAGTCTGCCCTATTAGATTTATGCCATTCCCAAGAAATGTGAAATGCAAACAGCTTCGTCCATGATTTGAACTCGGATCGATGAGTCCATTTCCTATGACTCTAACCACTACACCACGCGCCTCCATTTAATTGACATAGAACGTAAACATTATACAATAATGTTAGCCCCTAACCTACTAAACCTGAATACACTCGCTTTCTAGCACTGTCGGCTGGGTCTGTAGAAACCCTCGACAGCATTTCTGCAGAGAGTTAAGACTCCCCATCCCAATGTGCGACCCGTGATGCTTAAAGATAAAATCCTGGTGGCTGAAAAATCCATGAAATAATGATTACTTTGGCAACGATCAATTGACTGGTGACGCCAAGCCCTACTTCCTATATCGTTGTTTCTACTCTATTACACTTATTGTTACGTAATGGGCGTGATGTGGAGCCGTGAGAGTGGCTTGATGTGTGGATTAGAACGGAAAAGTTTAAGTGATGATTTGGCATGGACACATGTCGTAGTTTGGTTGGACGAGCGAAGTGGAGAAAGGAGGAGTGAGAGGTCAGAGTGAAAAGTGAGTCTTGTAGAATACGTGATGGGATTAAGATATGGATTTCTTGACCTCGTTAGTTGTAATTCGGGCGAAATAAAATACTCATGAGTGAAAATAAGCGTTATTGTGCCATTACTAAAAACTTCAGATGGCACAGGGAAAATTAACCTTCAGCTCCAAGCTGGTCCACGCTCCATAACATCATAGAATTGCCAGCCAACTGAACAGCTGCCAAACAACCAGGATTCTAACCTTCTCTGATGTATTACCGGTTCAGGGATAAGTATATTGAATATTTCTTTATCCACACATCGTTCACTCCATTAGAAGGAAGAGCCGTACGTCAAGCAATATTATTATATATGGGCTAGAAGGCGGTGGCTAGAAATCTCAGTTTCTTAAGTATGCCGTTAAACTCTATCTCGCGGTGAGGTTCAAGTTCTGGAGCTCAGAGGAGCGTGGATTATCGCTCCAGTGCCATTACTCCCACCCGGAGTGGTAGTACCTGGTAGTGTCCCATCTAGTGGTCAAATAGATTTTTTTAAAGATGAGTCTAAAAAGTGGTTGGGATTTTTTTAAAGCAATAAAGGACTGAGTCAAACACACTTATTAGATTCTCCTAAAAGTTTGTTTGTAAAAGATGGCCTTGGACATTTTTAACAGTCACCTAACAGTGAGAACCTTTTATTCGCAAGTTCTTAAAGAACCTCTTAGGATAGACTTGCAAACAAGCCAAGGCGTGTGATAAAGACTATTAACACAGTTTCGGTACAGCATGTGCAATTACCGGTTGATTGTGCTGTCTTATGACTTATTTCTATTATTTATTGTTACCTGTGATCTGCCATTATTAAAAGACGTGCTACATAACCCCACAAGTGTCAGAATATGGACGTGTCGGTTAATGTTACCGGATACTGCTTTTTTGTTCTTTAATGATAATACCAAAAAAAAAAAAATAATCTAACAAGGGTTGATAATTTTTAAGTCATTTTAAACACATTTTTAAAGCTCAATTTTTATCTATTTAACCTATAGATCAACCCCTACCAGGCACTACCACCCCTGGTCAGAAATGGACCTGTGAGTTATAACAATGAAGGCATACTCCGCTTTCTGGGGAATGCGGAGTATTGAAACCTCAACACTAGATGTAATGTTACATAATTCATAGGCAGCTCATGAATTATGTACGTACCTGTAAAAAATGATATTTTGAATAAGATTCGTTAGATTTAAAATTGGAGGGTGATAAGTGGGAAATTTCCATAACCGTTAGGTTTATGATTGGCATGATGATGACCCCGTCTTGAACCCTCCGATAGAGCCCGATTAGACGCCTAAGAATTAAGTCCAGAGGAGACCAGATTTTCTAGATGCAGTTTAACGCCATAACCAGGTTAAAAAGACCCTTATACACCACATTCTAACTCGTATATGATAAAAGGGTAGGAGGCCTGTATTTAGCGCAATAGGGTCAGAGCAATCATATAGATTCTAGGGATTTTTATGATCAGCCGATTGATCGAAGGTGGTTAATCTGATCAACAAATTTTTGCCTACGTAAGAGCTAAAGGGAAGTGTTGCCTGTCATGGAATGCTCAGCCACCAGGATTCAGTCCTTAAGCATAACATGTCACCACACAGGTGACCCATATGGAGGGTTGTTACTCCTATGCAGAGGTGTAGTTTGTTATTTCTACAGCTTCAGCCGATAGGGCAGGTATGACATTGCTATGTCATGCACTTGTTACTTGCATCCTTAGTATCCAAGGGAATAAGATATTCTCGGTTTGCCACAAACGACTGAAGTCTTTCAGTAGAATTTAATTCACATGAAATGCGACATATACACAATGGATTTGAACACCTGTTGCCAGATAGATGTGACATATGATATATAAGTTCTCTTTGATATCGAAGGTGAGATACATAAATATAATGTAATCCATTTGAAATAAGATTTAAATGCGCACTCTGAATTTGCAGATCAATTGATAGATAGAAATGACACACAAATAGAACTATTGTCTGTTAAATGGAAGGCTAAGTTAGATTGCAGTCTCCCAGAAAATGATAATACCTATATTAAACAAACAAAGAACTTCATTTGATTTGTGTCTCCTCAAAAAGACAACAGGCGCCTCCTCACTGTGTAATGTTTTGAAAATCAACTACACTTCAATAGTGATTTCAATCTGGCACCCAGTGACCCATTAAGGTGTCCTTGTGACAAATCTAATTATGTTTATTGTTTGTTTGTTTTTTGTTTATTTTTTTATTTTTATTTTTTACTTCCAATAAAGTCACAAAAGTCATTGATCCATACTTTATACTTTAGAAATCGACCACTGTGTCTTATCTTTGTGTTGTAGAGTAGCTAGCACCCCTTCAGCACTCTACCAGATGGCCTGGTTCATAGCCATAAATAGTATAATGTATTAAGGACTTCAACGGTGGGTTAATAAGCTGATTAATATTCGTACTGATCTTACTGCGTTTGGCTATAACGCAATTTGATCCTCCTCTATTTCTTGAAGTTTTCGTGTTAATTGTTTTCTAACTTATTGCTATCGACCCCTGCTTCTAAAGTATACAGACATATTTCATACTTTAGACATCCAGCACGCGCTCATATCTTGGTGTTTTAGAATAGCTAGCACCCCGAACCAACACTATACCAGATGCGCCTGGTTCATAGCCTTAAATCGTCTACTATTGGGCTTCAACAGTGATTAATAAGCTGATTAATATTTTGATGATCTTACTGCTTTTGATATACCGCATTTTGACCCTCCTCTATTTCTTGTAAGTTGTCTTGTTAATTGTTTTGTAATTTATTGTTCTGTGTTTTGTATGTATCCGTTAGTAACGGATACTGGTGCTGAATAAATAAGCACTCAAATTCTTCCGTGTGTCATTTCACCTCAACGATACAACACTTGCTGTAATGGTTAGATTCATTTCTACTGCATAGCGAGTTCAGGTCTCGTTGGAAGATAATACACAAGGTCGCATGTATTAGTCATCAATGAGGATCGAACTCGCATTCTGTAACAATGGATCTGCAAGTCTTGCCTGCTAACCACCATTCAAGCGGTCTTTAGCTAACCTTTCATCACGGGTAGGATATGAGACAAGTTCGCATGTACATCATACTTGTGGCGAGGGGTTGGGTAAAGAGGGCAACCATAGGGGTGTAATGGTTAGCAGGTTAGTCTTGTATATCTATTGCTACTGAATACTGAGTGTGGTTCTTGCTGGATGACTAATACATGCGACCATTCAGCATATTTTCCTCCTATTTATTGTTATATATACAACTTTTCTGACGATGTGCCCTCCGGCCTTGGTCAGATGTTTCTTGTAGAACTCGGGAACTTTCTCTTCAAACTCGGGAACTTTCTTGTCGAGCTCGAGGGTCTTCATTCATCATCATCAATATCACGCATGCAGCACGGATATCCATGATAATCTCTCGCCACTTCCTATCATTTATTGCACGGGAGATCATCTGCGAAGCAGCAGCATGTTCGCATAGTTGGTCAATGTAGGTCCTTGCTGGACGCCCCAAACTTGCATGTCCATGTTTGGGCTTCCACAGGAGAACATCGCTTATGAGCTCATATTTGCCTCTCCAGCAGTGTCCTGCATGTCTTATCCGTCTCACTCGGATAGTTTGTGAGATGAGGGGCAAGTGACGTATAGCTGCTTCCTTTTAGGGTGCTGTTTCCACGACTTGTTCAAGACAGCATTCTTGTGCTGAACAAGATACTTATTCTCAAGACGCTTCGTTAGGGTCCAAGTGGTGCACCATATAGAACACTGATACAATCCACAGCTGGAAGAGCTTGTGTCAGGGAGATCGGACTTCCATATGACTGAATATTTGTTTGTGGCCGACCATGCTTTGCTACNATTATATTTGATTAACTCAACCAATTGTCAAGTGGGAGCCTAACTCCATGTTAATCAGATCAAGTGAGATTTATTTCAAACACAAATACTCATCGGTCCCACTCTATATGTAATCCGAAATATCTAACGGAAATTATTCCACATTTGCACAAGAAAAAAAATAAACAAGATGGCATGATCAGAGAATCTTATATTCATAAAACAATACACATCTTAATCAAATTAATTGTCGAATACTTTAGAAGTGTGTAGACTACACTTTCATAAGAGGCTATACGGCACTGTTCTCAACAATTTTTCTCGACTTCCGCCTCAATTAAATTAATATATTTTTTTTTTACACTTGGAGATTCATGACCGGAGAGGGGACTTCGATGTGCCGAAATTCGGGAACTTGAAATTGGTGGACTCTTGCACACAATTCCACCTCAAACATAAAATTAAGATGGCAGAAAATTGTTTAAACAAGAGATGTGGCCTTTTGTTTAATTCTAGCTGTAAAACACACAGCCAACCCACACACATATATATAGTTAATATATATTTTATATCTATATTTATATAATTGACTTATGATAATTATATATAATATAATAGTACAAGGGTGTTCAAAAAAGTGACCAAGTTTAAAAACTGTATTAACCTATGAAATAAAAATGAGAAAGATGGGAACTGTTTTTCAGAATACTAAGGTGTAAAAAGTAATAAAAATAGCTTTTTTTGACACATTCCTTGATTATATTAGGCTATATACTATTAAGGTCATCACGGATTGAAACGCAGGCAAAAGTGGCCACATTTTTGGGTGTGGTGTCATTTCTACTCCTGCAGAGGTGCAGTCGAATCGTATTCAGATGTCTGCGCAGCATAACGAGGCTTGTCCGTTGGCTTTTTGCTGCGTAGAGTGATGTGTTTATGTTCGGGACGATGGTAAGGTGCCATTTTTTATTGATTACAACACGTATAACTAAAAATGATTATACGTGTTATGTTTCATTAAATTTACTAGTCTACAGGAAAACACCTCCGGGCGTCATAAAAATAATTGTTTTGAAATACATGCTGAGAGTTGGGAGTTAAAAATTAATGTCATAGGGGTTTGTGTTATATAAGTAGTAATATCCTATGATTTATTGAAAGGAGTAAAAAAAAAAAAGGAGACACTTTGAAATGAAATGAGGCTTCTCAAAATAAAATGTATGCGTGCATGTAGATAATCAAGCAATTATTTGAATATTTTTACACACAATTTTACACAAAGATCGTAGGTATTTATTTCTTTTGTTAAACTTTTTAGTTAAGCTTCTTGTGTGTATCTGGTAAAAAAAAATAAAAAGAAAAAAAAAAAAAGAAAAGGACGAGAGTAAAAAAACTTTTTAAAATTGATTACTCAGATCTATGGTTGTTATAGCATAGAATTATTGTGACATAGACTGTGACGTAGAGCTATGACGTAATTTTTTTGCTAAGAAGAAAATACAGCAACTCGCCATGTATTAATAGATTTTAGTTGATAAGAAATTCAGCAGAAATTATATCTTAGCAGTTTAAAAAAAGCTATTTCAATTTTTGTTGTGTTTCTCGTCTTTATGTTTCATTTATTCTTTTATTCTTTCTGTTCATAGCGAATGCTAATCAACGCTTTCTTTCCAGATTAGTTAGAGTAAACGCTTGTTGAAAAATCGGTTTGAGTGAAGTTACTACTAGTTTCACAATTAAAGGCTAGATCGAGAATTACCATAATGAGGAGCATTTTTAAATTTAAATTCAATGAAACGAGCCGAACACGGTGCCGTTGTACTTATCATATGCTCCCTGTAACTCGTAGTGTAAAGCTCTTATCGGAGCTGATGTTAATAAGACTTTCAGCGCCAGCATAATTTCAATGATCATGCTGTTATCAGATTTTGGAATTTCTCTGGCGATGTAATGTAATATACATAGGATGTATGTATTTAAAACAGAATAAAATCAACGGTCTTAGAGCGGTCAGCGGTTAATGGCCTAGATAGAATGATCGGATTTGGAGCTAGGTGTTGTAAATCTAGTCGGGGTTCGCCTCTGGTCGGAGTTAGTTTGTTTGTGCTAGCTATATTTTGAAGATGCGTGAAACGCGAAAACACGTGTCTGTTGGATTACTTATATAATATTATATTAATTTGATGTTGTGTTGGTGTGTAGACAGTAAATATCAACCTGCGCGCAAACGATATATTTTACATTCATACATGCTCGCAGTTACAGAGCACAAATTTTTCTGGCTATTAGGACCGAGGAAGAAGAGATGTCATTTGCATTAAAATCTCGTCACAACTATCAGCATTTCTATGTTTTCAATTAAGAAAAGAAAAAACGAAATTATTTTTTTTAAAAGGTTTATTTTTCGTTACGAAAGAGGAAGGTTGTATTGCGTTGCCAAAACACATTCGAATTTTGAACTGCAAGAGGTTATGAAAATTCTTCTGAATGTTTCTTATCACTAAATAGACATGATGTTTAAGTAAACTCGTAAATTTTTAACTATAGAACATATCAAGGTGTATACGAGATTTTAATGCTGATTTACATGTATTTTGAGTCATATATTCGACAGCGTACTAAGGACATTTAATATTATAATAGTCTAGAAAAGTAACCCGGTCAGTGACGGAACTATAAATAATTTAACACAGATAGTGAGTGATGGATGGTAAATGACTTCAAATATCATGCTTTACTGATGAGTGGGGTGGAGGGTCGTTTCTTTGAAAATTTTTAGAAATGTCTTCTTTTGTTACTTATGTTAGAGAATTGTGTCTTAGCGCTGATCTTCAAGTGCTCGCATTGTGCCGACGGGAGACGTGATATGGTGTGGTGTGGCTTTAGATCTTTTTGTTTTTGTTTTGTTGAAAATGAACATTCGTTATTTTCGTTTCATACAGGATTTGAGTCTTTTCTGTCTGTGAAGTTCAAACTACAACTCGTGTGAGCGTGAGGTAGGGTGGGTGGTGAGGGTGTGTAAACTTAAAATTAAACATTTTATTTCTTAATTTATTGAATTATATAGTTTATTATATAGAAATCAATTTAACCTCCATTTGTTTAAGTGTTTTCTTAGTTATAAGAGGTATCAATATAGGCGGAGATTTAATCTGAATTGATCCTCGTCGTTTGTGGAGCTATATAGCTCGAACGTACATATCCACATTTCCTTATTTATATACTTTATAATATATATTTATATATAGTATTATTATATATATAGAATCCAATTCTCCTCTGAGTTTGGTAATATGCAGGGCAGATCTGGGACTCTTTAACATGGCTAGGTAACTCAGTCTATGGAGAAGCAAAACCTGATTCAAACTGTTATGAATCTCTCGCTTAAGACATGACTGTGTCGCATCCTCTCGTGCGGGGGTTGGATAATTATATTATTATATATATAGTAATATTATATATATTATAGATTTATTCTTGCGTAAAAGTACTTGTTAAGATATTTTTCGGTGTTTTTGATTTTTTTTTCCCCATTTTCTTAAGATAGTTGTCTGCGAAGGCTGGGAATGGACTACTGCTTCAGAATTGTTTAAAACTAATCAATAAAGCAACTCTGCAAGTGTGGACGCATTTTTAAGTTTTTTATTCGTTGAAGATTAAGATAGGAAAAAAGGAAAGAATAAAGGTATAAGTTTATATCGGAAAGTTTTTATGAGTGTTGAGTAGATGCTGAGAAATTTAAATTAATTTAGTTTTCAGACGGGGCTCGAAAGTTGTTGACCTGAAAATCGTTATTGACAGCTTCTGTGAAGTTAAGATCGTTTTTTCGTTTTTATATATAGACGCTTATCGGATTGAAAATAAGCCATTAGAAAACATTTGAAAATTGGATTTGTAAAAAGAAACAAAAAGCTATGATAATATATAGTACTATAATATAGTATATATTATTAATAATATATATATGTATATTATTAGTGGATAGGTTGGATTGAATTGGCATAAATAACCGAGCGGCTACTGCGCCACAATTAGTGTTACACAAGCACACACACATAATGGATATTTATTAGCCAATGTATTGAGAGGATAGAGTAGTGTGAGTATAAGAGGTGACAGAGTGAGAGAGAGGTGAGAGAGATAGAGAGAGAATTATCTAAAAGAATAGGAAGAAACTTAACTAAATCTGCCAGTCGTATAATTTTATTATGAAGACCGAAAGCAAAAAAGTCTCCAATTTTATTGATTTTATACGGTGACTCTTCTATTAATAAACAATATGCCTTTTTATGAATATTAATGTTCTGCAGACACAGGAGCACACGAGTATGATTATAAAAGTGTGATTCGAGGACTTCCCAGGTAGATCATTCACTCACTACCCTCTAGTCATTGGGATACGACTTACACCACACATAATTATCACATATTTTCTTCACATCTATATAATATATATATTATATATACGTTGAGATATGGGTGCTATCATTTTCAGCAGATATGCCAATATACGTGATTTTGGTCTGAGAATCGCCAAGTGCGAGTAACTAATCATGTACCAGGTCATTACACCCATGTCCACGCTAGCCTTAATAAAATTATATTAGATAATATATATAGTGTGGAAGTTTTTGGTTGACATTAGAAGCATCGTGAAATATATGAGAGTGAACAAGATATAAAGAGGACGTGTATTTTGCTTTTGCTAAAAATTAAAAATAGAATCTCAAATCATTATTAAGAGCTTCACGAATCAAGATACAACACCGAGTAAATTTGCGGCCTCTCAAAACCTAACCGCATAGAAATGTCTACTAAAATATTCAGGAGATTCATATAGAAACTCGATGATGTGGCATAACATAGCCTGAACCTGGGTAGTTGCCTCTATGTGGAAACAATTATATGTTGTTTTTAAAATTCGAACATATGATATATTACCGTGATATAGATTTTTGTTCTGTTTTAATCAAACTGAAATACACACGAGGCATAAGAATCTTCCACCATCGGCAGATTTTCAATTTGTGTTTTGTCAGCGGGAATTTTTTTATATTTCTTTGCCAAATTCAGTGGATAGTTTGTCAGAACCAGTCTGCCGCTTAGTGCTTTACGCCTTGTGCTAAGTAAAGTAGTATTAGGAGTTCGTTGGGGGGCTCTATATGTTCAGTATCAGCAATCAGCGGGGAGTCTATCCCCTTTTCACTAGCCCTTAGGATCCAGGAGATTTATTTTTAGCGATCTGGTGGTAACTGCCACCTACATCAGCTCTTTAACTTTGTACCGCACCGATTCCTTGTGCTACTCATATGTCTTTGAGTTGCGTAGGCCGAATGAATCAGGAACTTGTTGATTATCTTAGCGCGACATGCTCTACCGAATGAGATAAACCCGGTTCCCTTTGTATTTGTGTCAGTTTGCTACAATTTACTTATTATATTGCTAGAAGTGTACCCGGAATCGCCTGGGTAAAGGGTGAGCAAACAAAAGAAACTCTTGAGTGCATTGATTGTGTTAATGTGAGATTTTTAGAAATGCTGCCGAACTTTATTAAGTAAATTATACTCTTCTTTCAATGAATTGTATCTCAGAGATTCCGCCATGACTGCATTATATTTATCTTGCATCAGCCAATTCAACAAGCAAACGTCATTTATCGTTGCCTTTTATGCTTTTTAATGCGTTAATTCTATTGAGTGAATCTGTGACTAATGTCGTTCAAATCACTTCTTGCAAGAACTGCAGCACGGAATAGCGAGCCAATAATATCTCTTACGATGTCATCTACTTCATCCTACGGAATTTAAAATATTTTGGTTTTGTTTTAAGCGGATATTCAACTCAGTGGGTATAAATGCGATAGAACTTTTGACATAAATCAAATTCTTAGATGATATACAGATTTTTTTTATATACATTTTCTTATATCCATAGATGGAACCTACAGGTATTACCACTGCCGTGCAGAGTGACCTAAGGAGCATCGGTGATGAAAGGGTGCTCCGATCCAAACCATGCAAAACTGGAACGTCACCATCGAAGAGTACGTCATTACCCAGGACATGTAGACCGAAGCCACCGCCTTCTAGCCCAGTATGATAAAAGGGGTTGCGGGTTGCATCAAGGCATAGGGTTTGGAAATTTTATATGTGCTAGGGCTTAACGTGAAGCCGATTGATCGGGTCTGCCAAGATAGGTGCCAAAGTGGAAAGGATTGCATGTTCAATTGAACTGCTCATCTCACCTGGCTCTATCCTTAGCATTGCACGAGGTCGGCAACCCACGGCAACAGGTAGGCCATTGGGGAGTCTACCTCCTTCTGCAAGAGGTGCGAGTCGGTGCATTCTAACTGATGTAACCTCAGCGAAGGGGGGCACTTAAGAGATGCAGTTGCCAAATATGACGTAAATTTACCAGGGATCTCGTCCGGGGATTGAACCGTGCAACTTAAATTCGGAGAAATGGTAATGACTACTTCGTTGGTAGAACTTATTACGGCCTCCATTAATAGAGGACAACATTACGGGTGCGTTTGGTGACAATTCATGGCCTTGGATTGATTGAGGTTCTGCTATGAAGCATGAGAAAATCTTGTGAGAAAATTAAAGTCTGGCACTATCATGCACACAATCACATGCCAAATCATACACAGAATATATAATAGTGGTGCATGAGTGTCCTGCTTGTGATCGTTGTTAAGTTATTTTGGGCAACTTAGTATTGTATATCTCAACTGTACATGCTGATTATGACAGAGTCTTACTATGGCGTCTCAATCTTCTCTCTTCTCTCTCTCTCTTCTGCTTCTGCTCTCTCCGTCTCTCTCTCTGCTCTCTCTTCTCTCTCTCTTCTCTCTCTCTCTCTCATGCATATATATTATATATATATATAATTATAAAAGACAATCTCTGTTTAACAATTTTATTTGGATCGTTCTTGAGTTTTCTGGCTCAACTTTTTAAGGTTTTGGGATGGAATTTCGCGGATATAGTCCACTTCAAAGTTCAGGCCCCAGTACTTTCGACACTTCGAAGTGCATCATCGGTATGGATATGTTCCCTTTTTTTAAAATAATATTGTGGAAGTGTGAGAGGAGAACGGAATTTGGATGGGAGAGGTGTTATAGGGCATTGTTTTAAAATATGTGTTACTGTATTAAAGGAAAATGTAACTTTGTTTTAAGTGAATGTTTGTATTGTTCTTTTATGTGATAAAGGACTTCTAGCTATTCATAGTATTAAAGCATAAGTTCTGGTTAATAAATTCATATGCTAGCACTCGCCTGCATAATAAATAAGCGTTAAATTTATTATTATTATAATGCAATTCGAAAGAGCAACTGAAGTACCTCGTCGTTCGTACAATCTAATCTCCTCCAAAAGTCTGGCCTAATAGAGAACCAATGTAGTATCAGCAGATTTAAATGTTCCCCTAGGAGATTGCAGTTCTCTCAGGAAAGTGAAATACATACATTGGATTCAACTCAACCACATTGTTCACGCTTCGTCTAACCCCTCCATTTAATAGGATATAACTTATTGTCACAAGACAATATTAAGATGTACATTCATTGCTTCCATCTTCTAATTACCGAATATTCTAACTGGAAAAATACACACATTCTGCACAAAGAAAAAAAATAAACAAAACTCCAAATACGTGAAGCTTTATACATTAAAAATACAACCATATCCTTAAACAAGTACTCGGGACCTGAACTTTGGTGGAGCTATCGCATTCACCCAAACATAAAAGATGGACAGAAAACTCGTAAAAGATCAAAAATTAAATTTGTTAACAGGAATGTTGTCTTTTTTAGTTTAATTTTAACATGTTATAAATGAAGATATTGCCATGTCCCCAAATTACACGCACACATCACACACACACACTAACATCCACACACGCACATCGACATTGTATATAATATATAAGTAATATATATATATATATATATATGTATATATTAAGAGTAAGTCTGTTCGCGGGGTTGTGCCTAAAGTCCAGGTTATTAGCCAATCCAGGCGAGAGGTGTCAACCCCATTTTTCATTGATCACTAGGACCACGGTGGATTTATTTAGAGAGTTGGAAGGTGGAGTGGCACATGCCTACTATCAGCTCCTATTTTACAGCCTTGCATCAGTTATCCCCGTGTTTCTACTATTACGCCTGATTGGCGATGGTATTTCGAGGCTATGTGAACCTTGTGGTTTTAGGCCGAACGCTGCTAGCTGTGATAATTTTCTAGATTATTTATTATTTATTTATTATTATTAGTTAATTGATTGTTTCGCATTGTTATTATTATATGGTCATATAATTGATTATTTATTGTATATAATTTGTTAATGTACATTATAAGGCATTTTTAGAACATTTAGTAGCTATTTATCAAAGTTTTTATTTGTTTAGTTTTTGGATTTGTTTTGGTCTTTAAATATGCTAGTGCTTCTATAATCTGAGTCTAGATTAATATGATATGAAAGAACAGTTTTATACGATAGATTTTGAAAGAAGTAGTTATATTGATAGACGGATGATTATGAGAAATCGAGTTATAGATAGATTAGATAGAAGCTGAGAATGGAATAGCAATGATCTTGAAGCAAACTAGAATGATTAGTATTATAGAAACTTAGTTTAGACTTGGATAGTATATGAGGCGTACTAAGGATAGATAAGTGTAGATATTTATAGTTGAAGGAACTAGTAATGAAGATGGATAGATAGAATATGAGAATAATTATTATAGATAGGTAGATAGATAGTAAAGAAACTAATATAATCGAAGTGGTAGATAGAAAAAGAGAAATAGGTATAGTAGTAGGTAGATAGATTTGAGGAAATACTATAGAAGGTTAGATCGATATTTATGAGAAACTAGTAGAGTAGATTGATTTAAGAACTGTTAGATTAGGTAGATTTAGAGTATGAAGATAAGTAGTATTTGATAGATATGATAGAGTAGATAGATATGGAATGAATAGTAGGGATAATGATAGATAGATAGACGATAGAATTAATGAAGAAAGTAGTTATGCATGAATAGATATGGAGTGATAATGTGGGGTAATTTCTCTGAAACCTTGTGTTAGTATTGATGGTGTTCTTTTGTGTTCTTTTTTTCCTTATCATTTACCGGTGTGCCGTTCGAGCGAACGACTTGGCGGTTGTATAAAATGTTCAGAAAGCTCCGAAATTCGGTGTTTTATGCGTTACCGTAAATGCTACGACTCAAACATTTTACTCTAGAATTGCGGTGTAATTGCAGTACATGCATCTTACAGATACGCGGCTCAGTTATTTGTGACGTATTAAGAGTTATTTCATTTGGAATAAAGGATGACACAAAAGACACACTACATATTATCCACAGGTTTCAAGAATACGCCATAGTCTATCTATTATTATCTAGTTGATACTACTTTCTTCATATCTTTTCTGTATTCTATTTCTATTGATCTATCCTACTTTCTGAGTTTTCTATCTATCTATGTCTATCTATCATATATACTTTCTGTCATATCTATCTACGTATCTAACAGTTCTTAAATCTTATCTATTCTTACTAGTTTTCTCGTATATCTTATCTACTAAATATATTTAATGTTCTCATATCTATCTACCTATACTTATATTCTAGTTCTTTTTATATCTATCCTACCTATATATATTTAGGTTGTCTTTGGTATCTATCTAGCTTTCTATGTAATTTTTCTCGATATCTATTCTTATCATCTGATACTTGAGTTTCTTCATATATATTCACCTTATGTATCATAGTTCCGTTCAGTATCTATCTATTCTTATAACATAGTGATTCTTAAAATACTAGTTCTATTGCTATGTGTTCTTCAGACATCTATTGTATCTCATGTATCTAGCTTCTTGTCGTTGATTATAGTACAGTGGTTTTCCATATTCTATCGTCTATTCTATATGACTACTTTCTTCGAAATATATTCTATATATCTGTTTTTTTCATATCTGATTCTAGTCTTAGCATTAAAGGCGTAAATTGTATGAAGCACTGCATAGTTGAGGATTCATTCCAAAAGTCAGATAAACTAACTTATATATTGATAATATTCTTGTGAGTAATTTGCACTTAAAATGTATAGAGCTTTAATGTCTATAATTACATTAAAAATTATACATAAGTATATGAATTATAATATTGTATCATAATAATAGAGACAATTGGTAAACAATAATAATAATAATAATAATAATAATAATAATTATATTATTGTAGTAATTATATTTGAGTTAGGCGTTTCGCGCCTAAAACCACACGTAGGTTTCTAGTTCAGATTAGTCTTCCAACCTCGAGTCGTATGAGTAGAACAGGTGGCATCTTTGTGGCGGTACAGTTAGAAGCGATGGTTATTGGGTGTGGACTCCCACCTCAGAACTCTAAATATTAATTTCTCAACTTTGGTCGATTTAGTTGTATGTTGATAACAGGGAGTTTTGAACACTCTCGTCTGATTGGCTTGTATTATCTGACTTTTTAAGGCGCAGCCGCGCGGGAACTTATCTTTTATATTATGTATAGGTATTAGATATGATTATCGTATGATATGTAGGTATATGATTAGGTTTAGTATTTATGTGTGTTGTGGTGTGTCTGTTGTGTTTGTTGTTGTGTGTGATGTGTTGTGCGTGTATTTTGGAGCAGCCTAATTTCTATGTCAGTTTTACATGTATGGAAGAGTTAAAACAGAGACATAATCCCTTTTTAACAATTTTTTATTGTTTTGATATTCTTTTCGAGTCATTGTCGTTCTTGGTCAATCTTGAATATGGTGTTGGGTGGAATTCGGCGGATTTCAAGGTTCACATTAAAGTTCAGGTGTCGTGAGTAGTAGTTCGTTTTAGGATGGTTCTGATTGTTTTTATGTATTTAAATATGCTTCTGAGTATTATTGGAGTTTTTGTTTTTTTTTTTCTTGGTGTGCAGAATGTGTGTTTATTGTTTTCCGTTGGAATATCTTCGGTTAATTTAGAGTTGTGGCGGCATTGAAGTAAATTTTCGGTGTGATTGGGTGAATAGAGTTAGTTATCTCATTTTAAATTGGATAGGCGTTAGACGTATGTGGAACATATATGTGGTGAGGTGAATTCCGCAAATGTATGTATTATTCAACTTGTTCTGGGAGACTGCAATTCTAGGGTGATCATTAATCTTGGTATATTTGACTTTGGTCACAGTTGCCTGGATTGTCTGGGGTATGATAATTTTGTGTTAGAACCTTGGACTGAGGGTTTAGTGCATTGTTTTTTTGAATTTGGTATTAATATTATAATAATTTTTGACTTAGTTTTCTAGTTCGTGATTGCGTAGTATATTATTCCGATTTTATTTTAATTTACTAGAATACTTAGAAGAGTTTTTTATACAGTAGAACAATACATACCGGAGATGCTTAAGAACAAAATTAATATTTACCAATCAACAGTATACTATCATTTTTATTATAGATTCTAAATACTACTCTTTCTCATTTCAATTTTGTCTCTTCAGATCCACATTAATTTGAATTTTTAAGTAAATAAGTTGGAGCATATTCATCCGATGATGTGGCATTCATAAGTGTGTACGAATAGTGTATGGGGACCTGAATTTAGTGGTGGTAGTCTTTTATTCAGTGCGAAATCTTCAGGAATCCCTAATCTTTAGAATAGTCTTGGTTCCAGAAATCGAAAATCAGAAAATAAATTGGTAACAGCTCAGTGATGTGTTCTTTTTCATATAGGTATATATATCTGATACATGAGTCAGAGAAGAGAGAGAGGAGAGAGAGAGAGAGAGAGAGAAGAGGAGAGAGAGGAGAGAGAGGGAGAGAGAGAGAGAGTAAGTTGAGCTATAGTAGGATCTGGATTCATTTGTTATCAGATTGATTCAGGTTTATCCGAGTCATGATTAGCCTATAAGTTGCCTGCAAAGATATCTGTGAGCAGACACTACACGCAGTGACACCATGCACACCTTATATATTGTGGTTGTAATGGTGTGCATAGATGGTAGTGCTATTGTAGCATTTATAGTTAGGGCTCGTAACGAGAGTGTTTCTGTTTTTCTGCGTCTTCAGACTTGCATAGCAGGTACTGTGAACATGCTGGAAGGCCATGAAGGTTGTGTCAAACCAACCCGGGTTTGTCTAATTATGGGGCGCTTAATAAGTTGTACATACGAAGGAAGGTCATTACCATTTCCGGGTTTAAGTGCAACGGTTTTCGGATCGGACGAGATAGCCGTATTGTATTTGCTATTCGTGTATTAACATCGCTCTCTGTGGATGAGATATTACCACCTAGCTACTTGAATTGTTCTACTGGCTTAAGAAGCTTGCCGTTGAGTGTGGAGATGTTTCATTTCTTTTTGAAACTCATGAACTCTGTTTTATTTGTCTTCGCTAGACAAATTGTCACCACCCTAGCCTCCATAACTACTAATTTCGGAAAGAATTCTACACTCATGTATTAGTTTCAGTAAACGATATTAGCAGATATTTTTGATAGAATTTAAGTAAAAATACGACAGAATTAGACACAAAATTCATACCAAATTTATCGAATTTCGAACTAACTCTTTATTCATTTCACGGACACATGGTGCAACGGGTATAAGGGTCGTATTAACATAGCTTAACACTTGTACCCGGTCATGGTTAACGGAATGAGTACAGTCTACCACCGTGGATTGAATAAAGGTTTCGGTCAAAAGTTCAGTGAAGGCTCCCGATTACAACATGAAGGCTGCCGTGTTCAACAAAAAATTCCCGAATTCCAA
>CM042159.1:22982813-23012813 GCA_023376005.1 Doryteuthis pealeii | reverse complement strand
AGTATATAAAGTTCTCAATACTATATACACTTTAATAATGTGGAAAAATTTTTTAAACAAAACAAACACAGGATGTCATGAACAATGGAAAATCTTTATGTCGATACTTAAGTATTTCGATTTTTTTAAATTAAAACCTTCTTCCGTTATTTCAAATAACAGATAATAACCTTTTATCATACATTCAACATACACTGAACATCTTTCATCTTTTACTCATACAAATATTCAATGTCCTGAAGAAGGCTTTACTTTTTTTTTAAATCGAAATACTTAAGTATCGACATAAAGAGTTTCCATTGTTCATGACACCCATGTTTGTTTTCTTTAAAAATTTTCTCTACATACTGTCAGATTAATTTTCTCATCGTACTTCCACACTTTAATAATATATTTATATATATATGAATAAAGGACAGTTGATGTGTATGTATATATGTATGTATATATTTCCCGATGAAACTACGAAAATAAAACAATTAACAATAAAGTAAATATACATACATACGAGTACATTAAATATCACCAGTTCTTGCTTTTTGTGCAAAAATCATAAAGATTTGATTAATATTCGAAAAAATATCAAAATATTAAAAAATTAAAATAAACCAAGAAATTGTATTAAAATTCTTCGTTAAAATTTCCTCCATTAGTAAATGTCTAAAGTAAACAAACTCAGGCGACACTTTGTAGGCGCTTATGTTTCATTTTTTAAGAAATTTTTAAAAAATGTTTAATTCATGGGTGGCTCGGGAAATTTCGGTGATAAATACATCTATGCGTCAAATAAGTGTGTTTGCAAATTATTAGATAGGAATATTTGATATCTCATTAAAGGATGAAAAAAAATTAAGAAACTACACAAAATATGAAGGTATATCTTAATATAATGGAGATTCTGTGTTCTTTTAGGAGTTTTTTGTTTTGTTTTTTGGTCTGTAACCGAAACTATATAACTACTCAAGTCACAATTCCCTTTGTTATTAACATCACATTGTCCATGATTTTATTTTTATTTAAACCTCAATTATTAATAAAATTGTTTTACATAACTGATACTGTTGGCCTTATTAACACATTAATAACGTGCAATTGTGTTTATATATACAAACAAAATAACGGTTTACAGTGTGAACGGAAAGGCTAATTTGCATATTGATAAAAAAAATGTGATTTTAATAAATATATGCTAAGTATTATTGATTTCTAATTATTTGGATTTATCTTAATAAATATGATCGAAAATCTCGGAGATAAATCTGAAAAAAAAATCCATTAACAATAAGAAATATCTGCAATTGTCTTCTTTACTTCCTATTTTAACTAAATAATTAAATTAGGAAAACTTTGCAATGAAAGATGGGAGTGATGGAAGAGTAAGTTTTAGTTGTTCTATTTTTTATTATACCTGCTTCTGTTTCAAATATTTTTATTTGCATTCTTATTTTGTTTTATTATCCTTTCTAATTTAATGTAATATTCTATTACATTAAAACTTAAATACTTGGTAAAGTATAAAATAACCCCAATGGGTTGACATGCCATTAAAATCAATCAATAAAACTTACAGTATTCTTTCTTGGGGTTATGTTGTATATTGGTTCTAGCAGAAACCGGAAGTATGTTTTCTGTTATTTTTCTAGGAAACGGAAGTATCGTTTCTGACATGTTTCACTTGTTCTAATAAAAGAGCGGAAGTCCTTACTCCATTAGATCAGTAATACTGGATTACGTTATTATTCGCACGTATTTGCTAAAGCAAATTGTAACAGGCTGCTGAAATGGTTAACAAATCACCGGATCATTTTGATGAATTGGATTCTCACTGGGTGGCCCATATATCTAGCGTTGTTCCAAACTAAGACAAGGTAAGTACCGTGTTTCTCCGAAGATAAGACACGACTTATATTAATTTTAACTCCGAAATATAACACTTGGACTTATTTCCTCCCTTTTGATCTTATTTCCCTCCCCCTCACCAAAGATTCCCTCTGACCAATCAAATCCTCACAAACGCTATCCCATCCACCTGACTTCATCCCCAAATCCAGCCTTCTCCTGTCCACCTTCTTTTCTATAAAACACATGAATGATACTTAAATGATCAAATAAATTACTGATGAAGGCGAGCTCAATGCACGGCGAAATATATCTCCTACATATACTTGTCTGAGTTTTGTTCCTTTGTCCTCATTTCTCCCTCTAATCTTTACTACAATCCTTCTATCTTGATATATATATATATATATATATATATATATATATATATGTGTGTGTTGTGTGTGTGTGTGTGTGTGTGTGTGTGTGTGTACTAAGCGTAGCAAGCCCAGAAGTGTGTGGCGTCCAGTGAGAATCGAACTCACTAACAATGGTCTGCTTATCTAGCTTGCTAATTATTATACCATCTATATACATACACCCCCCATATATATATATGTGTGTGTGTGTGTGTGTGTGTATGTGTATGTGTGTGTGTGTGTTATCTAGGTAGGTATTTTGAAATACCACGTGATATTTCTTTATGATCTTTAGTTGTAGACGTTCAAATCTTCTAGTAGTTTTTTGTAGATCGGGATACAGATGGTGTGAAAATATCCCATATTTTTAACCAAGCGCTTTCAACCATCTCGCTAGTCGTCTTCAGAGTATTGTTGGTTGTAGTGTTTGCTGAGTTTGTTTGGTTTGATCTATTTGGACTTATGGTTTATTAGGAGTGTTTATTTTTTGAGGTGTGCTAAGGTTAGTGCATTAGTTATTAAAGATGTTTAGTATATTATTGCCGGTGTTAAATGCTATTTTATTAATGTTAGATTTGTTGTTTTATGTAAATGGCCTCGAGAATTTGTAATCGTTTTTTTTGTTATTTTATATAGGATTTTGGTATTGTTGGTGTCAGAATAATGGTATGTAAGATAATGGGAGATTGTCGTTGTAGTGTGACCAATGTATGTATTTTTTAATTTGTTTTTCGAGAGGTACTCTGGAAATATACATGTAAATTCATAAACTACATTGGATTGGTGAAGAAAGATCTAAGGTAAGTTTGTTATTTCAGATGATTAGTTTTATTTGCTTTGGTTTGGTGAGAATTTCCAGTATATAAGGTGTGACCTAGAAATGATTTTACCATAAAATTACATTAAAAATGATTTTACTATAAAAAATGTACTGGCCACTTATTTTACAATAAAAATACATAGAAAATGATTTTACCATAAAATTACATTAAAAATGATTTTTTATTATAAAAAAAATGTTCTGGCCACTTATTTTACAATAAAAATACATAGAAAATGATTTTACCATAAAATTACATTAAGAATGATTTTACTATAAAAAAAATGTACTGGTCACTGATTTAACAATAAAAATACATAGAAAAAGATTTTACCATAAAATTACATTGCAAATAAATATTGGTTATTGCTTGTTCATCTGATTTGAGGTTATTGTGCATTTGATTCCTGTTATTGTTGTTAATGGTTATTTTTGTGAGGGTATGAAGATGTAAGTTTATAAATTTACATGTCCATTTTGAGAGTGCCTCCCGAAAAAACGAATTAAAAATTACATAAATCGAGTATTATACAGTGAAACTTCAGATAAAAATCCATTTGATAACATTATAGGGGTACGGAATTAGAAAATTATTTAATGATTCTGTTTAATTTTTTATATCTCTTTCAAAATCAAAGATGCTGATATCTCTCTATCTTTCTATCTATATTTCTCTCCACCCTCTCTCTCTCTCTCTCTCTCTCTCATCTATCTATCTCTCTCTCTCTCTCTCTCTCTCTCTCTCTCTCTCTCTCTCTCTCTCTACGTATCTATCTCATCTCTGTCTCACTCTCTACCTATCTCCCCTCTCTCTCCCTCTCCTCTCGCTCTCTCCTCTCTCGCACTCTCATTTTTCTCCCACTCTTTCTCTCTCTCCCTCTCTCCCCTTTCTCTCTTTTTTCCTCCCCCTCTCTCCCCTTTCTCCTTCTCTACCCCTTCTCGCTCCCCTTCTCTCTCTCTCTCTCTCTCTCCTCTCTCTCTCTCTCTCTCTCTCTCTCTCTCTCTCTCTCTCCTTTGTAGAACGCACAGGTTAACAACTTTCTACAGAGTTCAGAGCTTAATTTCATCTGAAACATTTCGATTGTACAAAACAAAAACAAACAAAAGAAAATGAGCACACTTCTCCATTTTGAATATTTCCGTAGGAGAAAATTAATTTTTTTTTCCATTTAAATTTTCCGCTTCCTTCAGTTGATTTCCCTGTGGAAAATTTTGTTTTAAGGAGAGAAAAAAAATTCATTTTTATTCTTTTAATTTTTTTTTATTCAGGCTTAAAAATAGGAAAAATCTTGCAACTTTCGAATAGTTCTATTTCGCAGACCAAAAATAAACGTACAAACCTGATTTGAAACGAAAAATGAATTTCTTCGACATTTTTCGGCACATGTTAACGAGTCGCGGGGTGGGGGAGGCTTCTCAAAATTTTCAAAACAAAAAGATAAAACGACGAAGAGATGAAGAAAGTAATATTTTACATATATCACTTTTATTTGTCACTATCTAAAACATTTTACGTTTAAAGTATTCCTATCTAATATCAATAATTGGAAAGCAGTTATGTTTTAAGTAACTAATAATAATAATCCTGAGTATACACAAACCCTGTCGACTGGGGCTTTAGAATACACCAACTGCATCTCTGCAGAGGGATAAAACCTCCCATTCCAATAGCGCCACCTGTTAGCCATTTGTGGCGGCCTATGAGACTTAAGGGCGGAGTCCTGGTTGCTGAGCAGTCCAGGACTTGCAGCACTCCACTTTAATCCTTACTTAGGCCGGACGGGTGGTCGGTGAAGCCCCCTCCGATCAATCGGTTGGTCACGTCAAGCCCTAGCACCTATATGATTGTCCCAACCGTATTGCCCTAATGGCAAAACCCCAACGCATTTTATATGTGCTAGAAGCCTTACTCTCCAATTACACCCCTGCGCCTTACTCTCCAATTGCGTCCCTGTGCCTTACTCTCCAATTGCGTCCCTGCGCCTTACTCTCCAATTGCGTCCCTGTGCCTTACTCTCCAATTGCGTCCCTGCGCTTACTATCCAATTCTGCCTTACTCTCCAATTGCGCCCCCGTGCCTTACTCTCCAATTGCATCCCTACGCCTTACTCTCCAATTGCATCCCCGCCTTACTCTCCAATTGCATCCCTGCGCCTTACTCTCTAACTGTATACTTGTATCAATCTCTCCAGTTACATACTCATAAATAACTCTCCTATTTGTATCCTTGTGCCTGACACTTCTATTTTGGTCTACTTACCTGAAAGTGTTCTCATTCCAATTAAAATGTATGCATTTATTCAATACCAGCGCATCGCAATAAAGTTGGTTTGAATTCAGTTTTCTCTTTTCTAGACTGTTTTCCTAAAATCTAAATAACCCAGTGTGCCCTATTATATACTCAAAATTGGGGGGGTGAGATAGATGAGTTCATGCCTTTCTGAAGGGCATTAATACAAAGGCAAACACAAACAAATGCGTCCAAGATTTCAACTAGGGTCACCGATTTTATTTTCTATAACGATAACCTTAACGCTAAGAACGCCTGAAAACAACTATTCCAAAATTGAATCGTTCATTCTTTGAAAAGGTTTGAGATAACATCAAAATTTTTGTTTGGTTTTGTGTTTTGCGTTTTGCGTTTTTTGCGTTTTGCGCTGTTTGTGTTTTCTAATAGCCCTGGAGAAAAGATGCTGAACAAATGATAAAGATGACAGGTCAGTAGAATATGCATTTGAAGTACTTTCCATTCCAATTTTATCATCGTTAGTTGCAAACTATTTTCTGCAAGAGGATTGATTTTGTCATTCTGATAAAATATCAGACGGCGTCCACATTTAATAAAGGTCTTAGTTGGTTGGTTGGTTGGTTGGTTGGTCGTTTTGTTATATGGCTAATCAACTCTTGTGGGTTATTTAATGCCAAACTATTTTTCCTGTTATCTTGAATATATATATATATATATATATATATATATATATATATATATATATATATATGCTCCCATAAATTTGGTATGAGGTCACTAAGGGGTTATTTAAATTAACTTTCACATATAAGCAATGATTGTTTGCTCGCATACAAGATCTCTCTGTGATCGTAAAATATATAAACAAATCTATATATTTAATAGTTTAACCACCAGCCACAATACAGCAGCTGTCAGTGGCCGAGGGGATAAAAAATCAGGCTGGCAAACAGTCAGTCAGTGTTCGATCCTAGCCAAGGATAGTTGTTGTGTCTAGTGACACTGAAGAGGCGTGAAACGCCGAAACACGTGTCTGTGGATGACTTACATATATATATATATATATATATATATATAAGTCTATTTATGTGTATATATTTATGGGGAAATATTTTTGTTGTTTTTAGAAGCAGGAAAGAGATGAGTGACATAGATTAAAAACTGAATTGAATATTATGTTTTAAGTTCCATTCATTTTCCAGAGTTTTTCTTCTCCTAGACTGGTTACCTATCCAATGTTAAGAGCCCAATCTACCCTGATATTTATCCATAGCTGGAGGGAGAGTTGTTGTATGCCTACCTTTCCCAAGGGGATTAGCGCAATGTGAAATGTAAACAGCTTCGTCCAGAATTTGAACCCGGGTCGACAAGTCCATTTCCTACGACTCTAACCATTACACCACGCGCCTCCAATCCATACATATATATATATATAGGGAGATAGAACAATTTTAATTCAAAAGTAGATAGAACAATTTTTATTCTAAATACGTTTACCTGGCTTAATAGAAATATTTTTTTAAAGTAGACTGTCACTGATGAGCGTCACATATTTTACTTTGATAATGGTTTGGATATCAACCGAGAGTACTTGGTCAGACTAAAATTTCTCTTTAAAGGAAATAATTAATGATTTTCAAGATTGTAAAATCAAAAGAATAATTAGATAGATTGAAAAAAAAAAAAACTTGAAACTAAAAAGCGTTCTGTTTTATTTAATGAAATTTGTTTGTATATATATATATATATATAGCCATACTGAAGAGGCGTGAAACGCCGAAACACGTATCTGTGGATGACTTATTAATATATGCTCCCATAAATTTGGTATTCAGCTCTTTAATTGGTAATTTAAATTAACTCTCACTACTAAGCATATAAGCAATGATCGTTTCCCCGGAAATTTGATCTCTCAGTGACCGTAAAATACATAAACAAACCTATGTACTAAATACTTTAAAAACACCAGTCCCCGCTACAGCTATCAGTGGACGAGGAGATAAGATATCGGGCTACCATACGGTTATTCTGAGTTCGACACTAGCCAAAAGATAGTTGTGTCTAGGCACACTGAAGAGGCGTGAAACGCCGAAACACGTGTGTGGATGACTTATTATATATATATATATATATATATATATATATATATATATATATAGAATGAATAGAGAATGAATGAGAACAGTATTGGCATATAAAGGTGCTCAATGCTAAAATAACAAATATTAGGTAATATGGATTTAAAATCTCGTTACTATTAGTTTCATGCTTACTGCAATCATCAGACGAGACTGTCAAAATGTTAAGATTTTAAAAAACGCTAAACAAACCACCGTTTTTTTTAGATCTTAAAATCTTAACACTTTGAGCGTCTGATGATTGCCCTGAGCACGAAACTAATAGCATCAAGGTATTAAATCCATAACTAATATTTGATATATTATATAATATATATATATATATATATATATATATATATATATATATATATATATAAAGGTATCGAGATGGAATATACATATATAATACTATCGAGATTGAAGCAAGATAGAAATGAACAATGAATGGAACTTTTCTTTCTTTTTTTTCAGAAGACAAAGTGTTTCAAAAAGTACAAAAAATCTCGATACATTTTGACACACCTTGTATATATATATATATATATATATATATATATATATATATATATATATATATATATATTATTTCCTGTATTTTTGCCAGAGTCATTTGTCAAGTGATGTTTTATTTCCTCTTTTCTTTTAAGCATAATTGTCTACCGACTTTATATTTTCTTCTTCTAATGGATGTCGGTTAGAAACAGTGGGGAATTTTTTGTTAATAGAAGTTGGCGTCAGGTAGCATTTTGCAATGTAAATCGTCTCAGCTGATGCCACGACTATTTCGTATCGAGAATTAGTCTAACATCATTGAACAGTGCCTTTCTCCGTCGTGGCTTGTGATGAACGAGTTGCATTCGAAAGTAAATTATCTCAATGGAAGTTTGTGTTTTCTGGCCAGTGGAAAAACATATAGAACCAATCCCATGGGTAGAAAAATAATCAGGGATTAAGATGAAGAAGAGAAGGAAATGGCTTCGTGTGTTCATTTTCTAGAGTTCTTTTATCAGATGGCGTTAAAAACTAGACCAGCAAAAAAAAAAAAAAAAAAAAAAAAAAAGATTGTCAACTGGTGGATTTTGCTGTTCCAGTAGATCACAGCGTGAAGAAAAAGGAAAACGAAAAGATGGACAAATATCAGGACCTTGCCAGAGAACCGAAAAACTATGGAATATGAAAGTCAAAGTGATACCAATTGTAGTTGGTGCACTTGGAACGGTCCCCAAAAGATTGGAAAATCTGGAAATTTTCAAGAGGGAGAATTGAGACCATCCAGAATATGCACTGCTGCAATCTGCCAGAATACTCAGAAGAATCCTGGAGACCTGAGGAGACTTGCTGTCACTCAGCCTCCAGGGAAATACCATCAGCTAACGCTGATCTGAAAAACTCAAAAGGAGTGAATCCACTTTGGCCCTTACTGCTAGACGGGCAGAAGCCTCATCTGATCAATCGGCTGGTCATGTCAAACCCTAGCACCACCCTATTGCTCTGATGGCAAGCCCTAACACTTTTTATCGTATTGGTTCTAGAAGGCTGTGGCTGAGGGTCTTCATGTCCTGGGAATGACGTTAAATTCTATCTGATGATTAGGTTATAGTTCTTGAGGTCTGGGGAATGTGGAACATACCTTTATCACCACTGTTCTCTGCTTTACTCTGACCCGGAGTGGTAATACCTATTAGGGTTCAATCTATGGGTTAAATAGGAAAATGTGTTTATAAAAAAAATGAGTATCCAATAAGAATGAATTTATTTCAAAACTTTGTCGGCTTTAAATGACCCACCGAGGTTGATATGCCGCAAAACAAAACAAAACAAATCAACTTCATCTTCATCATTATTTTGCTCAAAAACCAAGCCCTTGTCATATCTAATGTGTATATATATATATATATTTACTTTGTCGTTAATTGTTTTATTTTCGAAGTTTCCCCCGGACATACAGATTGTGGCGAGAGAAACCACGAACTTAGTGGTTCGAAGCGTGCACGACTGTGTTTGGCATGCAGAATGAGATCAGAGGCGAGTGGGGAGATTGAACTCACAGCCTCCTGATCGTGAGTCGTGGCCTGACGCAGGTGAATTACTAAACTGTCCAGAGTGGCCCGGATGTGAAGGATTGACGCCTGCTGATTAATGTCGCACGTGCTGCACGGGCAAGTCAGAGTAAGGAGCCCGGATGAACACTGTAATTGTGTATATAATGACCGGCCCTCACAAACCTGCGAGAAAAGCTTGCAGTAGCATTTTGGCTGTTGTTATTTTGATATTTTGATAGTGTTGGTGAGAAGAGTGCAGCACAGTTGGGAGAGATTGTTTCAGACTGAACACTTGGTCAGTTGGGAGAGTAAAGCGTCGGACTTAACTGTGCCCCCCAGAGAACATTCTTATTAGACAGATATACACAACTGCCCTTTATATATGCATAGATGTAACTTATATATATTAACTGTAATATTTAGGAATGATCCCTGTGTGCACTTTGCTACATTTGTTTCAGTAGGAAGATTAAACGGGTTATCCAATAATTCTTCCTTATTATTGAATTTAAACTAATACCCATCTTATTATAATGGAGATTGTGGGTTTATTTGTCTGTAACCGAAACTATATCACTACTCAAGTCACTATCCATTTAGTTATTATACATCACATTCTCCATGAATCATTTTTATTCAAGCCTCAATTATTAATAAAATTGTTTTTTTATTATTAATACTGATGGCCGTATGTACGTACTAATAACATGCAATTGTATTTATATGTACAGCACATAGCTGTTTACAGTGTGAACGGCAAGCCTAATTTGCATATTGATATTTAAAATTTGATTTTAATAAATATGTGTTTGGTATTGTTGATTTCTAATTATTTGATTTTATCTTAATGAATATGAGCAAAAATCTCGGAGATAAATCTTAAAAGAAATCAATTAACAAAAAGAAATAACTGTAATTTTATTCTTTACTTCCTAATTTAACTAAATAGTTAAATTAGAAATGTTTAGCAAGGAAAGACGGGGGTGATGGAAGAGGAAGCTTCAGCTGTTATATTTTTCGATTATACCCCTCTCTGTTTCAAACAATTTTATCTGCATTCTTATTTAGTTTCTTTAGACTTTCTAATTTAATATAATATTATATTTTATGACATTAATACTTGCACCCGGAGGGTGCATATATTTGCTAGTCCTTATAATGTTCATTTACGTTGAGTTTCACCTTGTTAATCTTTTTTCCTGAGAAGTTCGTCAACATGTAAATAATTACCGAATCATCAGTTTTTAAAAAATTTTCTTCTTGGGAATGGACCAAAAATTTTGAAGATAATATTAACTTATGCAAGTTTCATTGTGTTAAACATGGGGGTAGGGTAAATTTGACAGGGAAAATTGGACATTTCTAAAGAAGAACCTCAAAGGTTTTTTGTTTTATTTGGGGGGTGGGGTCTGAAAATTTTCAAAACCAAAAACACTTTAAGAATTTTTTGTAGCAATTTCAAATTTTTTTTTTTTTAAAAGTAAAATCATCGAATTTTTACCTTCGAAGTTTTTGAAGCATTACGTTCTGTACATCCGTTTCAATGTCAAATTTTTAAAAATTTTTAAAAAATATCAAAGAAAAAAAAAACTTACATAGGTAAGAAATTGCTATTTCTTACCACTCCACTCTGCATATGATGCGCCTTTCTTTCTGTCTTTTTTTTATCCTTGTTTTGTTTAAAACTTTATGTAGACAGGAAATTGATATTTCTTGTCACCTCTCTCTCTCTCTCTCTCTCTCTCTCTCTCTCTCTCTCTCTCTCTCTCTCTCTCTCTCTCTTTCGCTTCTTCTTCTTCTTTTTGTGAATCTCATCCAATGTTGATTCCTTTCTCTTTTTTTCACTCTTCCAAACTTTTGTCCATTGAAACACGCGCTCAGCCAAATAAAAAAGCAAACACGTCCACACACAATCTATTTCACAAACGCTAGTGAGCGTTTATTTTGGCCGGTTGCCAAGACAACAAAAAAAGTGAACAGAAAAATAATTCTAAAACATTTAACATTGGCAACACTATTGTATTTGTTGTGCACGCTCCTTGCTGCCACACTCAGTCTTGGTTTGATGGTCAGATCAATTGGTTTTGATAAATCACCAGATGAAACTTAATGAAATCATTTTAGATTAAAATAGTTTTTTTTCTTACATATTTACATCTGCTATGTTTCAAAAGAAAGTTTTATTTAATTGTGTTAATTTTCCTTTCTGATCTTGATGTGTTTCTTGTCGAACTCAAGAGCCTTCCTGTCGGAATCGGTAGCCCTCACGGAACCTTGAACCAAACTCATTAATCCATTGATTGGTTGATTGGATTTTACGGCATGTCAACCCCTGTTATTTTATGCCGAAGACATTGTTTTATTAATCACTGTTGGGTATTCATTGTTTTTCAAAGAATGAATTTGAATGAGAACAGTATTTTAAAATATTCATTTTTCTATTTAACAGATAGCTTTAACCCTAACAGGTACTAGCATTCCGGTCAGGGTGGACCTAGGAGTAAGGACGATAAAGGGGTACTCCACATTCCCCAGAGTTTCAGAATTGGAACCTCACGACTATACGCCGTTTAACGTCATACCCAGGACAGCATTTTTCAAACTGGTATCTTTAACTTTATTGCGATATACATTTGGGGTGGCAAGAGGTTTAATTTTTGAGGTTTAAAAGGTAGCTGGCTATTCTTGCTGTGTATTCCTAGGGTTTGCTTTTAACCCCATCTTATTTGGTGGTCGCGCTGAAAAGGAACTCACGGAGAGAAAAGAAAGACAAAAACAAAAGGTATACATTGGATTTAGGCTTTATTCTCGAGTCATGGCCACCACGTTATAAGGAAATTCCTTCCTGGCCAGCAGTCGTATCTCACTTTAGGTTTAAGTCCGAAAGGTCGAGATTATATTTGGGGTTGGTATTGGGTCCTTTTTCCTGCACATGCTCGGAGGGTTCTTCCGGTGTGAAGACTCATGGGAGTTTGTTATTTTTTATCTCTTTTATTTTAATTTTATTTTAATCCCACATACACAACGATTTGGTCGATGTGCCGTTGACCTTTTTGCTGAGTTTCTTGTCGAACCCGGGAAATTTCTAGTCGAATTCAAGTGCCTTCATATCGGAATCAATAGCCATCATGGAATTTTATGCATTATTTCATTTTTCAGACTGTTGTCCTCATCTTTATTTTTATATACACAACGTTTCTGCCAAAGTGCCCTCCGGCCTTCTTCAGGTGTTTCTTGTCGAACTCGGGAACCTTCTTGAACTAGGAAACGTTGTGCATATAACAATAAAATCCTGAAAATCAAAATATTACAAGTTAACAAAGAAAGAAAGAAAAAAAAGAAAGAAAGAAATACTTTGAGATAGATAAATAGATAGATAGATATAAAGAAAGAAAGAAAGAAAGAAAGAAACCAATTGGTCAATATAGATAGATAGATAGATAGATAGATTGATAGATAGAAAAAGGGATAGAAAAGAAAGAAAGACTTTCAGATAGATAAATAGATGTTGCATACCTCTTTCATTACTTTCTTACTTCTTCTATTCTTCTAGCATTTCTTCTAGCGTCTGGACTTCGTCTTGGTGGCCGGTCGCACTTAACTCATTTTTCCTTCTAGGTCAGTCTTGTTAGCAAGACATTCACCAACCACAAACCCGTGTTATTTTCGTAAGCTTTTATTTACTTAACTAAACATTTCATGTAACTAAACATAGCGCGCGTATGCAGGTGAGTTAAGGCAGTACATCTTCTCTGCCTGACGTCTAAACTGAAACTGAAGACCCAACCAGGTCCCACGTGACTTCACTTATTTCGCGGGCTTTCTGTGATATTCCATGGAAAGTCCCGCCCGTGATATGAAAAGGGCCATCCCTTTAGAAATACAGGGGATGACAATAATCTTATGCAACCGCATAGATTATGTAACATAGATAGATAGATAGATTGTAAAGGGTTTAGAAAAAATACAGAAATAAATAAAGAAATACAGAAATAAATGAAAAAAGAAAGAAAGAAAGAAATAAAGAGGTGTAAGAAAGATTCAAAGTTATATATATACTTTGAATACAAAACTCCGACGAAGGTTAACAGACAAAACATTTAATATAACACAGCACATGGATATGACGAGATACAAAGTACATAGGTAAAAAGGTACATAAACAAACAGTACATAAATAAAGATGAAGAACATTCATGAATGGTGCAAGATAATATATAAAAGTACAGACATGAGACTAGGGATAGTCCATGCTGTGTGAAGAACTTACAGTAATGTAAGTGGGGCCAAAAGCCCCAACGAGACGGGGGAGACCTTAACTAACCCATGTGTCTCGTAGTATCAGAAACAGGAAAAGAGAAAGAAGCCTTTTGAACCAGCCGCTTAAATACTAATTCCCCTAGTGGGCACCAGCAAACTAAACCGGGCAGACAACTCTCCCAGGCAAGTACGAAACTAACGCTACAGAGGTATAAAAAAAAGAAAGAGCGAGTCTTTAAAAACATAAAAAAGTGAAATCTACCCCCAATAGAATTACAGGATCAAACATTGAACATAGTAAGAGGAGAAATTAATAACGTAGATGAATTGACAGTTGGGAATCGTTTCATAAATTGTGTGGTAAAAACAACTTGGCAGTTGCCGTTCTGCGTGGAAGAAAATATTCCTCGTATATTTGGACTAGTTTTCCTTCTCCTAGACTGGTTGCCTAACCAAGGTTAAAGGTTAAAGAACCCAGTCTATGATACTATTTACTGGAAGGAGAGTAGTTAGATTCATACTTTTCCAAGAGTATTAGGACTTTGTGAAATGCAAACAGTCTCGTCCAGGATTTAAACTCATCGTATCTCCTTTGTATTTGTATTTCCTACGACCGTAACCAATACACCATATATATATATATATATATATATATATATATATATATATATATATATACCGTGTTTGGACGTTTATGTTTCAAGAGTGTGGCTAGATTTAACAGCTACTTCAGCTGAATGTTCATCAGTCCGACTCTATGCTTCTCTGTCGTCAGTAGTTATCAGTAAGAGGCAAACATTTACCTGATAAATACATACATCCGCATATGTATGTTAAGATCACCAGAGAACTCAAGTCTATAAACAATATACGGTATTATATTACGCTAAGCGGTGAAAGTTCGTTAAAGTACCCTTCTAGAGAGCTCTACCGGGATTTAGCAACACAGACACACACACACACACACACATACATATATATATATATATATGTGTGTGTGTGTGTGTGTGTGTGTGTGTGTCTGTGTGTCTTGTGACCAGTCCTCCTATGTGTTCATAATCCTGAATGAAGGCGTTGCAACCTCCCCCCCCCAAAAAAAAAGAAAAAACACGTGACAAATGTATATCTCAATAGATAACATAACCAACTTCCTTATTTGGTGCTATGATTAATTCTTAATACGATTAGTGTCGTGACCTCACCTATGATTAAGGTATGATTATCTAAGCAATTTCAGATCTATCACCATTTGAACCCTTCATGACGGTTCTAAATTGTACTACCCTCTCCACTACCACCACCACCACCCACACACACCCTTTACAGCCATCTGTTTTCGTCTTGCTTTTCATTTTATAATGTTCTCCTAATTGATGCATCCTCTGTGTCAATTCATATGACGGTGTAATTGACTTTTCTGATCTACCATCTGCTCGTTATGTACCTGTCACTTTTATAATAGTCAGTAATTCATTGCTATTTATTTTTACTTACACGAATCAAAATGGTTAAGATCACTCAACAGGAGATGCTTAGAGCACTCATATTAGAAAATTATAGAAAGTTATTTTTATATAAAACTGGACAATGAATTAATATAGTAATACTTACTAGATGATATTGTAGTAATTCCATCGTTTTATTAGTATAAAATTACTATCTATATATTAATATCGATGTTCCTTAATTGTACAACCGTTATCATCTTGCAACACCCGCTGATTAAAAATGAGACCGTCCAAATCATCCAAGATGAAATGCAAAGATGTAAGTGTAAAAAATGCTATTAATTTTTTACTTACACGAATCAAATGGTTATGATCACTCAACAGGAGATGATTAGTGCACTTATATTAGAAAACTATTGAAAGTTATTCTTATATAAAACTGGACAATGAAATAATATATTAATTTTTACTAGATGATATTCTAGTAAGTCAATCGTTTTATTAGTATAAAATTACTATATATATATATATATATATATATATCAATACTCATGTTCCTTAACTGTACGACCGTTATCATCTTGCAACACTCACTGATTAAAAAGGAGACCGTCCAAATCATCCAAGATGAAATGCAAAGTTGTACATGTAAAAAAATGTAATTAAGAACTGCCTTTTATTTAAAAAAAAACTAGAAGTGGTTACCCGGCGTCGCTTGAGTAGAGGGGTGATTTTTAAAAAGTGAGTCTCGCATATTCATTATTACTTATCAGAAATTAGCTCCTCACTGGATGCCCCATAAAATCCCAACGTAAATATATAACAATATAGTAAGAAATTTTAGTTCAATAATTTGCAACTTAAAAAATAATACAATATAAATGAGGCGATTAATTCAATCGATCAACATCATATTTCAATTACCTTCTGTTACTATGCAAACTTTAATTTTTAAATATCTTCCCAAATATAAATGAAATCTTCATTATTTTTGCTCAAAAACCAAGTCCTGGTGATAGTGTGTGTATATGTATGCTTTGTCGTTAATTGTTTCATTTTCGAAGTTTCCTCCGGACATACACATATACACAACTGTCCTTTATATATGTATAGATAAAATTATGCTTCAAACCAGTCACGAGTCTAGAGTTATTGTTTTTATATTTTAAATGTAAACAAAAATATCCTAAAATAAAAGAATATTATGATATGCGAATTCTTAGATTTCATTAACATCAAAATTTATACTAACCATAAGAGTTTTTTTTAGAAGTGAAATAAACTATTCATAGAATAAACGAATACTAGATTATTCACCTACAAATAAGGACACATTAACAATTCTTTATAAAAAGGAATACATCTTCTTTTGCTGTAGCTCAATAGGCAAATAAGAACTGAATAAATGTTTTATATATATATTTACCATCCCCTCTGCACGAGCAGGATGTGACACAAGGTCAATTTCTTAAGCGGAGTTCAACAGGTTTGAATTCAGAGTTTTCCTTCTCCTAAACCGGTTGCCTAACCAAGGTTAAAGAGCCCAGTCTGTCCTACTATTTTATCCATAGCTGGAGGAAGAGTAGGACTCATACCTTTCCCAAGGGTATTAGCGCTTAGTGAAATGCAATTACCACATCTAGGATTTGAACTCGGGCGACGAGTCCATTTCCCATGACTTTAACCATTACACAACGTGCTTTCATAAATGTTTTATATAAGGACTTGTGTCTTAGAACAAAACATTCATTTTTAATTTTGTAATTAATTAAGTTTGTAACTCAAACACATTTTTTAGAAAGAATTAAATTATTCATAGAAGAATAAATGAATAATTTACATTTGAATTAATACGCAAAATTTTCCACCTACAAATGAAGACTTATTTTTATTGCTATATTTTTAGAGGTAAAAAGAAAATGAATTAAACGAACACATTTTTATTACTTTTTTACGAGCAATTAAAGAAGTGATTTCGAATTTTTGTCATATGCACAAAAACAAATTTTTAGAAAAATAAAATTGATTCCGATTACATTTTTTTAAATGTTCTAAATTTAAAAAAATAAAATTCTTATAATAAACAAAAATTATAATATGCGAATTCTTAGCAATTTTTTTAATTCGATAAGGAATTTGGTAAAATCTCTTCCTCTTACTCCTCTCTTCTCGTTTTCCCTCTCACTCCCTGGTGTTCCTAAAATTATTTTTAGCCTGGTCATGGAGAGGATATTTCTATATATATATATATATATATATATATATATATATATATATATATAAAGTAAATAAAGTTAACGGGGCGGCTAAAATCGGTATCAGCCAGTCAGCAAGGGAGTCTATCCCCTTTTCAATAGCGCAAGACCAAGAAGATTGTTTTTTAGCATCTGAGGCGGAGCGACACACCTACCATCAGCTCCTTACTTTACCGCACAGATCCCTGTGCTACTCATACGCTTAGTTGGCGAGGACCGGTATCGAACTAGGAACCTTGTGGTTTCTAGCCGAACGCTCTACCGACTGAGTTATACCAGGGTGAGTTAAAAAGTAATGCCATTTTCTTTATTTTATGTGAATTTATTTTTAATAAAACTAAGGCCTACATTGAAACCCTAACAAATTATTCCAGTGCCGTGGAAGAAGTGGCTCAAAGGACAGTCAACAGCATTTTGCGGGGTAGGGATACATGCTCTCATTTGAAGATGGAACATTGTTATTGTGAGAAACGCTGACTATGTGGAAAGTAGGGGTGTGATCCACAAGGAACCATATTCATTTTGATGTATGATACATGTTCCTGTGTTGATAAATATACCTCTCCTAAACAAAATGACATTACTTTTTGACTCACCGACGTATGTATATAAAGATTTTTCCTTTCCTACTTTCATTTCTTTTAATTTTGTTTTCTTCTTCCAATGGACCACTGATATATTTTTTCTTCTATTAAATTTTTTAATTTTTTTTCTTTCAAATGTTTTTCATAAAACAATAATTTATTCTGGGTTTAAGGAAGGTTTCTCTCTTCCACCGAATTTTAACCCTAACATTCTCCTATCTCTATATATTGATCTCTTTCTCACTCACAGTCTTCTCTCTCTCTCTCTCTATATATATATATATATATATATATATATATTTCTCTCTCTTTCTTTCTCTCTTTCTATCTCTCTTTCTCTTTCTCTTTCTCTCTCTCTCTCTCTCTCTTTTTCTTTTCTTTCTCTTTATCTCTCTCTTTCTTTCTCTCTTTCTTTCTCTCTTTCCCTTTCTCTTTCTCTCTCTCTTTCCCTTTTTTTCTTTTTTTCTCTCTCTCTCTTTCTTTCTCTCTTTCTCTCTCTTTCTTTCTCTTTCTCTCTCTCTCTTTCTCTTTTTTCTTTTTCTCTCTTGTTCTCTCTCTCTCTACTGTTTGTATATTTCTATTATCTTTGTTCTCTCTCTCTCTCTCTCTCTCTCTCTCTCTCTCTCTCTCTCTCTCTCTCTCACACACACACACACACACACACACACACACACACACACGCTGTCAGCTGGGGCCATAGAATCCACCGACTGCACCTCTACAAATAGTGCTACCCTAGTGTTTTCTGTATAACCTTAAACTGCATCTGGTGGTGAAGTTCCAATTCTGGAGCTTTATGGAGGTTTAAGTACACCTTCATCGCTATTATTCCAAGGTCCACACCGACCTGGAGTGGTAGTGCCTGTCAGGGTCCCATCTATGTGTTAAATCAAAAAAATGTGTTTTAAAAAACTTTAAAAAGATTAAGTTAAAAAATATCTAATACCCAACATGAATGAATAATCAAAATATTTTCGGCATAAAATAACCCAATAAGGGTGGACATACCATACAACACCAACAACCCTCTCTTCTCTCTCTCTCTTCTCTCTCTCTCTCTCTCTCTCTCTCTCTCTCTCTCTCTCTCTTCTTTATACTTTCATTATAATCTATCTTTCTTTCTCTCTCTTTTAGTCTATTTTTTCTTCCTGTCTACCTTCTCTTTTATTCTTTTTTTTATTTCCTACTTTCTTTCCTTTTAATTTTCCTCTTCCCTTTCTACCACTGATATATTTTTTCTTCTTCTAATAAAGTTTATCTCTTCATTTTTTCTTTCAAATATTTTCATTCCCCAATCAATTTATTGCGGGTTTTTGTGAGTTTTTTTTCTTCCGCCTAATATGCGTATCCTCGCACTAATTCTACTTATCTAATCTTCTATTTTTCTCATAATATACTTATCCCCCTCCCCTCTATCTCTCTCTCTCTCTCTCTTCCCTCTCTCTCTCTTCTCTCTCTCTCTCTCTCTCTCTCTCTCTCTCTCTCTCTCTCTCTGTTATCTCTTCTCCCTCTTTCACTTTCTCTTTCTCTCTCTATATATATATTATCTCTCTTTCTTTCTCTTTCTATCTCTCTTTCTCTTTCTCTCCTCTCTCTCTCTCTTTTCTTTCTTTTTCTCTCTCTCTCTCTCTCTCTCTTTCTTTTTCTCTTCCTCTCTTCCCTTTTTCTTTTTCTCTCTCTCTCTCTCTCTTTCTTTCTCTCTTTCTCTCTCTCTCTTTCTCTTCTCTCTCTCTTTTTCTTTTTTCTTTTTCTCTCGCTATCTCTCTCTCTCTCTACTGTTTATATATTTCTATTATCTTTTGTCTCTCTCTCTCTCTCTCTCTCTTCTCTCTCTCTCTCTCTCTCTCTCTCTCTCTCTCTCTCTCGTCATTATCTTTTTTTCTTTCTCCTTGCTATTTCTCTATTTTTCTAGTTTATTTTCTTTTATTTCTGTCTTCTCTTCTCTTTTCTTCTTCCTTTTCTTTTCCCCTTTTCTTTCTTTCCCTCTTCCCATTCGACCACTGATATATTTTTTCTTCCTTATTCATTTCTACATTTCCTTCATTACTCTTCTTTTTCTTTAGGAATTCGAAGAACAAATTGGGTAATTTTTTAGCGTTGAACCAATAATAGCGAAATATTCAAATTCCCGCTGATTCAATTTGCCTTTCAAGTCGGGTCAGCTCACAAAGTGCTTGACCCGGGATACTGGTCGATAATATTAAGGTAATCACATTCAGCGACTTTTTTTTTTTCGTTTCTTGACAGCACTTAATTATATCGCAGAAAATGGAGGAAAAACATAAGAGGGTTTTTTTTTTTGCTTCCTGGAAAGCTTCTTCATAATTGACTGATTATTCCAGTGTAATTTACTATAAGAATCGTCCTCTTCATTTTTAAAAGTCAAACTTTCTAAATGAGGAAGTCTATATAAAATACTTGCTCTATTGTGTTTATTTAATGTTACAATCTTATGGACCGTCCTTTAATCTTTGAGCAAGAGCGCTTGTTCAGCGGAAATCCTTGGTAATCTTCTGGTGAAGAATCCTCAGTATTGTAAGTTCCTTATTGCAAGTGGACCATGAAAGTATCAGTGTTTAAGTAGTGAATCAGCAACGCATTATGACTGTTGATTGGCTGGAGGAATTAACTACGTGACCTCGCACAGTCTATAAATTTAGGTGGGGAATTGTAGCACACCTTATATACTCAAAATATTCCAACACTTTATTTCCTTTATCGTCATAATTTATAAACTGTTAATTTTAGGGATACTTTAAGATATTTCTCGTTCATTCAGTTGTGTCCTATATCTAATGAGTCGTGGGGGCGGCCTAAAGTCGCTATCAGCCAGTCAGCGAGGGAGTCCATCCCCTTTTCAATAGTGCTAGACCAGGGAGATTGTTTTAGCATCTGAGGTGGAGCGCCACACTTACCATCAGCTTCTTACTTTACCGCAGAAATCCCTGTGTTACTCATACGCTGAGTTGGTGAGGACCGGTATCGAACTAGGAACCTTGTGTGAAAACTTAGTAAATAACAGGTTAAGCAATGGTGAGCCTTGTTATTACTTAGGCGGGTGATCACTTAAGCAACAACAGGTAATGTAATCAATCTGAAGTCTATATCCTATATCAAATGAAAGATTAATAAATAACAGGTTAAGCAATGATGAGCCTGGGTACTACTTAGGTGGGTGATCACTTAAGCAACAACAGGTAATGTAAGCAATATGAAACTTGTGTCCTATATCTATTGAAAGTTTATTAAATAACAGGTTAAGCAATGATGAGCCTTGTTACTACCTAGGTGGGAGTCCACTTAAGCAACAACAGGTAATGTAAGCAACTTTCTGTTGACTTTCCTGTATATAAGGTGTGTCCTAGATGCCTACTCTTATTTATAGACTCGGCGATGTTCATGTGACCATATTCTTGGCCAATCACTGGCAGTACTCTGTTGCTGATGTTGTTATTTATACCGACTGTTCTGGTCATACCGACGCATATTGCTTTGAACCTTCGTGGACGACGGAACATAGGATTATATCACTGGACCTTTGACACTACGTAGGATTCCATAACTCAGGACTTATTCACTTACCAAAGGATTCTATAGCTCAGGACTGACTTACTTTAATTCCTTTTCAACTGGCCAAGGATGGCGGTCAGAAACTTAACACCTTTGGCCTGTTAAATAAATATTGTGTTAACTTGAATTTTGAGTTCCACATCTTGCGGTCGATTTTTCCTTTGTTGAGAGCGAAGGAGCGAACTTCAGATACGCTTCTATCTTGGACAATTTGGACGGTCTCATTTTTAACTAGATGGTTTTGCAAGATGATAACGGTCGTATTTTTTAGGAACACCAGCATTATTATATACATAGGGAGGATTTGCATGGCGTAGTCGCTAATGTGAGGAACTGCGACATCTTAGTAAACGATTTGTGCTATAACTAAAAACTCTAAATGACACAAGGCAAAATATCCCTCAGTGCCCCCAAGCTGGTTTCCAGACTCCAAACATCATAGAATTGCCAGTTAACTGAACACCAGCCCAACAGCCAGGATCTCACAATGTAATACCGGACGAGAGATAAGTATACAGATATTTCGGTTAAATCCTACTTAAAGGACATAAATTCCACCATCGTATGGCACCCCGCCGAAATAAAAAAAATACTAAAAATCAAGGTGTGACCTGATTCAGGGGTGGAAATTAGAAAAAGAAAGAAAGAAAGAAAAACGGAAATACTTAGAAAATATTTTTTGTCGGCGATCGGAATCTATGGAAAGAAAAAAAAAGAATAAAAGTAATTTTTTCACTGAAACGGTAAAGATAATAATCAGCAATAATATTGACCGCTAGTGTATCTAGTGCAAGGCCGCGATTGAGATGTCCGTAGCGGGGGTGGAATCTTAAGTAGGTCAGAAGACCCGTGGGGTGAATCCAGTCAAGTAGCCGGAAGAGATAGCACATGGATTAGTCAGCGGTACTTATCCTCTGATATGCGAGACGATCCTTTGAAGTAGCTTGACTGATGTCGCTCGGAAGAGATTGATCATGATTGTCTGGAAGACACTTAAGCAAAGAGATAAAACTCTTGTTGAAAATCGGAAGTAAAGAAAATTCCTAATATCTCCACGCTGACCGGAAATAAGAATTTCCGATTGAAATATTATTTAAACTGAGACGATCTTGACGAGAGATCAGAATGAAGCCGGGCGTGCTTGAGAACGGTAGCTAAGAAAGCTTGAAGTGTGAACGTAAAGATCCTGTTACCGACAGATAGACTGACTTCAGCCAACATTGCCGCGTAAGGTTATTCCGACCAGAACACATTGAATTGAGGTCCATCACTCCCCCGTCTTGAGAAGTAATTATTTGTATTCTTGCATTTTTTTAATATAAATGTTGTTGATTTTTGAAGAAGAAAAAGAGTCGTTATTCTTTTTTGCATGTGACCAATCGGCCGCCATTAAACCTCGGAAATCAGTTTCTATAGCAGATTTCTAGTCGTTTGAGATCTTAGCACAACGTGGGGCATTCGGCTAGACTTCCCGCAAATATAGAGACCCTGCAATCCTTGGTTGATGCAGAAAATCCGATCTTGACGGCCAATTTCGGAGATTCTGTGAGCCCTTTAGCTCGGAGCGACCGACGGGTTATATTTGGTGCCTTAATGACCCAGGATTTTTCGACCGGACTGTGACCACAGAAGAAAAAAAAACCTCAAGAAGAAACCACCCCAGGAACCCAGACAGCAAGGACGCTGAAACGTTGAGACCCAGGAACCCAGGAGCTTTGAACGAGACGACAGTTTTTAAAAGAAAAACAAAAACAAAAGAGACTCAAGTCAATTTGACTTTTAAAAAATAATTCTGAGAGAACCAGCTACCCAGAAACTGAGGAGCCAAGGATCATTTAAAGGTAGGACACTCTTTTGGTTTTTCCCTTTTTCTTTGTTATCATATATCTCTTGCCAGTGTTTTTGAGTATAATGAGTATGAGCGGGTCTCAAGATAGTTTGAATAGGGGGTGTCAGGAAGCTGATGAGGGTGGATTAGGAAGAGGAAACCTTCATAGGATATTAGGTGGGATGCGAGTGCCAGTGTTTAAGGGCGATTCTACCAGACTGCAAGACTGGATAGAGTCGATAGAAAAAAAGAAATTGATCTATGGACTATCGGATAGAGAATCGGTGCTGTTAGCATTTGAGGCAACAGCGGGACCGGTTTCGAAATCCATAAGAAGATGGATTGAAGAAAGTCCCGGTTTGGGATGGGAAGACTTAAAAGGGAAAGTAATAGAAAAGTATGCTAGTGTTCGTACCGAGATAGAGGCAAATAGGAAGTTACTTAGGCTGAAGCAGGAATCTGGGGAAACTCCTTCAGAGTTAGGTGAGAGAGCGGCCGAATTGGCGTTGCTTGCCTACCCGGAGGAGGCGGCTCGGGATGTAAGGTGATCCAGGCCCAGCTGGTGGATCTGTATATAGATGCCTTACAGGACGACGAAGTGAGAAATGAAATACTTCGTGGGAGACCGGCCAGGTTGGCCGATGCGTTAGAGCTAGCCCGAGATGGAGAGAGATTCTGGGATCGATCTCGAATTAGAAAGAGCCAAGCTCAGGAAAGGATTCAGGAAGGAGCGAGAAATATTTGGGAAAGGAGGGTCCCAGGTCCAAGAGGGGGACGGAGAATACTCCATGAAATAAATGAAGATTGGGAGGAAGAAATAGACCCCAGGCATGAAACATGGTCAGTGTGGCGTGGATTTCATAATCCCCCACCGAGACATAACAGGATGGTTTGTTGGACCTGTAAGGGGAAGGACATAGGTCCGTAGAGTGTCCGACAGGTAGAAAGAGACAGGAAGCTGGGTGGGATAGACGAGATAAGGATAGGCCTAAAGGATCTCCAGTAGCTAGTCCCAAAGCTGTCCCAAGAAATCAGGGAAGGCCTATGGAACAATTAATGTGATAAGAACTAGGGTAGCCCCAACTAGAAAGATAAGCCTCAGATGTTGGCACTGTGGACAACCAGGCCACATGTCTGCCAACTGTCCTCATAGGAAGTGCTGGGTTTGTGATCAGTTAGGTCACGTTAAGAAGTCCTGTCCCAGGCGATTAAGAAGAGAAAACAGGACTGGGTATAAGACGAAGTGTTGGAAGTGCTTTCGATTGGGCCACATTAGTAAGTACTGTTTTAGTGGAACAGAAAGTAAGATAGAGTCGGAAAGTTGTGACTCTGAGGCAGGAACGGATAATGTGAAATATCTGTTACCAGTCCCAATGTCTGGAAAGATACAGGGCTGGGAAAAACGTAAGTCAGAAGGAAAGGCTCAGGTATTCTCGCTCTTAACTGGGGAGAAACAACTGACCTGTAGAGTTAGAGTAGGGAAAATTAAAGTAGAAGCGTTAATTGACTCTGGGGCGTCCGTGTCATTGATCAGTAGGGTCGTTTATGATCGCCTGAAGACCCGGAGGAATTAGGAAATCAGACCTAAGTATTAGTCAGGCTAGTGGTGAAGATTTGACAGTATTAGGTATGACATGGCTACCATTGAGGGTAGGTGGGATGGAAAAGAACCACAAGCTTTATGTAGTACCTGGTTTGCACAACGAGATAATTTTAGGGAGAGACTGGCTAGGACGAAATAGGGCACAGTTGACGTTTAACCCCCCAATGTTGTCAGTGGGTGGGGTAGAGGTGTCCCTAGGGGGCGGTGAAGAAAAGGTAGTAGGAATACTAGCCAAGAAGGATGTAAAATGTCCGCCCAGAAAGATAGTCGCAAGTAAAGGTGAGGGAGAGGAAGTAGTTCCTATCTCCCAACTACGAGAGAGACTTGGAAAAGAAGAAAGTGTAGAGAGTGAGCCTGAGTTGCCACTCAAATTGAGGATAAGGGGAGCACAGGCGTTGAAACCTCAAGGGGAGTAGTGCTGGCCCCCAACAATGAGTAGGTAAGAAGGTAATGGAAAGTGAATAATGTCTTGGGTTGTTCGCGTGTGCTGCCGTTCGTGTGGAAGGGCCCCATGCGGGGTGGTGCTCGCGGATATTTTGAGACTGAATTCACCAAGCATTAGGGTAGGTAACCGAAGAGATAGATATCTGTATGAATTGATAGAAATACTAGTGGTGGTTACCTATAAGTAAAATAGGAGACTCACTCGTCTCTTTTAAGGATGAATAAAACGAGTGAGGTGATCATAGCCAGATCAAGGTGGCTGATAGTGATAGACTTAGGGCTGTATGTGGAGATATTGACCAGGTTGGTAAAAGAATTAGCTGAACTTAGGAAAATTATAGTTCACTGCGAGGAATTCGGATGAAAATAAGTATGTAAGGTTGTTAGATTTTTGGAACAGGAGACTTCTGTGGTAGCATACCAGGGGAAGAAAATGCAGAATTATTTGAAAGGGGGTAGAGTTGTTGCAAACCAGACCAAAAAGAGCGGCGGTACCCATAGTGGGAAAAGCCCTAAGTGTGTTGTTCGGAACAGTATCCGAAAGCGACAAGAAAATTGAAAGATGTAAAAGAGGGTCAGAAAGTGTTAGCCCAGGTAGCTTAGGAAAGCGTATCCATTTAAACGTAACAAGGGTGGAGTTAGCTAAGAACGGAGGCACTATAAATTGACTTATTGGTAGTGTGGAACCCTTGCAGAGAGAAGTGGGGAATGTGACAGACAAGTATAGTAACCCCTGGTTATCTTAGAAGTATTCTCGTAGGTATACGGGCAGGGCTCTCTCATCATTTGAGATTGCCAGTTGACCCTACTAAAGAATTGTGGATGTATTATAGTGCCTTGGGCTGTGTTACTTGTTTTAGAAGATGATAGATGGTATTGTTATCCGTTCCCCTACTGGATAGAGATAGTATTTTTGAAAGATATCAGGTGATGAATTGACATCTCCCATAACCCCGGGTAGACCAGACACTTGGAGCAGTTGCTCGATATAAAATTGAAACTGAATTTCTCGTTTTGAGCTTGGTTCGACTAGAATTCCTGCTGTTGTCAGAGGTAGAAGCAATAAGGTGTAAAAGTGATGTCTTAGGAACTTGCGACTCTGTGAGTCCCATATATGTAATGGATAATCGTAAGTTGTGTATACTAGAGTTATACAAAGAGAAGTTTCAGGAAAAAAGAATCAATTTTTAACTTATTGGGGACCAATATTAGCGATTGGGGAGTTGTGGAAACCCCTAGTGAAGGATTTTCGGAGGCAACGTTAAGAAAGATACCTAAGCTTTTAGGGCCAGTTGAGAGGATTGATTTAGACCAGTTACAGGATAAGTTAAGTTCAGTAGGGACATCGAATTCAGTGTGGAAGGGAACGTCGGGGATGGTGATAAACTGGTCGGTTATGATAGGAATTTGGCTGATCATAGTGATGGTACTATCAGCAGTATTCTTGTTGAAAAGACGTAGGAAAGTATTAAGTAGGAAAAGAGCACTGGCAGGTGTGTGTGAGAGCAAGGAGGGAAACCCACTAGGTGTTTCTGTGTAAGGCAAGGGAAACTCAAATGAACCATTGCCAATGATTGATACAAAAAAAAAAAACTCTTGACGAAGGACTGAAGGCTGCTGTTAAAGCAAAAGCTTGTTGCTAAATATATGTGTGCGTGTGTGTACACATATATTACATGTGTTGATATTCTGAACATAATCTACGGATTGGATTGAGTAATTGGTAAGGAGCGCTGAGAGCTCTGTTTGAATTCTATCCTACTGCATAAAAAGAACATTTGAAAGAAAAAAAAACTCTACTGCATGATTAGTAGAAAGAAAATTAATATGAACAAAAAAAAAACTGAGAAAGAACTGGAACAATTGCATGATCAAGGAAGAAGTAAAGACGTTTTCTGTTTCTACTGCATGATTAGTAGAAACCTTATGTATGAATTATTTTTTAACTTACCAGTTGGTAGGTGGGTTGATATGTCATTTACAAGTAAATGACAAAAGGCGAAGGGAGTGATGTGACCTGATTCAGGGGTGGAAATTAGAAAAAGAAAGAAAGAAAGAAAAACGGAAATACTTAGAAAATATTTTTTGTCGGCGATCAGAATCTATGGAAAGAAAAAAAAGAATAAAAGTAATTTTTTCACTGAAACGGTAAAGATAATAATCAGCAATAATATTGACCGCTAGTGTATCTAGTGCAAGGCCGCGATTGAGATGTCCGTAGCGGGGGTGGAATCTTAAGTAGGTCAGAAGACCCGTGGGGTGAATCCAGTCAAGTAGCCGGAAGAGATAGCACATGGATTAGTCAGCGGTACTTATCCTCTGATATGCGAGACGATCCTTTGAAGTAGCTTGACTGATGTCGCTCGGAAGAGATTGATCATGATTGTCTGGAAGACACTTAAGCAAAGAGATAAAACTCTTGTTGAAAATCGGAAGTAAAGAAAATTCCTAATATCTCCACGCTGACCGGAAATAAGAATTTCCGATTGAAATATTATTTAAACTGAGACGATCTTGACGAGAGATCAGAATGAAGCCGGGCGTGCTTGAGAACGGTAGCTAAGAAAGCTTGAAGTGTGAACGTAAAGATCCTGTTACCGACAGATAGACTGACTTCAGCCAACATTGCCGCGTAAGGTTATTCCGACCAGAACACATTGAATTGAGGTCCATCACTCCCCCGTCTTGAGAAGTAATTATTTGTATTCTTGCATTTTTTTAATATAAATGTTGTTGATTTTTGAAGAAGAAAAAGAGTCGTTATTTTTTTTGTGTGTGACCAATCGGCGCCATTAATCTCGGAAATCAGTTTCTATAGCAGATTTCTAGTCGTTTGAGATCTTAGCACAACGTGGGGCATTCGGCTAGACTTCCAGCAAATATAGAGACCCTGCAATCCTTGGTTGATGCAGAAAATCCGATCTTGACGGCCAATTTCGGAGATTCTGTGAGCCCTTTAGCTCGGAAGCGACCGACGGGTTATAAAGGAATTAAACGAATTTAATGAAATTTTCAGTTTTGATATATTAATAAATAAACCATATAATGCATTAGTTATTTATTTGAAAACTCTTAGATTTTTTCAGGTCGGTTAACTTTGAACCTCGCATCTTAGAGGCATAACACAGATTCACAAACATACGTGGTTCAAAGACAATTGATCTGAAAAAATGTAAAGGTTTTTAAATAAAATAACTGGTTCATTATATTTCTTATTTATTAATATATCAACACTGAAAATTTCATTAAATTCGGTTAATTTTTAGTATTTTTTCCTTTCGACGGGGTGACATACAATGGTAGAATTTAGGTCCGTTAATTAACCGGAATTTAATTGTAGGTTCAATATTATCATATTTAACCCCCAGATTCCGAACAGCCACTACTGAGAAACACATATATCAAGACGGACTGAATTCCAACCAAATAATATCCACATCTACATCGCGATTGCCCACACACGATGGAATTTATGTCGGTTAGGTAGGATTTAACCGATATTTCTTTATTCACACATCACTCCATTCGAAGAAAAAGCCGTAAGTTAAGCAACGTGGACACGTCATCGTAAATGAGTGCCAGAAGTAACGAGAGTTGACACGTTGTCTCTCCATTCCGACAAGGAGGGCGTAGTGTTACATTACATTTATCTTCAGACTAGTATCCCTGGGAATGGTATGAACGCCCTCAGCAATGGATTAGATCGTACTGGATAGAAGTCATAAAAAAAGGGCTTTGATTACAACCCAAAAAACAAATCAGAAGCCGGAGTCCCTAAAATGGTGTGATGCTGAAATCCAGTGCTACCCAGCAACTCCTGCGACACTACCGTTGGCAAACTGCATTGGTTTCTTACCTTTCCTTTGGTAGTGTGGGGAGGAGGAATTTGCTGCGTGAGCACCAGCTCATCCTCCATATAAACCCGCTCAGGCTATGTAGTTAAAAGAAAAAAACCTCGACACTACTCCATCGTCTCTCGTAGACGGAAGGCTGCCAACAACATTTTCTGGGGATGCCGAGTGTTAGCGTCACATGATGTGATTATGAAGAATGCTTATTTCTTTCGTCAGTCTAAGGAGAGGGGCTGTCATTAAATAATTGATTTACTTTAATAAATCATTTAAAATTTAATCACTCAAAATTTGATAATTAATAGATGATTCAATGATTTAATGTGATTACGAAGAATGATTATTTCTTTCGTCAGTCTGTCGTTCTCATCTAAGTCTTATTTTAAGGAGGTGCGCTTACATAAAATCATTCTGAAAAATCACGCTAGGTCTTATTTTGCAGGTGGGTATTATTTTCGGGGAAACACAGTTTTAACATCTGACAGTGTAAAATTGAATACAAAGATGCAGAGTTCCTTACCGTTTTCACTCAGATGAAATCTATAAAAATCTCTATGCATTTTGCTGGTTCTCCTCACGAAATCAATCAATACTGTCCGATAATATTTGAATGTTTGTGATGAGGCTTAATATTTGTTATTTTGATTTTTCTGACTATTGTCCTCATCTTTATTGTGAAATACATAATTT
>CM042159.1:22962813-22975313 GCA_023376005.1 Doryteuthis pealeii | reverse complement strand
GATCAGAGCTTTTGGTCACTCCCTTTAGATAGAAAAATAACTGACCCATGCTATTAACCTCTGTCAATCGTATATGTTGGGTATAAGACTCTTGACAGATATCTAAGATATATATATATATATATATATATATATATATATATATATATATGTGTGTGTGTGTGTGTGTGTGTATATATATATATATATTATATAAAGACGCGTGTAAATGGCTTTGTTTTTGCTGTTAGAGCTTTTGATCACACAACTGAGCCAAGCCAATAATTTTTTCAACCGTATATGTTATAAGGCTCTAAGAACTCTTTTCAATCCTTCATTTATATTTGCCTGTTACCAGTGATGGACAAAGATATTGAAATCCTTAGACGTAAAGTACGTTCGGCTCAGGCAAACCTCAACAAGGTCTTATGGACTCTTTAGATCAGTGGCAGTTACGAACTGCATTCTTATACGGTACTGAATATTTGATACTATGGGAAAACATGACAGATTTCTAAGATAATCGTTCAAAATGTCTTGGACAAAGTAAAATAACTTGTTCGGTTTTTCCTGGTGGTACAACTGTGGGATAGAATATTAAATTTTCCGATTTCTATTCGGTTTATACAACCAACTATTCCATAACTTATTTCACACACACATACACACACACGCACACACACATACCCACACCCACACACACACACACACACACACACACATATATATATATATATATATATATATATATATATATATATTAGTTATTTACTAAGATTATCTTAGAAGTGGTACAAGGCCAGAAGTATGGGGTGTCCACTAAGAATTGAACTCGCTAACAATGGTTTGCGAATTTAGCTTGCTAACCATTCCACCACGTGGGTGTGTATATATATATATATATATATATATATATATATATATATATATATATATATATATAAATTCCTGAGGTCGGTCGTTGATTGGGTTTGTGGCAACCCTTGATGCACCAATTCTTTCCTATCGACTGTGCCAAAAAGAGTGGATGGTCCAACACAAGCCTTCACCACTATAAACAAATCCCTGTGCGAGAGTTCATTGTGTGTATGAACCCTCATATGTCGAAAATTGACGGGAGAGTCCATATAATATATATATATATATATATATATATATATATATATATATATGACAGATAGATAGATTTTTTGTGTGGATCTCTGTAGATGTATTTTGTTGTGTGTGTTTATGTATATATATATATATATATTGGGTGTATCTATATATATATGTCTGTGTATGTACGCGTGCATGTCTCTATACTTTAACTTATTATTTATACTAGCAAATATATGCACCCTCCGGGTGCAAGTATTTAAGTTTTAATATAATAAAATATCATATTAAATTAGAAAGGCTAATGAAACTGAATAAGAATGCAGAAAAAAATTGGAACAGAGGGGGTATAATCGGAAAATAGAACAACTTTGAAACTAACTCTTCCATTATTTTCCATTACTCCCGCTTTTCATTGGTAAATTTTCCTAATTTAACTATTTAGTTAAAATAGGAAGTAAAGAATAGAATTACATTTATTTCTTCTTGTTAATGGATTTCTTTTAAGATTTATCCCCGAGATTTTTGCTCATATTCAATAAGATAAAACCAAACAATTAGAAATCAATAATACTAAACACATATTTATTAAAATCAATTTTTAAAGATCAATATGCAAATTAGCCTTCCCATTCACACTGTAATCCGCTATTTTGTTTTATATATAAATACAATTGCATGTTATTAGTATGTAGATATGGTCAACAGTCTTAATGATGTAAAACAATTTTATTAATAATTGAGGTTTAAATAAAAATAAAATCATGGAGAATGTGATGTAAATAACAAAGGGAATTGTGACTTGTGTAGTAATATAGTTTCGGTTACACACAGAGAAACCCACAATCTCCATTATAATAAGATATGTGTGTGTATGCATGTGTACCTATGGGTATACGTGTCTGGATGTTGGGTGTATGTGTGTATGGTTGTATATCTTTTACATATGTACAAGGAAGGGGGGCGTGTGTATATATACATATGTATGCATTTACCTATGGACAAGAATGTTCACCTCTTGATAGTATACACCAATGCTTAATTTACCTTAAGTGATAGTTTAACCAGTTGTTAATTCTGGATGGATGCAGCGTGGAAAATCTGCCGATGATGATGATGATGATGATATATATATATATATATATATATATATATATTTACCAACCCCTCCGCACGAGCAGGATGTGACACAAGGTCCATTTCTTAAGCGGAGTTCAACAGGTTTGAATTCAGAGTTTTCCTTTTCCTAGACTGGTTACCTAGCTATGGTTAGAGAGCACAGTATGCCCTACTATTTAACCATAGCTGTAGGGAGAGTAGGATTCATACCTTTCCCAAGGGTAACATGTGAAATGTCAATAGCCTCGTCTAGGAATTGAACTCACGTTGACGAGTCCATTTCCTACAACTCAAACCGTTAGACCACGCGTCTCCAGATGATGATGATGATATATATGAAAGTGGTTTTAAGATATCCATTAAACTACTGGTCTCTTATATTATTGCAAGGCGAGAAACTGCCAGTAACTAAATGCCGTTATCTCCATGTCGACGCTACCTTCACTTATATGTAAATATACTATCAAAGCACTGTTTACTTATAAATATAGCACTCAAATCAACTACATATATATATATATATATATATATATATATATTCTCCCTCCCCATCCTCCAAAGATGTCCTTCTGACCAATCAAATCCTCACAAACGCTATCCCACCCACCTGACTTCATCCCCAAATCCACCCCTCTCCCGTCCACTTTCTCTTCTATAAAACATATGTATGATGCTTTAATGAACAATAAACGACTGATGAAGCCAAGCTCAGTGAACGGCGAAATATATCTCGTACATATACTTGTCTGAGTTTTGTTCCTTTGTCCACATTTCTCCCTCTAATCTTTAACTTTGTGTTATAAGAACGTAGATATTCAATGTTTTTTTTATTCCCTCTCAGTTTGTTTGAAATATTTCTTCCATTGCGTGGTAGTAGAGTGTGACTTGGGAAATGATATGTCAAAAAGATTAAAATTTATGAGGTTTTTGATAAGGGAAACACCTGAGGAAAAACGGGAATGGTCCATTGAAAATGACCAGATAAAAATAAAAAAATAAATAAAAAATATATATTCTAGAGAGGCAAGGTGGCCAATCCCTCTGAATAATAAAAATTTATTGAAGGGACAAAACCCCCCAGAGTGAGACCATCTGGCAAAATAATCCCTAGCCATAGACACCACTCCCTTAGACGATGAGAAGAACTGTTATCGAAATTTTTCCCAGAAGAATTCTATATAAAGTCTCGTGAATTTTCTGTTTAACATTTCCAATAAAATCAGCAGTCTGGTGATAGACATAGATATACGCTGATACATGTGGGTATAGATCTATAACCGCAAAATGACCGATTTTAAAGCTTTTTTCTTTACCATATATATATATATATATATATATATATATATATATATGAGAAGTAAACAAACAGACGATGTTTGTGATATGGCTATTTTCAGCCGACAATATTTGGGAGAATATGTGCTTAATTGAAGTCGAACCTAATTTTTGAAAGTTAATTAATTAATAATTAATTAATTAGGCGGGATTACCTATTTAAATGTAAGGCTAAACAAATCGAGAAAAATCAATCTCTGTATGTACATTTCGGCCTATTAGGCCTCATCAGCAGAGCTATAGATACGAAGTTAATTAATTAACTTTCTATAGATACGAAGTTAATTAATTAACTTTCAAAAATTAGGTTCGACTTCAATTAAGCACATATTCTCCTAAAAATATATATATATATATATATATATGTGTGTGTGTGTGTGTGTTTGTGTGTGCGCGTGTATATATACTTTCGATTTTGACTTATAATGTACTTTTTTGTTAAGAATTTTGCTTATAAGGTGTGTGTCGGAAGTTCACTTCTACTTATAGACTCGCCGAGAAACCATGTGACCAACTTCTTGGCCAACCACTGGCAGTACTCTGCTGCTGATATTGTTATTTATACCGGCCGTTCTGGTCATACCTACGTACATTGCTTTGAAGCTTCATGGACAACGGAACATAGGATTATATCACTGGACCTTTGACACTACGTAGGATTCCATAACTCAAGAGTTATTCACTTACCAAATGATTCTATAGTTCAGGACTTATTCACTTACCAAATGATTCTATAGCTCAGGACTTATTCACTTACCAAAGGATTCTATAGTTCAGGACTTATTCACTTACCAAAGGATTCTATAGTTCAGGACTTATTCACTTACCAAAGGATTCTATAGTTCAGGACTTATTCACTTACCAAATGATTCTATCGCTCAGGACGTATTCACTTACCAAAGGATTCTATTGCTCAGGACTTACTTACTTTAAGTCCTTATCAACTGGCCAAGGATGGCGTTTAGAAACTTAACATTTTTATTTATAAATAGATAGGTAAAATGTTGGGGTTCTATTGTTCAAATCCCCAAGTATTTCTTTTATGTTTAAATTTTAATTGTTTTTTTCTTATCAGTGAATGACAAATTTAATGTTTCATGGCATACTCTTTCTTAAAGAGTTGAAGATTTCATAGATATTTTATAGTCCAAGTTAGAAGTGGGGTAAGAATATCTGAGGCAAAACTTTTTTTAGACCTTATTTTTCCGATGCAGGTATCATTCGTCAATGATACCTGCATCAGAAAAATAAGGTCTAAAAAGGTTTGGTTTCAATTTACTCTTACTGCTGGCTTACGGTCAAGTTATGTTGTAAGTACTAGTTCCTGCTAGATCACCGAAGTTAAGCAGTGATGAGCTTGGTCAATATTTAGATGGGTGACCATATAAGTAACAGTAGGTACTTTAAGAGACCGAATATCAAAATGACTGGAGATTCTTTTCTGAGGCGCTTTTTGGAGCCGAACAAGGTCAGCCTAAAATGTTTGGAATTTTGCCATAAAAGTTGACAGGATATGTCATTGTCAGAAAAGTATTTAGGGTAAAATGCCTCTGCGCATATCGAGGCTTTTGAATAAATCAGACTCTGTGAATGCTTATCCTTTGTGCAGAGAACAATTTAGCCTGAGAATAACCCTATTGAGAACGACCATATTTTGTGTTGACTGCAGTTTGCCTTTTAGATCGCTGGCAGGGATCAACTAGCACAAATGTTTCTGTCATAAATAAATATCTTTTCATACTGGCTACACATTCCTTGAAATATATATATATATATATATATATATATATATATATATATATATATATACATATGTGTGTGTATGTGTGTGTGTGTGTGTGTGTGTTTGGGCAGCATTCTTTCATTTATACATGTAGGATTAAACAAAAGACACATCTCCTGTTTAACAATTTTATTTTTGATCTTTTCAAGTTTTCTAAACAACTTTTTAATATTTGGGTGGAATTCGTGGATAAGTCCACCAAAGTTCAGGTCCCGGGTACTTTCGGCACTTCGAAGTGCCATCATCAGGGGTGATGTGTTCCAGTTTTTTTTAATTATATCAATGTTAAACAGGAGATGTGTCTTTTGTTTAATTCTACATGTATATATATATATATATATATATATATATATATATATATATATATATATGTGAAGATAGGAGGGTTGGAGTAAAATCCGACAGTATGAGGTAAGGTAAAAGGAAACGTGGGCAAAAGATAATGACTCAAACAAGTAGAAATAAGAGATAAATATTTCGTCCTTCTTACGCAAAAAACTTCATCAGTCTAACTTTATTCAAAACAGAGTACGTACATTTGTATTTACAGAAGAGAAAGTGAGTTCGTGGGGAAATTGAGGGGAAGGGAAGTTAGAGAGGAATAGAGAATAACTATCATATAAAGTGGAGGGGGGAGTTCAGAGGATAGGGAAGATATTTATTCTTAATTCTTGATATGTCGGGATAAAAATCCTGACATGAGACAGAACAAATGAACAGCCACTAGCAACAACTTCAGTTCTAGTGATCTTCTGTAGAAGGGATTTTTATCCCGAAATATTAAGAATTAAGAATAAATCACAAGTTAACAAACAACACCACAGTTACTTTCTTTTTTCTTTACACTTGCATTGTGATAGCCTTCAAATCCAACCAACAAAAAATACAAAATTGAAATAAGTTTAACAGCAAACCAAAACAAGATATCCAGTCTTCACTTTGAATATAGTCTGTAATATTTTGCCAATTCAAAATGGCCACGATTTTCATGAGTGAATGTCTAAGGTATATTTCCTATCATTCACGCTTACGTGCACGCCAGTTTCGATTTCGTCTCCACGTCCTAACCGCTTCGCTAAGTCATTTCATTTTGTCGGTTCTTGTTTCGCTTTTATACAGTGCGTAGCGCCACCTGGCGTGTAACAAGGCAGTTTTTCTTTCTTGAACGATTCACACGTCAGAGAAAAAGAGCTCGGCCTGACATCTTCGTTCCGCCTTGTCTGCGAAATAAGAAAAGGCACTGAATGGCTGAAGTGAGGGCTGCTGGGAAGGAGGAGGTGGCTAGCCGAGAGTCGACCATGTTGTCTTTATTTTTGTGGCTGGATGAGAAGAGAAAGTCACTCGTTCCTCAATACAATTTCGTCTTAGATATATATTTCAGAGGAAAAACATAATGGTTATCCAAGACACGCACCTCAGCAGGGAATTGGTGGGGTGATAATTCTATTCGGAATTTATTCACAAGTAATAATAATAATAATAATAATAATAATAATAATAATAATAATAATAATTTGTCCTGGAGAAAGACACGCATACGATTGTCTGGGATTTGAGGTACTAACGAATCACCAAATTCCGACCAGGAGACCAGACCAAGTGTTAATTAACAAAAATATAACTTGTCATATCGTGGATTTTACTATCCCGGTGGACCACCGAGTGAAAGTAAACGAAAAGATAAATCCTTAGACCTTGCTAGAGAACTTCAAAAACACTGGAACATGATGGTAAATGTCGTACCAATTATAATGTGTGCCCTTGAAACGGTCCCCAAGCGTCTGGAGAAGAATTTGGGTAAATTGGATATTAAAGGAAGAATCGAGACCATCCAAACTATGGCATTGATAAAATCAGCTAGAATACTCAGAAGAGTCCTAGAGACCGGTGTAGATTTGCTGTCACTCAGCCTCCAGATGACCACCGGCTAAGGCGGGTGTGAAAAACTTTAATCAAGCAAAATAATAATTGTAAAGTGATTGATTTCACAGACCCAGCAGATCACAGGGTGAAGATGAAATAAAACGATAGCCAAATACCTGGATCTTGCTAAAGAATTGAAAAAAAGAACGCGGAATATGAGGGTGAAAGTATTACCAAGTATAGTTGGTGCCCTTGGAACGGTACCCTAGAGTTTGTTGGTTGTTTGTTTGGTTGGTTGGTTGGTTGGTTGGTTTTACAGCATATCAATCTTTTTCGAGACATCTAATGCAGAGTCAAGTCATTTTTATATTCAGTTTCTTACAGTACCTGCTGTTTCGTAAGTGGTCCCCCAACAAGAATGAATAAACAAAAACGTCTTTAGTATAACATTTCTCAAGGGTTGACTTACAACCAACTAACAAAAAAATAATTTAATAGGGCAGGTTTTAAAAGCATAAGAATGACTATAAAATCTATTCATAGTTATGATATTACATACATAAATAAAATAAATATATTAAATAATATTGCATATTGTTTATTCATGTAATAAAAACTTTTCGCTTTTGTATATAGTAGCAAGAATATATGGCCTCCGGGCGTGAATTATTTAAGATTTAATGTAATTAAATATATTAAATTAAAGACTAATGAAATTAAATTAAAACACATCTAAAAAGATTACACTAATTTTAATTATATTTTAAATGGTTTATATATATATATATATATATATTATATATAATATATATTATTTTTTATATTGGAGAATAAAACAATAATACTAGAGATCAATAACATCAAGTAATTATTTATTAAGTCAGATTTGTTAAAACCAGTATGCAAATTAACCACTCCATATATTATGTAAACCAATATTTCTTAGTGATATATATGACACACTGTAGGATTTTAAACACACTAATAACATGGGCTATTTTGAGGTAAACCTACCTCGTATTTTCATAGGGACCTCGTTGTTAAATAAAATTTATTTTATGTATTAATGATTTTGTCAAATTTAATACACATCCATAAACTCGCGCAATTCCTGAGGGTATTGTGACATAATTTCGGTTACAAACACCGAATCTGCATTATAATAAGATAATAGAATTAAAAGCACAGTCGGAGTGACCAATCGTTAGTATCAACCGGACAGCGAGGGTATATCTCCCCTTTCCACTAGCGCTACACCAATAGTTTGTTTTTGCGTCGGAGGTGACACACTTACCATCAGCTCCAAACTTTACCGTCCTGATCCAAGTTGTGCTACTCCTCGGCTGAGTTGGTCAGAGCCGATATTGAACCCGGAACTTGTGATTAGAATAAAACCTATTTATTGTTAAATTACATATATAGTTCAAATAAATATGTATTATTTGGATTATTCGGACTATTGTTCTCGTCTTGTTATATACAGAATGTTTCAGCCGATGTGCTCACCGGCCTTTCTTCAGGTGTTTTTGATGAACTCGGGAACTTTCTATTTGGATTGCTGCTGACAGATTATTGACCATATAGAATTTTGATCTCTCTAATAAAATGCAACAGGAATTCTACTTAGCTGTAGCCGTGTCAGTACTACAGTATAGTTGCACCACTTCGACTCTTAGGAAATGCCTGCAGAAAAATCTGATCTTTCTAATAAAATGCAACAGGAATTCTACTTAGCTGTAGCCGTGTCAGTACTACAGTATAGTTGCACCACTTCGACTCTTAGGAAATGCCTGCAGAAAAATCTGATCTTTCTAATAAAATGCAACAGGAATTCTACTTAGCTGTAGCCGTGTCAGTACTACAGTATAGTTGCACCACTTCGACTCTTAGGAAATGCCTGCAGAAAAATCTGATCTTTCTAATAAAATGCAACAGGAATTCTACTTAGCTGTAGCCGTGTCAGTACTACAGTATAGTTGCACCACTTCGACTCTTAGGAAATGCCTGCAAAAATCTGATCTTTCTAATAAAATGCAACAGGAATTCTACTTAGCTGTAGCCGTGTCAGTACTACAGTATAGTTGCACCACTTCGACTCTTAGGAAATGACTGCAGAAAAATCTGATCTTTCTAATAAAATGCAACAGGAATTCTACTTAGCTGTAGCCGTGTCAGTACTACAGTATAGTTGCACCACTTCGACTCTTAGGAAATGACTGCAGAAAAATCTAGAGAGAAACTACACAAGGATGCTGAGTGTTTGTATTATTAAAATTATTCGGACTATTGTCCTCGTCTTTCTTTTTATATACAGAACGTTTCAGCCGATGTGCTCTCCGGCCTTTCTTCATATGTTTCTTGTTGAACTCGGGAACCTTCTTACCGAGTTCCGTAGTCCGAGAAGAAACACCTGAAGAAGATCGGAGAGCACAATGGCCGAACGATTGTGTATATAACAACGTACAACGTTTCGGCCTATGTGCCCTCCGGCCTTCTTCGGATGCTTCTTGTCGGACTCGGTAAGTTTCTCGGACTCGGGAACTACTTCGGACTCGGGAACCTTCTGTTCGAACTCGAGGTGGTTACCGAGTCCGAGAAGGTTCCCAAGTCCGGCAAGAAGTACCCGAAGAAGGCCGGGGGGCACATCGGCCGAAACATTGTACAGATTGTTGAAATTTTTCCGGTATAAGGTGTGTACCAGATGGCCACTTGTACTTATAGACTCGCCGACTACCATGAGACCAACTTCTTGTCTGATCACTGGCAATGCTCTGCTGCTGTTATTATTATTTATACTGGCTGATTCTAATCTTAGCTACTCATTACTACTTGGATCTTCTTGAACAACGGACCATAGGATTCTATATCACAGGACTTATTGACTTACCAAAGGATTCTATATCACAGGACTTATTCACTTGCCAAAGGATTCTATAACTCCGGACTTACTTACTTATTTACTTTAAGTTCTTTACAACTGGCCAAGGATGGTGGCCAGATACTTAACACAGATAACAATAAAGATGAGGAAAATAGTCAGAATAATCCAAAAAATATAACTATCAAGTCTCATCTTAAAAATTCAGATAAATTGTAAATATTAAATATTATAACATATTGTTTATTTATGTAATAAAAACTTTTCGCTTTTGTATATATGTGCATTAATTCCCGCGTGTGCATGTGTGTGTGTGTGTGTGTGTGTGTTAGAAATTAAATGCCTCTTACGCATTTAGCATTGCGGGTGGGGTGGGGTAGTGTGGAACAGAACATGAAAAGAGATTGAAGACTGTCTTTTCTTGTGGCTTTGCTACTGAGTGACTATTGACTTTTCGATTTTAGAGGTTTGTGGTGGTTGCTCCGTTTCTTTCCGACTTTCGCTTTCTTTCTTTCTTTCTCCAGATTTTTCCAATGTCTTTTCCAAAGCAAAGTTCGATTTTATTTTTTATCTTTTATTTATTTTTTATTTTTTATTTTTTTTTTGACCGAGTTTTATTGATCGATTCGGACAGACGCAAATCAGATGCTAAGTGGTTGTAGAACAATATTCTAAATTGTAAACATGCAAATTTTTATTGATTTTTATGGTAGAGACTGCTTCGTGCTTATCTGATTCTGGTGAGGTTGAACTGTTGTATTATGAAGACTGTATGGAAATTATACAAACCCAAGTACAATAAATGTTTTCTTTCTTTTCAAAAAAAAAATGCGAAAATTTTATGATGTCTTTCAATAAAATAAACTAGAGACTGTATCGACCAGAGAATTTTTTGTTGTTTATAAGCATTTTATAAGCATTTTATAAGCATTTTAATTGCAGTACAATAAACCCCAAAGGTCGTTGAGAACATGTTTTATTGCTTGGGTTAAAGATTATCCTGTTTAAATCATGGGCATGATTTTACATAATTCATAGGTAGCCTATCAATTGTGTAAGTAGTGTAGATATTTTTTAAGCAATGTTCGTGGATGATTCAAATAGCGTTATAGTAATATTAGATAGGATTACGCGATGCAATATTACTGTGTATAAAAAGTTGTTTCGTATCTTCTGTGCCCATTATTCGTAAAAATATATAAATTCTGAACTATAAGGAATGCGGAATATCCATTTATTTCCCAGGCTCACTTACGTTTAGTGGTAGTACCTGTTAGGGTCCCATCTATGACTCAAATAGATCAGTTTGAAAATTGTTAGCATGAGATAAGAATACTTGAAAATTATTATTATTATTATTATTATTATTATTATTATTATTATTATTATTTACTCCTTTTGAGTTTTCACATCAGTGTTAGCTGATGGTCTTTCACTGGAGTCTGAGTGACAGGAAGTCTCCTCAGGTCTCCAGGACTCTTCTGAGTATTCTGGCAGATTGCAGCAGTGCAGTGTTCTGAATGGTTTCAATCCTTCCTCTGATATCCAAACTTTACAAGCCCTTTTCTAATCCTTTTGGGACTGTTCCAAGTGCACCAACTACAATTGGTATCACTTTCACTTTCATATTCCACAACTTTTTTCTGTTCTCTGGCAAGGTCCAGATATTTGTTTATTTATTATTATTATAATCTTCATACAATGACACAGTAGCATTGCAACCAACAAAGCCTTCATCAGATGATGACTCTGGGTTCAGGCATGGTTTCGGGGCCGAAGCATCATTACCACTAACCCAGAACGCCCCAGCAGTATCTGACGATACCACCAGACTTTGTCGGTTTGATGTCACAATGTAGGATTGCCATATCCACGCTGATGTGGTTAGAGCTTTCTCCTGGATCTTTTTTGTGTATTTCCTTTTGTCTGGTGGAGAAAGTCCAAGTTTAGACAAAAATGCCAAGGTTGAGTTGGTAATAAATCCCCGGCATCCGTTTTCGATAGGAAATACATTTGTTATCCATCCGTTTCTGACGCATTGTTCACGTAGGTCTTCATATTTTTTCAACTTACGCTGATGTGCTCAATCAAGATTTTCTTCAAATGGAACTGTCAATTCAACGATAAAAACTTTCTTTTGATTAACAGACCAAATGACAGTATCAGGACACTGATATTATTATTATTGGGGCCGGGTTAGCTCAGTCGGTAGAGCGTTCGGCTAGAAACCACAAGGTTCCTAGTTCGATACCGGTCCCCGCCAACTCAGCATATGAGTAGCACAGGGATCTGTGCGGTAAAGTAAGGAGCTGATGGAAGGTGTGGCGCTCCACCTCAGATGCTAAAAACAATCTCCTTGGTCTAGCGCTATTGAAAAGGGGATAGACTCCCTTGCTGACTGGCTGATACCGACTTTAGGCTGCCCCGTCGACTTTACTTTACTTA
>CM042159.1:22942813-22957813 GCA_023376005.1 Doryteuthis pealeii | reverse complement strand
ATCAAGTAAAGAAAGGCAAGTATTTTCTTCTTTTTTCTAATCATAAAAACAGTAATTTTTTGAATTCACTTTTAATTTTACTCTCTTCCCATAAATTTATAGAAGATAATCAAAAGATGTGACTGACTTCTATTATCTATTTACCAACCCCTCCGCACGAGCAGGATACGACACAAGGTCAATTTCTTAAGCGGAGTTCAACAGGTTGTAATTCAGAGTTTTCCTTCTCCTAAACCGGTTGCCTAACCAAGGTTAAAGAGCCCAGTCTGCCCTACTATTTATCCATAGTTGGAGGGAGAGTAGGATTCATACCTTTCCTAAGGGTATTAGCGCTAAGTGAAATGCAATTACTACGTCCAGGATTTGAACTCGGGGCGACGAGTCCATTTTCCATCTCAGTGTTACATAATTCATGGGTAGTCAATGAATGATGTGCGTACCTGCAGTAAGAATATATTTTAATCAGTTAATTAAGTTAGTTAAACAAGAAATGACAAGCCCGAAGAAATGAGCCCGAACAAGACAGAAGAAACAGCCCCACTAGATCAGCCCGTGAAGTCAGTCAGAGGAACATGGTGGGCAACTTAGAAGCGGTAAAGTGGCTGAGTTAACAAGTAAGGGTCCTCATCATGTCATCTATCATCTCTACTCTGTCTGTCTGTCTGTCTCTGTCTCTCCCGATTATTGAGTAGGTATATAATATTAGCGCTATGTGAAATGCAAACCAGATTTGAACACGGTTCACCATGTCCATTTCCTTCGACGATAACCATTACCCGCGTGCGCATTCAGCTTTTATATTTTGTCTGGCTAATATGGAATGCATTTTACCGGATCTCATAGTTCTAAAAAGTCTTTTGTTTGACTTTGATGCCTTTTTTGGTTGCAAAAATCGAAGTTCTTAAAAAGTGCCAATAAAAGTTATTTTTATTGACCCTATTATATGTATTTTTAAAAGAATAAAACATGAACGAATCGAAAAGAAAGAGAAAAAGCTGTTAAAGAAATACGACAAATAAAATCAATATTAAAGTTCGGCCTTATGGTTTGTTTTTTTGTGTTGAGAGCATTAACAATCAGTTTATGTCTAGACGGAAAACAAAATGCTTTTTACCATATCGAAAAAGAAATCGTTCAGTGTCAAGTTTCAAAACTTAATTATTCCTTTGCAAAAAAAAAACAAACCCGCAAGAACTTTTATCGATAATGTCGAATTCTTCTCTCAGTTGCAATAGAATGAGAAATCAATTAATAATTTAGACATAACGATCAAGAAATTAACAATTTAACTAAGATCTAACACGAAAAAAGATCGACATTAAAATGATATTTAGTTGCTCAATTTTACGGTATGTTTATTGTTGTTTATACCGAAGTCAGTTTGTAGGAAGCGCGTGGTGTAATGGCTAAAGTCATGGGAAATGGACTCGTCGCCCCGAGTTCAAATCCTGGACGTGGTAATTGCATTTCACTTAGCGCTAATACCCTTGGGAAAGGTATGAATCCTACTCTCCCTCCAGCTATGGGTAAATAGTAGGGCAGACTGGGCTCTTTAACCTTGGTTAGGCAACCGGTCTAGGAGAAGGAAAACTTTGAATTCAAACCTGTTAAACTCCGCTTAAGAAATTGACCTTGTGTCGAATCCTGCTCAAGGGGGCAAAGAAGGAAAGATAGAAAAAAAAGTGTGAGAGAGAGTTAAATTATTATTATACATTTTACACATTGAATTATTTCGCAATAGCTCTTAAGTAAAAATGTAAAATGTTGTAATAATTAAATTATCATACTGTACTATATCCACTCGTTCCGCTCGTCATTATGAAAAAATGAATTTTTTTTTTTAAATTATTAAAAAAATCAGCCCGTCAAATATAGTAAAAAGAAAGAAAGCGAGTAGTGGAAAGATAAAAAGAAGAGTTTAGGTACGGAAGCGATAACGCTATTCTCATAATCATAATGAAAAGATGAAAATATGAAAAGAAGGAAAGAAAGAAAAAGAGTGAGAGAGAGAGAGAGTTAAATCAAGATTATTATATTTTGTAACGTTCTCTTCTTTTTATAATGCCGATTGTGTGTTTTCTGTCTATAACCGAAACTATATTACTACTCAAGTCAAAATTCCCTTAGTTATTTACGTCACATTCTCCAAGATCTGATTTTTATTTAAACCTTAACTATTAATAAAATTGATTTAAATTATTAGGAGGAAATAACTGTAATTTTATTCTTTATTTCCTATTTTAACTGAATAGTTGAATTAGGAAAATTCAGCAATGAAAGACCAGAATGAGGGAAGAGTAAGTTTCAGTTGTTCTATTTTTCTATCATAACCCGCCCTGTTTCAAATCTTTTTATCAGCATTCTTATTTAATTTCATTAGCCTTTCTAATTTAATTTAATATAATATTTTATCACATTAAAACTTAAAACTTGCATCCGGAGGGTGCATATATTTGCTAGTATACATAAAAAGAAGAACAAGAAGACAACTTAATAAAAGCCTAGGTATTTTATTCTAGCCGAAATAATTGGATTCATAGATTTCCCATGAGTTTATAAGCTCAATAGATTGGTTTGGTTTGTTTTGTTTTACGGCATATCAACCTCAGTGGGTCATTTAATGCCGATAAAGTTTTGAAATAAATCAATTCTTAATGGATAATACAATTTTTTTATAAATACATTTTTCTATTTAATCCATAGATGGGACCCTAACAGGTACTACCACTCCGGGTCAGAGTGGACCAAGGAGCAATGGTGATGAATGGGGTGCTCCACATTCCCAAACCTCCAAAACTTGAACCTCACCATCAGATAGAGTTTAACGTCATTCCCAGGACATGTAGACCCGCAGCCACCGCCTTCTAGCACCCATATGATAAAAAGGGTTGGGGCTTGCCATAAGGGCAATAGGGTTGGGAAAATTATATAGGTGACCAGCCGATTGATCGGAGGGAGCCTCTCCGACCGCCCGTCTAGCCCAAGATAGGGCCAAAGTGGAGTATTGCATGTCATGAATTGCTCATCCACCTGGGCTCTATCCTTAAGCATCACGGGTTGCCACCCACGGCCAACAGGTGGCCCCATTGGGGGAGTCTTACCCCTCTGCAGAGGTGCAGTCGGTGCATTCTAACGCCCCAGCCGACAGGGCGGAAGCTCAATAGAGGAGTTCCATTTGAATTAAATATGAAATGGTAAAATCGCATGTTTGAGCGGCCTGTATTAATCCTGAAAAGTGTCATGTGTATGATCTTAAACTGCATCTGGTGTTAAGACTTCAGTTCTGGAACTCTGAGTTTCTATTACTCCCAGGTCTACTCTGACCCGGAGTGGTAGTACCTGTTATGGTACCATCTATGGATTAAATGATTTTTTTTAAATGTTAAAAAATTGGTTAAATGATTTTTTTTTTAAATCGTTAAAAAATTGAGTTTTAAAAAATTTAAATACCCACAAAAAAAATTTCTTTGGCATAAAATAACCCAACAAGAGTTGATATGCCGTAAATTCCAAGAAACCAAACCAAACCCATGTATGTGTCTAATAGATTTGTATATGACCACTTTCTGTTACTATATGAATGTTCCCAATTCAGAGATACAACAAAAATAAACTCTATTTTCATACGAATATCTTTGTTCAATGATCTAAACAATCCAATAATATTTTATGAAACAAATTAAAATTTTCTCTGGATTTGCCAACGGCGGTGTTTTCAATGTTTCCTTTCCATAACGATTCGTATTTATTTGGTCTGCTGTGTTTTCTCTTGAGGGAAATATCCAAAACGAGACTACATTCAAATCACGAAGCAAATCCTTTGTATAATTGCTAGGCGACTGTGTTATTTCACGTTTTATTTTTGAGAAAAAAAATCACATCTAATTGATTCTTAAAATATTTTTTTTTATTTCATTTAATTAATTATTATTGTGTTTTCATGCAAATTTGGAAAGGCTTTCAATTCGTGATATTTCGGATTTTCTAGATGTGTGAATTCAAGTTTGGGTCAGAATTGAATTGAGACTGGGACGAATACAAATATTTCGCATTTGCAGACAATTCTGTTTGTAAAAGAACGGGAAGATTTATTTGTTGGAGATAGTTATTTCAATTTAGACATTTTTGAAAATAAATCCGCCAAAATCATCAAATGATAGTAAATCTCCAAAGGATGTGTTCAAAAATGATAGTCGCATTTCAGCGATTAAAGTGAAAAGCATTTTAAGACCATTTCAATGGATGAGTTCTATTTAGATTAAATTATTTTATTTGTAGATTGATATTGAAGACTTTGTAGCGTATGGTGTTTGTAACAGCACTAAATCGTAATATGTTACGTGGCGGGGACTTTGCTACTGCAGCTGCACTGAATGCACGCACTAGCCAGTATCAGGGGTCGACACGTTGTATCAGGGTCGATGACGCTTGTTCGTTTACAAGCGCATACGTAAAAGGTTTTGGGGTTTCTGTTTATCACACCCACAGGATTCCAGCAGTCCTTGGTCGCTAGTATCAGCCGACCACAAATAACTTTTTCACCCTTTTTTGTTTATGTTTAGGGAGGACCAAGCCGCGTGGCTATTTCGTTCCGGTCAATTTGACTTGTTGACAGGTATCACTCTCCTTACTATCAGTCGAGTATCTGTTCTATTTGTTTGGCTAGGACTTCCATTCATAAAAGACCTCGTAGTATTTCTTTCGCGTAGTAACGAAGATGACGATGGAATTGCTTTTCATAAATGTATTCGATTAATGCAAGTTGTTGTTCTTGAGAGAGAGAGAGTCGGTTTCATCAACAAATATGTTTTTCAGGTTAGCTTCGTTAAATCCTTTTTGTAATGTTTTAACTCCGTTCCGACGGTAAGTATAATTTATCAGGCTTCACACATCAGCGACATCAATCTCGATTCACGACCCCAGTCGCTCGCCCCCGACTAACCTCGGCAAAACCCCTAAGCCCAGCTCCGTCAAAATCTAAGGCCAACTGCCCCCGGCAAAAACTGCCAACCCAACTGCCTGACAATCCAAGGCTCACTCTTATATAGAGATCGTTGTGGAATGTTCCAGAACATTGTCGAACTTTTAGATTGTTCTAATTGTTCCACCAAATTTCACAAGTTTCCATTTTATTCCACGTGTCACTTAAGAGGTCAACCCTTTGTCTGATAAATCGATCAAAAGAAACTTTAACAGCCAAGAAGTCTCAAAATCTTCGGTATCGTCAGACATGAATCACAGATGATAATGAGAATTCCATTATCCTTTTCCCCCCCCTCTCCCGCGTTACAACTTATCACAATGCGAAGGAAACAAGGGTAAAGAGTATCTTGTTAATTTACCTGCAATATTATTTTTTGATGTTTCCTTAATATTTCGGGATTAGTATCCCATCTTCAGAAAAACATGGAGCCCATAAAGGGATATTAACGGATGTCTGTATTAATCCATATCAGTGTGGAGTTACAAGGAATTGATAGGGGAGTAAACCCCGAAATTAAACCCGAATCTTGAGTCCCCAAGGTAATGAGATGCTGAACTTTAGCGCTATCCAGCAACTCCTGCGGCACTATCGTCGCCAAACTGCATTGTTTTGTTTTGTTATATATATATATATATATATATATATATATATATATATATAATGAATAGTGAATGAAAAAATGAGAAAAGTATTTGCATGGAAAAAAAAAATTCATCTGAACACCGCGTGCATTAACACCAATGCAAGTTTGTTTGATTATAATGTTTTTTAAATACAAATTTAACGTCATGACATTACATCACGTGAATACAATCCACGTCACATAAACGTTAAACAAGCCACAGTTTAAAAAAAAAAACAATTTTTAGCTTTACATTTCCCATCGCGTGAAAAACGCTTCATATAAACGCTAAAAAATTACTGGTTTTTAACATCTCAACCATTTCACGACTGGTTTTTGACATCTCAACCACTTCTCATCTGATGATTGGATTACCAAGAAACTTTAAGTTATGAGTTGTATTTTATGGTATGTCAAACCTTGTTGGGTAATACTTTAGAACAGAACCCTGGTAGTTGAGATTCCATAACATGCAACACTCCACTTTGGCCCTTATTTAGACTATAACTGTTGTATACTCTCTTTCCTTACTGCTGCTTGGGCAACAGCTCATCCCCTTTATCAACCCACCCTGGCTACTTAGTTGCACGTTTTTGGACACTAAGGATGGATGCCAACTAGACTTTTTTGTTAAGATTTTGGTTCCCCTTAAAATATCACATCCACTTCTGCCTGCAAAAGTGATGTGCGTGATATTTTATCTCGATAATTCTTTAAGTTTGTGTGTGTGTGTGTGTGTGTGTGTGTTCTTGGAATTTTGGTTTTATTCTATGTGGTAATGATTGTTTCTGCGATAATTCCGTGAATGAAAACTTTCTTTTTTTCGAAATCCGTGCAATTTTGTGTGCTGTTCTTCATCTATCGATGCTATCTCTGTTTTTCCATCTTTTTTATGTTTTTCTTTTTTCTTTTTCTTTTTTTTTCTTTTTTGTCCCAATGGGAAAAGTTAAACAAAAGTTGAGTGCTTCCCGTTCCAAGGTGGAAATATTTCTACTGAGTTCATTTGTTTTATACAAGACTAGAAGCTGCTACCAGGCGTCGCCTTGGTAGAGGAGGATAAAAAAAAGTTAGTCTCGCAGATGCATTATTACTAATCGCGAGTTGGATAATCCCTGGATACTCCATAAAAACCCACACATAAAAAGACCTGGTGGGACGTCAGGAATTTCCTCCTGAATATAAGTCAAATCTTTATTATTTTTGCTCAAAAAGTAAGATCTGGTGATAATGAATGTGTATATATATGTACTCTGTCGATAATTGTTTTATTTTCGAAGCCCCCTCCTGGACATACATATATACACACAACTACTCTTTATATATGTATTGATAGATGGAGGCATCTTCATAGATTAGTACAAGAGTTCACATACCTAGGTGGTAATATCTCATCTATAGAAAGCGATTTTTAGTTAGTGAAATAAATCACTAATTAGGACTGGGTCTATTCTAGCAGTGACCACCCCAAGTGGAGTTTAACAGGTTTGAATTCAGTTTTTCTTTCTCCTATACTGATTACATAACCAAGGTTAAACAGCTCAGTCTGCCCTATTATTTACCCATAGCTGGAGCGAGAGTAGTGAGGGGTATTAGCACCAACTGTAGCTTCGTCTAGCATTTGAACTTGGGTTGACGAGTCCATTTCCTACGAATCTAACCATTAGACCACGTGCCCCCTTTAGACCACGCGCCTCCTAAACAGTGTGTTAAAATACCGAATCTAATTTGATATTGAATATGTTATTATTAGATATTATGTAAGAAATAATATGTTATTATTAGATATTATGTAAAAGGAAAGGCATGGACTGATAGTAGTAGTAGTAGTAGTAGTAGTAGTAGTAGTTAGTTGTCCATTGTATCTGTTGATGACACCTTGCGAATCTGTTTTCTCTAGTTGATTCGATCTCTGGTTGTGTCTTGCCAACATGACTAGCCAATTGATCGGAGAGGGTCTCTCCCACTGTCCATCTAGTTTAAGTAAGGGCCAAATTTGACTATTCCCTCCTCAAGCATCACGGGTCGCAACACATGGCTAACAGGTGGTCCCATTAGGAAGAGGTATTACCTCTCTGCAGAAGTGCAGTCAGTGTATTCCACAGCCCCAGCCGAATGAACTCTCCTTTTATTGCCATTACTTGCATGTCCACTCTGACTTGGAGTGGTCGTGCCTGTTAGGTTAAATGAATATATTTATGAAATACTCATATTAGACAAAAATACTTTAGAACAGAACATGTATTATACATCTAAGAAATAAAGATTATTATATGTTGGGAATAATTTGCATAATGATTTTAACAAAACTGGGTTTAAAAATAATTATTGGCTGTTATTGATTTTTAATACTATCATGTTATTCTCAAACATATTAAAAGCAATCCTAGAAAATCTAATAGAGAAATTGATTAAAATAGCATTAAATAAATGTAATATTTCTATATTAATTCTTATTTAGTCTCATTAGTCTTTCTAATTTAATATATTCTATCACATCAAATATTTAAATACTTGCACCAAGAGGGCATATATTTTTGCTATTTAATATAATAAAAACTAAATAAAAATTGAACTATAAAAATGAAGAAAAAACTATTACTTTTTTTTTCTCTTAAATAAATCAACAGAAAAATCTTTTTGTTTTTGTTTTTTAATAAATTTCTTTTTGTTGAGATTCCATTACATGCAACACTCCTCTTTGGCCCTTATTTAGACTATAACGGCGATCGGAGAGGCCCCTCTGATCAATCAGCTAAACACGTCAATCCCTATCACATATAGGATTGTCCTAATCCTATTGCCCTCGTAGCAAGCCGAAACCCTTTTTATCATGTATGTGCTAGAGGGCGGTGGCTAAGGGTTAAACTCTATCTGAAGGTGAAGTTCCAATTTTGGAGCAGTGGGAAATGTGGTTTACCCCTTCATCAATATTCCCAGATTCACTATGACCCGGAGTGGTAGTACCTATTAGAGTCCTATCTATGGGTTAAATACAAAAATGTGTTTAAAACATTAAGTTTCAAAAAAGATATGAACTTGAAGTAATTGTTGAATACCCATCAAGAATGATTAAAACAAAATGTCTTCGGCAGAAAATAACCCAACAAGGTTTGACATACCATAAAATACAACCAGCCAACCAACAAAAATACTTATATATATATATATATATATATATATATATATATATATATATATATATATATATATATATATATATAAGTTGAAAATGGGAGTGAATCCGACAATTATGATCAAAAAAATATAAGGAAAGAAAATGTTGTATGGTTAAAAATTATTTATTAGACTTTGAAAACTAAAAATATATTCCATATCCCACGCACACAAACCGCCCTGTCGGCTGGGGCTTTAGAATACACTGACTGCACCTCTGCAGAGGAATAACCCCCCCCCACCATGGGCTCACCTGTTGGCTGTTGGTGGCGACCCGTGATGCTTAAGAATGGAACCCTGGGTGATGAGCAGTCCATGACATGCAACACTCCACTTAGACCCTTACTTAGGCTAGACGGGCGGTCGGAGAGGCCCCACCGATCAATCGACTGGCCATGTAAAGCCCTAGCACCTATATGATTGCTGCAACCCTATTGCCCTTACGGCAACCTCAATCCCTTTTTATCATATGGGTGCTAGAAGGCGGTGGCTGGGGGTCTTCATGCCCTGGGTACGACGTTATCTGATGGTGTGGATCTAGGTCTGGGGAATGTGGAGCACCCCGTCATCCCCATTGCTCTAACCAGGAGTGGTAGTACCTATTAGGGTCCCATCGATGGGTTAAATAGAAAAACATGAGTTTATAAAAAAAAGTTGATATGCCGTAAAACAAACCAAACCAAACGATTGGTGGCTGATCACATCAAGCCCTAGCAACTATATGATTGCCCCAACCCTATTGCCCTTATGGCAAGCTCGAACCCTTTTTATCATATATATGGTAGAAGACTGTGGCTGAGGGTCTACATGTCTTGGGAATGACGTTAAGCTCTATCTGATGGTGAGGTTCCAGTTTTGAAGGTTTGGGGAATGTGGAGCACCCCTTCATCACCATTGCTCTCTGGTCCACTCTGACTCGGAGTGTTCGTATCTGTTAGGGTCCCATCTATGGGTTAAATAGAAAATGTATATATAAAAAAAATTGAGTATCCATTAAGAATGAATTTATTTCAAAACTTTATCGGCCTTCATCACCATTACTCTCTGGTCCACTCTGACTCGGAGTGTTCGTATCTGTTAGGGTCCCATCTATAGGTTAAATAGAAAATGTATATATAAAATAATATTGAGTATCCATTAAGAATGAATTTATTTCAAAACTTTATCGGCTTCATCACCATTACTCTCTGGTCCACTCTGACTCGGAGTGTTCGTATTGTTAGGGTCCCATCTATGGGTTAAATAGAAAATGTATATATAAAATAATATTGAGTATCCATTAAGAATGAATTTATTTCAAAACTTTATCGGCCTTCATCACCATTGCACTCTGGTTCACTCTGACTCGGAGTTTATGAAAAAAGATAACTAAGTATCCATTAAGGATGAATTTTATTTCAAAATAATTGTCATTAGATGACCCACTGGCGATGATATGCCGTAAAACCAAACCAAACCAAACCAAACCACGTGCACAAAACCTTTCAATATTCAACGTCATCTTCTGAAAATATCAAATGTCTTTTTATTTCTTATTGTTATACATATTAAGTTTTGATTATTTTGCTGACCTTTGCTGAAATATCTTCTGAAGCAAAAGAAATACAGAAGTTTCCATACTTTTTCTTGCATTTTAAATTATTCAAGCATTCAATTGCCGATGTGAAAAGAAATTTATCTGCTATTTTAACACATCTCCAGAATTCTGATAAAATCTACGGCATCATTGGCAATGATGCAGTTCATTATTTTTCTTATAACTTCATTTCAATCTCCGGTATTAATTAAAATTTTCTCTGAAAATTCTTTCCTTTCTATTGAAAGACATTTTCTTATATCCGAGAGTTATAATTTGCAATTGATATATATATATATATATATATATATATATATATATATATATATATATATATATATATAGATATATATAGATATAGATAGATAGATAGATAGATAGATAGATAGTTTAGTTTTGTTTTACAGCATATCAACCTCAGTGGGCCATTTAATGCCGATAAAGTTTGGAAATAAATTCATTCTTAATGGATACTCAATTTTTTTCATAAACACATTTTTTCTATTTAACCCATAGATGGGTATATATATATATATATATATATATATATATATATATATATATATATATATATATATAGATAGATAGATAGATAGATAGATACTAACCCCTTCGCACGAGCAGGATGCGACACAAGGTCAATTTCTTAAGCGGAGTTTAACAGGTTTGAATTCAAATGTTTCCTTCTCCTAGACTGGTTACCCAGCCAAGGTTAAAGAGCCTAGTCTGCCCTATTGGATTCATGCCATTCCCATGAAATGTGAAATGATTTGAACTCGGTTCAATGAGTCCATTTCCTATTACTCTAACCATTACACCACGCGCCTCCATTTAATTGACATACAACGTAAACATTATATAAAAATTTTAGCCCCTAACCTACTAAACCTAAATACACTCGCTTTCTAGCACTGTCGGCTGGGTCTGTAGAAACCCTCGACAGCATTTCTGCAGAGAGTTAAGACTCTCCATCCCAATGTGCGACCCGTGATGCTTAAAGATAAAATCCATGAAATAATGATTACTTTGGCTCCGATCAATTGACTGGTGACGCCAAGCCCTACTTCCTATATCGTTACTCTATTACACTTATTGTTACGTAATGGGCGTGATGTGGAGCCGTGAGAGTGGCTTGATGTGTGGATTAGAACGGAAAAGTTTAAGTGATGATTTGGCATGGACACATGTCGTAGTTTGGTTGGACGAGCGAAGTGGAGAAAGGAGGAGTGAGAGGTCAGAGTGAAAAGTGAGTCTTGTAGAATACGTGATGGGATTAAGATATGGATTTCTTGACCTCGTTAGTTGTAATTCGGGGGAACTAGAATACTCATGAGGGAAAAGAAGCGTTATTGTGCTATTACTAAAAACTTCAGATAGCACAGGGAAAATTAACCCTCAGCTCCAAGCTGGTCCACGCTCCATAACATCATAGAATTGCCAGCCAACTGAACAGCTGCCAAACAACCAGGATTCCAACCTTCTCTGATGTATTACCGGTTCAGGGATAAGTATATTGAATATTTCTTTATCCACACATCGTTCACTCCATTAGAAGGAAGAGCCGTACATCAAGCAATATTATTATATAGAAGGCGGTGGGTCTCAGTTTCTTAAGTATGCCGTTAAACTCGTGGTGAGGTTCAAGTTCTGGAGCTCAGAGGAGTGTGGATTATCGCCCCAGTGCCATTAGTCCCAGTTTCACTCTGACCCGGAGTGGTAGTACCTGTTAGTGTTCCGTCTAGTGGTCAAATAGACTTTTTAAAAGATGAGTCTAAAAAGTTTTTTTCAAAATGTGTTTAGAAAAAAATGAATACCCAGCAAGAACGAAAAAAAAACCAAACGTTTTCGGCATAAAATAATCTAACAAGGGTTGATCATTTTTAACTCATTTTTAAACACATTTTTAAAGCTCAATTTTTATCTATTTAACCTATAGATCAACCCCTACCAGGCACTACCACCCCTGGTCAGAATGGACCTGTGAGTTATAGCAATGAAGGCATACTCCGCTTTCTGGGGAGTGCGGAGTATTGAACCGCACCACTAGATGTAATGTTACATAATTCATAGGCAGCTCATGAATTATGTACGTACCTGTAGAAAATGATATTTTGAATTAGATTCGTTTGATTTAAAATTGGAAGGTGATAAGTGGGAAATTTCCATAACCGTTAGGTTTATGATTGGCATGATGATGACCCTGTCTTGAACCCTCCGATAGAGCCCGATTAGACGCCTAAGAATTAGGTCCAGAGGAGACCAGATTTTCGTCTAGATGCAGTTTAACGCCATAACCAGGTTAAAAAGACCCTTATACACCACATTCTAGCTCGTATATGATGAAAGGGTTAGAGGCCTGTATTTAGCGCAATACGGTCAGAGCAATCATATAGATACTAGGGATTTTATGATCAGCTGATTGATCGGAGGTGGTTTCTCTGATCAACAAATTTTTGCCTACGTAAGAGCTAAAGGGAAGTGTTGCATGTCATGGAATGCTCAGCCACCAGGATTCAGTCCTTAAGCATAACAGGTCACCACACAGGGCCATCAGGTGACCCATATGGAGGGTTGTTACTCCTATGCAGAGGTGTAATTTGTTATTTCTACAGCTGCAGCCGATAGGGCAGGTGTTGTATACTGGCATCAAATGTTATATAGCAGCTTTTTCTTCACGTTGCTAAATCGCGTATCTGTAGCGAGTATGGTCACAGTACCCAAAGCGATGTATGTTATTAGTCAGCTACTACCGACTACTGGACTTCAATAACAAAAGATACTTATGTACAAAGAGAGGACCCTTCTTTATTTTCTTCGGTGTGTGGGTGGGGAAGACACGGAGCTTACAATGAGTGCACGAAAGGTGGTTGCTGACGGGAGACGTGAAGTGTCCTTTCCGCTGTCGGCTGGCGTCTAACTGCCGTCAGCTTGACCCTCTGGCTTTTTGTATTGACGACACGCCTACACATCTTTATCTTTTTGATCTGATAACGGACCATTGTTATATATTTCTTTATATTTTTTTCTTTTTCTGCTTGCTTGACCGGAAACCATCGCTTCCGCTTTCTCTTTTTTTTTAAATATATATTTTTATCTTTCTCTTTGTCCCTCAGCCGGAAGTTCCATCTTCCGGGCGAGGACCATACAACACAGGTATGACATTGCTATGTCATGCACTTGTTACTTGCATTCTTAGTATCCAAGAGGATAAGATATTCTCGGTTTGCCACAAACGACTGAAGGCTTTCAGTAGAATTTAATTCACATGAAATGCGACATATACACAATGGATTTGAACACCTGTTGCCAGATAGATGTGACATATTATGATAGATATATAAGTTCTCTTTGATATCGAAGGTGAGATATAATGTAATCCATTTGAAACAAGATTTAAATAAGCATCCTGAATTTACAGATCAATTGATAGATAGAAATGACACACAATTGTCTGTTAAATGGAAGGTTAGGTTAGATTGCAGTCTCCCAGAAAATGATAATACCTATATTGGATTCACCTCAACCACATTGTCAAGACGCCTAACCCTCCATTTAACAGACAATAGCTCTATTTCACAACACATAAAATTACATTCATGCCCCCACTCTAATTACCGAAATATTCTAACGGAAAATACACACATTCTGCACAAAGAAAAAATAAACAAAAACTCCAAATACTAGAAGCTTTATACATAAAACAATACAAACCATACTTAAACAAAATGAATTTCCAATGCAGTACACACATTTTAAAATGCCTATAACACCTTTCTCACCAATTCTTCTCCTTCCAGCCTCCACATTAATATAATTTTTTTTTTAAACTGGAATACATCACCCCTGATGATGGCACTTCGAAGTGCCGAAAGTACTCGGGAACTGAACTTTGGTGAACTTATCCACCAATTCCACCAAAACATTAAAAAGTTGGCCAGAAAATTAGAAAAGATAAAAAATAAAATTGTTAAACAAGAGATGTGCCTTTTGTCTAATTCTACATGTATATATATATATATATATCTTATTATATTGGAGATTGTGGGTTTGTCTGTCTGTAACCGAAACTATATTACTATACAAGTCACAATTCCTTTCGTTATTTACATCATATTCTCCATGATTTTATTTTTATTTAAACCTCAATTATTAATAAAATTGTTTTACATTACTTACAATTAATTACTACATACTAATAACATGCCATTGTATTTATATATACAACAAAATAGAGGTTTACAGTATGAATGGGAAGGCTAATTTGCATATTGATCTTAAAAATTTGATTTTAATAAATATATGCTTAGTATTATTGATTTCTAATTCTTTGGTTTTATCTTAATGAATATGAGCAAAAATCTCTTCAATAAATCTTAAAAGAAATCCCTTAACAAAAAGAAATACCTAATATTATTCTTTACTTCCTATTTTAACTAAACAGTTAAATTAGGAAAATTTACCAATGAAAGACGGGAGTAACGGAAAATGATAGAAGAGTTAGTTTCAAAGTTGTTCTATTTTCCAATCATACCCCCTCTGTTCAAAATCTTTTTATCTACATTCTTATTCAGTTTCATTACTAAAATCTTTTTATCTACATTCTTATTCAGTTTCATTAGCCTTTCTGATTTAATATGATATTTT